>OX596256.1:8733560-8775200 GCA_951394255.1 Polyploca ridens | reverse complement strand
TCCATTGAGGTTTCGAATGAGTCACTATTTCACTAATAAGCATTGTTGTCCGCCGCAAGTGGGCCTCGCATTCCTCAGCGAGCGGCCGCCCGCGCGCCGCCGCGCCGCCCCGGTCGCACGCCTGCGGTGTCGCCGCGGCGTGGCGGGTAGACCGCCAACAACGGTACTTGCAACACACCACCGTATACTTCCTACCTACCTAACGCATTCGGATAATGCAGTCTAATATTATTATACGATCCAGATTTTGATTACCACCTCCTCATTTGTACCAAGAATACCATGATTATCATCTGCCCGGCCCGTTTCCTATCACATTCCTTATAGGCTATACATACACCGAACAGATGTGGTTTCCAAAAGGTCCCCACCAAACCGATGTGGTACCCCAAAAGGTCCCCACCAAACCGATGTGGTTCCCAAAAGGCTCCCATCCAGCGTTGCCAGATTTGTTTTCGGGCAAAGCGGGATTTTGAACCATCCAGAGTAAAAAAAGCGGGATTCTATCGTCGAAAGCGGGACATTCTAAAAAATCCAGCCAAGTGCGAGTTGGACCTGCGTACCGAGGGTTCCGTAGAAACTTGTAGTTATGTAAATAGTTCGTTCATCACGGGTGTCGAGTCACGAAGTTTTTTCCCTTTTCTTCCGATTATGTTGTAATATAATATTTTTTTTTATGATTTAGGTACCTAAACTACAAACGCTTTTCGGATTCCTTCCTTTACTTGTGCTACATGGAATTGCTTCTTGCCAAATTTCATGGTTCTAGTCTAGATCAACGGGAAGTACCCTACAGGTTTTGATTCCCCCGCGGGCGTTAAAATATGCGGCATATACGGCCGTATCTTTATAATTTCCCACTTCTACGTCCAACGACGATTTCAATTTCACCGTCGAGTAATGCTTGAAAAGCGGGACTGGGCCTGTCCCGCGAGGGACATTTAATTTTGGGCAAAAAATCGGGACGTCCCGCCAAAATCGGGACGTCTGGCAACGCTGCTCCCATCCCACCAAAGAGGTGGTTCAAACAACGTCAAATGTATCTAGGTACCTACATATTGCATGGTAATTGGTAATGGCGCGGGCGGGTGTGGTGTGATTATGGTAACAATAATGTTGCCTGCCTGGGTAGGCTAATTTGTGATATTGTTACCCAGATAGACAAACGCTAAAAGGAAAAATAATAGGTACGTGTCACTATCACTACACTACACACAAACATTTATGAAAGTGTAGCGAGCGCTCTATTCATAGTAGCTTGTAGTTATCTGGCATGGTATATAGATGTAAACAAGGTGATTCGGTCACGCCGGCTACACGTGAAGTAATGAAGTGAGGCCTCGAACACACGAGATGTGATTATGCTCTACGTACGATGTGCGGAGTACTGCCACTGCGGAGCATTGTGACCAGCGTTGCCAGACGTCCCGATTTTGGCGGGATGTCCCGATTTTTAGCCCAAAATTAAATGTCCCGCGCGAGAGGCCCTGTCCCGCTTTTCGAGGATTACTCGACAGTGAAATTGAAATCATCGTTGGGCGTAGAAGTGGGTAATTGTAAAGACACCACTACTCAGAAATGGTACCAGCTTTCCTGCGACGCGTCTTAAACATCGCAGTGGTGTCGCGCCAAAGTGCGCTAAATGTCACTGAGAAGTACAAAAATCAAACTTCTAGTTCAGAGTCAACGCAAACAAAAGATACCTACGGTCGTAGGTATATGCCGCATATTCTGACGCCCGCAAGCGAATCAAAACCTATAGGGTAGGTACTTCCCGTTGACCTAGAACCATGAAATTGGCAAGAATCAATTTCATGTAGCACAAGTAAAGGAAGGAATTCGAAAAGCGTTTTGTAGTTAGGTACATCATAAAAAATAAAAATACAACGTAATGGGAAGAAAGGGGACAATCTTCGTGACTCTACACCCGTGATGAACGAACTATTTACATACCTACAAGTTTCTATGGAACCCTCGGTACGCGAGTCCGACTCGCACTTGGCCGGTTTTTTGTAATATGTCCCGCTTTCGACGATAGAATCCCGCTTTTTCTACTTTAGATGGTTCAAAAATCAAAATCCCGCTTTGCCCGAAAAAAAAACTGGCAACACTGATTGTGACTGAGCGAGAGCTCTAAACAAGTTTAGTTAGTGCAGGTAGTGCGATGCGGTTGGTGCCTACGGAAACGAGACGCACCCGCACGCCATAACAATTTACAATGCTTAGCGCTTCCGGTATTAAATAAATATCCTGCGACATTCATCACACACGGTCATCTGATCCCAAACTAAGCAGAGCTTGTACTATGGAAACCAGATAACTGATATAATACATATACTACTTTTTGTTTGTAAATACATACTTAATATACATAATTACACCCAGACTCAGGACATACAGACATGTTCATGCACACAAATGCATGTCCTGTGTAGGAATCGAACCCACGACCGGCGGCGCGTAAGGTGAACCTTAACCAACTGCGCCAACTGGCCCGTCAAAATAGATCTAATGTGTTTTTAAAAACATTTGTTTTGTTGCCAATTCACAATTGAAAACTTAAAACGATTTGCAAATACCTAAGTAACTGCACTATCCAATCCTACTTATCCTACTATGTGATGATGTGATTTGTGAAGATGTTTGTTACTCTTTCACGCAAAAACTTCTGAACCGATTTGGACGTTTGGCACACAGATAGAATAGGTACCTATGTTCTGGATTAACACATAGTAGGATACTTTTATCCCAGAAAAACATACGATCTCTCGGGAACGCGGGGGTCAGCTAGTTCCTATATCATAAACGCAAGACTGCCTCTGTACCTAGGTAGTACCTAGTTACATAAAAAAATGAATATGTAGTAGGTAGGTATGGAACATAATATCTAAATTCTAGCTGGTCGGTCGGACACAATAATCTTAATGGTGCTACGAAGAAATTCGGATTCAGGTAGGGTCTTATTTTATAAAAAAAAACACCCCAATTCGATAATATTCACGAATGGTGTTCTCTCGTTATATAACGTGAGTTAATAATAATAGTAACGACGATTTGTATTTTTTAAACCTGATAATGCCTGTCTTTGAATAGCAGTTGGCATCATTGATTTCACAAACTGAGGCGCTGCAACTGCCTTGGAGAAGTCTGCTAGCGCTTCGCGCTCGCTCGGTCAAGTATCGTAAATTCGTAACCCTAATAGTAATGTGTCCACAGTACCTATGAACCTTGTATCAATCACATTCGCATGAACCGTTCACACTGAACGTTCAAGTAAGTAGGTCTGTGTGGTGTTTAAGTGTGTGTTTACTTTGGTGTTTACTGCATTCTGCACATAGATACATTCACCGGACCATCCATTCAAACGACTGGTGCGCGCAAGTATGCTTGCACTCTCCAGAGACCAAATGCCTATGCAGAGACCAAATAACTATGCAGAGAGACCAAATACCTACCTATGCAGAAAAACTACAGCGAAAGTGCGCGTCTAATGGTGCGCGTCATATTTTTATTTTCATTTATTATTAGCAATCTTTCGATAGAATGAATCGGTTGTATGAAGTTCATTATCATAATAGTTTAAAACTATAAACAATTTTCTCTAGTAGATAAATTATGTCTTCAATTGTCTGAAACAAGAACGTTGGCCTTTCTAAATTCGTGTATTTTGAATTTTATTGCATATTATCATCGGTGGTATTTTATCCAATAAAGATGAATCCATGTGCACCAGTGAAGTGAAATGAAATGAATCATGTGTATTGTGACTTTTCAAGATGTCTCAAGAAGTCCGTGAAAAGTTTTAGTACAACCACCATTGTAGGTACTAAAACATAACATGATTTATGGACAGTGACTGACTGAAGACTGAAGACTATGTATGTGAAAGTGATTTATTGTGACTAGAACTTATAATATAACACAAACCGTGTGACGCCACATTTAAAAAAAATCCAATGTCATTTCATTATATAAACAAGGCATTATGATTTTCTAAACGTTAAATATCAATACAAACAAGTGGTACACAATTTATTTGCAGACGCGCCGAGTCGTTGACCTTACCTTAGTTTTGGGCGAGGGCTGTTTCCCGCGCTTCGTGTTGCTTACGCCGAGTAGACGCAAAATTCTGTTGGCTGCTTCGAGAAGTGTTGCACTACCCCTCGATCCTCGTTTAACTCTGATGGTCAATCCGCTCATTTCGACCCGCCTGACAATTTTTTTAACGTTTTGTTATTGTTACATACAATCCAAAACACGATCACAGTTCATGAAGCTTGAGTGAGATAAAACATATAAGAACGTTCACTGTTACTTTCGGTAACAAAAACAAAACCCGAAGTAGGTATATATTATCCAAAACAATAAACAATGTAATATCGTATTATACGTCCGTTCAGTACAACGGCGCGAACGTAACTACTAACTCAAATAATGCGAACTGCACTGCCACCGGCCGACCGACTACGGGCTGTACGGAGTGAGTACTGAACTGAACTGACTCAACTCAACCAACCAAACAGTGTTCACAACCTGAAGCCAGGCAGCTATCGTACCAGGGCCGTAAAATTATCGTATATGCTCGAATATGGATCAAAATTATCGTATCCATCGAAAATGGCAAAAATACTTTAAAAAATCATATGAAACGTGACAATAATATATTTTAAATCTTGTAAACTTGTTTTTTAAATGGAAAAAAAAATAGTTCACGCCAACATCTCGAATTTATAAAGAAGAAATAATTTTAAAGGATAGAGACACATGAAAACAAGCATATTTTTTAAAAGTTTAACTGAATAGATTCTATATTTGCGAGAACAGAATACACAAATATTAATGAAACTTAATATTTTATATACAAATTCGAAAAGATAGATTCGAATAGAATAACTGCCAACACTTCACCACATCGAACGACGATATCGATCGCTGATTGGAAGATAGTAGCAAGATAGCGTCATGAAGCAACAGCATGTGTTCCTAATATGTTCCTAAGAAACAAATGAGCCAATACATGGTGCTGACACTAAAAAAACAACTGTAATTGTGATTAGGCTATTGGCTATCTGTGTAATCATCTAATTTTTCATCAGAATGGGAATTATCGTACAATCTGCGTACGATAGCCGTGTACCATCGTACATCGTACGTAGTTATGAAATTATCGTACATGTACGATAATTATCGTACGGTTGCGAACACTGCAACCAAACCAAACCAACCGACTGAGTGAAAGGGATGGACAAACGAGCGACCGAGCGCGCTACAGAGTAGGTCTACAGACGGCAAACGAACGAACTTCACCAATCATCGACCAACCAAACGGAACGAATGCATAGCAAAACCACAGTACAAGTTAGTCAAGTTACACGTGACTTGCTTGCTTGTTTGTTTCACTTGCTTGCACCATCTTGCACTGCAAAGCCGCCGCGTGCTACACACTTCGCAGTGTTCCACATTGCATGCTCGGCGAGAGCTTTGATTACAGCCATAGATTTAGAATTTTCTACTACCGTAGGATTACAGCACTGACTGGCCATGTCATGGTATGGTACTTAAGAGACATTCTCCAAGGTATGGTATCACACACAGTGTATGGATAGACACGTACTACTTGTGTACTTTCGCTCCAGCTAGCTAGACATAAATACACATATATAATATTACATATATCTATGTTGTTGATTCACGGTTGGTAGGTACCAAAGTAACCTAGACACCTACGGCTACGTACACGCGAGGAGTCGAAAAGGCATGAGGCAGGCGGCGCGCGCTGCCCTCTATCTGTAGATGTGACTCCCCCTCGCTTACTGATTCACCTACCCTACCCTACTCCGACCTCATCCTTCTCCTCCCCTCACAAGGTACCTACCTACCTATACATCTAGCTGAGCAGCACCATGCTATGTCGCTCGACTCACGTACCTACGACCTGAGCCTACATTTCTATCTACTTTAGAATTACTAACAAATAAGTAACAAAGAATTGAACACTTGATGAACTTGCAAAAATCCGACTGAATACCGATCAATATGGGGATCTTTTTATTCAATCCGACGCGTAAAACATCGTTTTAGCTATGGAGACTACCAATTTGTGACGACTGAAAATTACGGACTGTATTTCAGCACTTCGAAATTCGAAACGCCGATTGACTATAGTGCGAATATTCATGAGTTCGAAATACGTTTAGTCGAATGTATGCTATTGCGAAAATCTCTAGTTCGAATGTTCATGAGTTCGAAATACGTTAGAGCGAAAGTGTGCTATTGCGGAAAACTCCAGGTCGAATATTATTCATTGCGTAGTACGTTTTTTCAAAAATATGCCATTGCGAAAAACTTTAGTTCGAATGATTTCCATCGCGATGTATATGTTAGGTTAACAAAATATGTAATAATGGAAGATTGTACACTTGAATTACATATGCGTACACCGGTACTTGAATATGAGAACACGTTGACAATCGGCCCTCGCTTATTTCTCTCTTTTCACGGTACGTCGCGATCTAAAACATTCGAACAAAAGTTTTTCGCATAGCATACCTTCGCATTAACGTATTTCGAACTTATGAACATTCGAGCTAGAGTTTTTCGCAATAGCATATATTCGAACCAATGTTTTTCGAACTCACGAACATTCATAGTACAGTCGATCGATGTTTCAAATTTCGAAGTTCTGAAATACAGTCAAAATAACGATACCGAGGTAACTACCTAATAAATTAAATTATTAAAAGAAACAAAAAACCCGACTGCGTAAAACATAAATTAACTGAAAAGAGAGAAAAAGGCTCTTAAATCTATAGAATTTTGAATATAACATGAATTCTATAAGGTATTGCAATCGGGGACAACCAATAATGTATTTTTTTGTAATATTTGTTTATCCCCGACTGCAATACTTTATAAAATTCAAGTTATATTCAAAATTCTATAGATTTAAGTTACTTATGTACTTATGTTTTACGCAGTCGGGTTTTTTGTTTCTTTTAATAATTTAATTTATTTCAGACTTTTTAGTTTTATACAGAAAGAGTTGTATGTATTAATAAGTAAATGAGCGGTACGGTAAAGGAACGCTAACAACCATCGCAAATCTGTGATTTACGTATGGTAACGGCAAAAGTATTACAATATATATATATATGGAATGGTCTATTTACAAGCTTTGATTTGATACCCATATTGTTATAATAACGAAACTTTTATTTTTAATACCCCCCCCTATTTTTTTATTCTTAGGAGCTATATAAAAATAATATACCCTATGACACTCCCCCAGTCAAGACGAATCTAACGACACCTCATATGCTTAAATCCATCAAGCCGTTTAGGCTGCAGAGCGGCACAAAGAAATAGACATACATACATACATATATACATACATACATACACTCGAAAAACATAACCCTCCTTCCGGGTCAGTCGGGTAAAAAGTGACGAGTAGACGAGGGATTAAGTAAACTACATATTACACTTTTGTGCATATGTTTTTTCCACATCATTTGATGATCTCGAAGAATCAAGCATAATGCAGTTTGCAGTAATGAGCAATACCTATAGGCATACCTATATATACGCAATAACAACATCATCATCTCAAAATAAATCCTAGATGCCTTTGTCAACCAATAGTCCTTCCTTGGTTTCTCTATATTTTTAACTCTTCTAATCTGCTTCTAATACATCATGTTAGTTAGTTACGCATCAATATTACTTTAATGTAATAGTACTTTAGTACTTTTTATATATATAACATTATATAACACTATTCTGTGATGTAGTGTAGGATGCGCCAGTGCGTGCAGTGCGGTTATGTTAGGCGCCGATCCCACAGGAGAGTTCTAGAGTTCCGAGTTCCGCGTTCACTGTACTGTACACAAAGCGAACGAGCGAGCAGTCTAAAGGTAAATGGACAATTTTGTATGAAGCTTGTCCCATTGGCAGTCAGCAATATTTTTAAATTTACTAATAGGCAATAATATACTAACAAAAATATGAAAGCTTATTATTGGTGCCGATTCTGTTGTAAATCGCACTAAACTAATTTTAGTCACATCTCATCTCTTTCTTACGAACATGATTGAAAAAGGATGGAACATATTTTAAGTTGTCAAATTAATCTTTTCCGTCTTATTTTGCGTGTATTTAGGCGTAACCGCGATAGATGGCGACTAAAATTATATTGAAAACAAGCATTGGACTAATTTGACAGGACTAAATTTCTTACATCCTTTTCTTATGTTCTTTGTTAGAAAGAGACATAGTGACATTAAAATTAGTTTAGTTGTGAACAACAGAATCAGGGCCATTGTGGTACATTTTGAAAAAAGTTATAGAGTATTGAAGATTTAAGAGATAATTGGAGATATTATGAA
Organism: Polyploca ridens; assembly: GCA_951394255.1. NCBI lineage: Eukaryota > Metazoa > Arthropoda > Insecta > Lepidoptera > Drepanidae > Polyploca > Polyploca ridens. The sequence goes on along the minus strand of OX596256.1, from coordinate 8,766,816 downwards.
ATTTCAAGGTAGTTGCAATTAGTATCCCGTATCAAAAGGTGTAATTATATACATACAGCAAGCAAAAGTTTGTTTATATTCTTTATCTCGTCTCATGGGCCTTACTTTAGTTTCATTAGTGGCCGCTCATGGGCCAGAATGCCCATTGTCCTTTCTGCCTTGTGTCACTCAGTAAATCAGACAGTGATAGCTCAGACGTATCACCTCTACTGCCAGCTTTAGAAAATGGAACTCCGACAGATCTCGCGTTCTCTTGAACGCCAAGTTCTCTGTGTGCAATGATCAAAGTTGTATTATATTCTATTCCATATAAATTATATTTAATCTAATGTTGTAAATAGTCACAGTGATAACAAATTGTGTGTTTAGTAGTTTCCCTTTAGTAATTTTTTATTTCTAAGGCAGACTTAAGTAAGTCATGCTCACTTTAAGGTCTCTGCTTGCGGCGGCGTCGTGTGACGGGTCGCTCACTTCCCTCCAATATGGCGAGGAGGGCGATGGCTTCCACACGCGTCATACTTGTGAACAGGTGCTGCTTGTGGGGGCTGGTCTGCTTAAGTTTGCCATTTATTTATTTACTTATTAAATATAGATTCAGACTACTTTGTAGTTTTGCCGCCTCGCCGGGGCACGCAATTGTTGTCAGTGCGATTAGAATGTAAATATTATGTAATGAATCTAAGCTTGTTTTGAAAAGAGTAATTGCTGAGTTTATTGCCGGCTCTTCTCAGCAAATGCAACCTTCCGAACCGGTATTAGAGTCAGACTTTTCATAAGTGCCTGCGAAGGTCTATTTGAATAAATGATTTTGAATTTTGAAATTTTGAAAGGCGCCGCCGCCCCGCCCCGCCCGTCCCGCATAGATTACATTGAACGCGGAACTCAGAACTCTGAACTCGGAACTCTCTCTGTGGGATTGGCGCCTTAAGTATTTTTTACACGATTACGCGTTCTTTTTATTCTCTTCGTTTTCGCATTATTCTTTTGTACAAGTGTCTTTTGCGCTAGTGTCTGTCGCGCAAATGCTCTTTCACACAAATGGTGATACCATTTGTTGATACCATTTGCGATTCAAAAAGTACGTATTATTTACCGACATTCAGTAATTATTGCCAAACAACATAAATAATGGAAAACAGCCATATTACAGAAAACAAATTATAAGCAAATAGGTATGTACTCGCATATTACATTTACCCACGATTTACGTCACTACATCAACACTTCCTTATTTTTATATCGATTGTTTTCGATGAAAGTTACGATTTAATTAACCACAACATACCTACCAACTTTAGTTCTATGTTATGTATGAAATACATACTTTTTATTTATATGGCATACCAGCGAGCAGTCATCACTAATGACATCTCGCTGTGGCTTACCTACCACCAATACCATACCAACCTAATAAAACAGAAGACCACACAGCCAACAATACAAAGTCGATGCGTGATGAGTAAATAAATGGCGTTAATGGTGCCGATTCTGTTGTAAATCGCACTAAACTAATTTTGCATCACATATATTTCTTACAAACATTATTGAACAAAAAACCCGACTGCGTAAAACAAAAAATAACTGAAAAGAGAAAAACAAGCTCCTTAAGAGGACTCAATTCGTCATACTTTTCATACAAAACCCCTGTACTTATTATGGCGTTGTTAAACATTTTTCGTTACATATTTTGAACAAATTAGTATCTTGTGTACTATATCTAGCCGTGTATCTTGGCGTAATTTAAAAAAAGTGTGAAACAAATTCAGTCAAAGCCTCCGAAAAACAGCGTTTTTGCCTGAACTTTGGCCATATCTAATGTACCTATAAATTGTAAAAGTAAAGAAAACATTAAGATACCAGGCTTGCAAATGTATTGGAGATTCTAAATAACTAACTTTTTTTTCACAAACTTGTAAGATTTTTTCTCAAGAAGTATACTCCTGGAACAAGTTTTATGAATGTGAAATCATGAATGACGACCTAGCGGAGCGGCCGCGAGTGATCAGCGGAATTTACCGACTGATAACCGACGGCTCTGATGCTATCTCTCTTTATTCGCAGTCAAACATTACGTTGGATGAAACAACAAGCTTTTAGACTATGCTCGCGTTGAAGTTGCGCCGGCCACAGAGGGCCGCCTTAATCTATAGAATCTTGAATATAACTTGAATTTTATAAGGTACTAGCTTCTGTCCAGCGGCTTCGCCCGCGTGGCCTACAGGAAACAAAAAGTTTCACAGAAAATTCAACCCCCGTTTCGGCCTTTTAGGGGTGGAATTTAGAAAAACCCTTTCTTATTGGATACCTACACCTCACAAAGAACACACCTTCCAAATTTCATGTGTCTTAAGTAACTATTACACCGTCCTATTTTTAGGATCCTAACTAGGATGGTTCTAACTAGAAAGCAGGAAGCTACTTATTACACTACACTATCTTGCTTTCTAAATAGGACGCGGCAAAGAGTATAGCAACTATACTTAAAGCGGGACGGACGACTCGTAGGGATGTAACAAAGGTCGTTTTAAAAAAAATATAACGATACTTATTAAGTATTAATTTATAAATAATGTAGTATTTTCAATGACTGAATGATTACTAATGACCTATACATTCATCCCTCAAAATATAAGCCATGACTTTAGAAGGGCCTTATTTCAAAACATCGATGTTTTGAAGAACAATGTTACATCCCTAAACGTCCTAAATCGGAGCGACACGATTACACTTTCCTGTTTAAGGAAGTAGAGCGGTTGGGACCTTCCTATCTCACTACTTAGGACACTAACCGTTCTTTCTGCGATTACACGTTCCTATTTCCTAGTTAGGATCCTAAAAATAGGACGGTGTAATAATTACTTTAGACAAGCGGTTTAGGCTGTGCTTTGATATATCAGTCAGTGAGTTCCCATACACAACTTCATCCCGCTTTTCATTCCTTCGAGGGTAGAACTATCAAAAACGCCTACAAGTATAAATTAATTTTCAATCATCAGCCTAAACACAAAATTTAAAGATCCTAAGTTTGAAACTGACGGACTTTCATACAAACTTTCATACCCTATTTTACCCACTTAGGGGTGGAATTCCTAAAAACCCTTTCTTAGTGGATACCTACTTTCTACAAAGAATACACCCTCCAAATTTCATATCTCTAGGATCAGCGGTTTAGGCTGTGCTTTGATATATCAGTCAGTCAGTCAGTCAGTCAGGACTTTGAATTTTATATATATAGAAAGAAGATAGATTGATGACGGGGATAAATAAATATAAAAAAGCTCGTTTGTCCACGATTGCAATGCCTTATAAAATTCAAGTTATATTCAAAATTCTATAGATTAAAGAGCTTGTTTTTCTCTTTTCAGTATTTTTTATGTTTTACGCAGTCGAGTTTTTTGTTTCTTTTAATAATTTATTCTTAATATTACTGTAGTAGATACGCTCGGCTACAGATCAAGCTATATATAGCTTACACTACATATAGGTACAATTTCAAAAATAAATCGAAAATCGATGTTACTATTTATTTATTTATTGATAGACGAGCAGCTTGTAAGCTGATGTGCCTATTTCACACAGTGTTGAAAATCACTTCGCACTTATATATATATAGTTCACTTTTCAAGTTTTTTAATATTTGTCCAGTTGTCTAATTTATTTTTAAAACTGTTTATTGAGGTAGCAGATACCACTTCCTCGGGTAATCAGTTCCAGTTCCAAACCACTCTATTACTGAGAAAGTGGTGTGCAGTGTTTGATTTAGATAGTACACGATTGATTTTGTAGTGATGCCCACGGGAGGATTTAGCACACACAGTCATTATCCAGTCATTAGTCCAGCCTTGAATGCGGTTGAGATCTTCTTGCAGCTGTCCAGAGTTGATGAGTTGATTGGCAAAAAACTTGCCATCGTCAGCGAAAAATGCAGATTGAGACCACTACTATATAAGTTCCACTAGATCAGAAATGAAAATCCCAAAAAGATGAGCAGAGAGCACTGAAACTTGTGGGACACCACTAAGCACTTGTTTCCGCTGAGATAGGGTGCAACCAATTCGCACTTGGAATGTTATATCTGCCAAATAGTTTTTAATCTACCTAAGGAGCTTGCCACGCACTCCAAAGTGGTCAAGTTTGACTAATTGGCGTTTATGTGGGACTTTATCAAATGCACGCTCAAAGTCTAGATAAACAATGTCTAATGGATTGTTAATGTCAAGTTCCTTAGTCCATGAGTGCATGCATGATAGGTTTGTTATGGTGGATCTTTTCTCGACAAATCCGTTTGTTGTTTTGTAGATATTATACATTCTTTGTCAAAAAATTGTGTAAGTTGTTTACTTATAATTTTTTCGGTCCAGGAGATGAATGTACCTTTAAATTTGCGATAATTTTTTCTACATCCTGAATTGTAAAAGAGATATCGAACAGGCTGTGCTCTACACGACTAATAGAAGTAATTATAGTTGGCTGTTTTAGAACTAGAAGTGGCTCCTTCGAGTAGGCTTTTTGAAATTCTTCACCAAAAACGTCAGCAATATTCGCGGGTTTAGTCACTAGGTCATCATTCTGGCTTATAATTGCTGTTGGAATGCTTACTACAGATGATGTGCATCGACGTATGTAAGAGTAAAAGGCTTTATCAACATAATCTAGTATTTTTGCTTCGAAGATGCTTCTGTTTTCTGGATAATGTGACACACTTATTATTAACTTCTCGGAATTTCAAATAGTCGCCTAGTTCACCGGCTATTCTATATTTATCGCAAAACCTTTTTTGTCGGTAACTAAATTGAGATTTTCATTATTTATCCAGGCCTTATTTTGCGTTTTACTTTTGACTCTTTTAAACGGAGCGTGTTTTTCAGTTGTCACATTAATTGCATCAATATGCCTATCCATATTTGTTCGGTGCTACATGAAGGGTCTATTGACTCAAGGTTTTTTAATAGAATTGTAAATATCATAATTAATGTGTTGGTAGAAACGTCTAAGTTTTGTTGGTGTATTCGTTTTTTGAATAAGGCATTGAATACCGAATTCCAGTACACAGTGATCACTCTTCCCAATAGGTGGTTTGTATAAGATTTCTTTAATCAGTGTCTCTTCGTTTACCATGACAAGGTCAAGCAGAGATGGTTCATTACCTTGTTAAAATCTTGTTGGGCTGTCAACTAATTGGAATAAGTGACTATTAAGGTAAATATCAACAAAGAGTTGGTCAGAACCAGAATGGAATTTATCCATAAGGATGGGCCAATTTATAGCAGGATTGTTGAAATCGCCAGCAATTACTACTGTGTTATTTTCAGAGGCTGCAATAAGATTAGTTAATAATTTTGCGTCACGTGATTTCCATACAAGATCGTCTTTATCATCGAGCTGATACCAATATACCAATCCAACGATATTGATTGATATTGACAGTTTTTTTTTTGTACACTATACAATAAGGCCAGGTGGTTAGAGGTGCTTGCCTTCGCGGGGGCTTGCGGTGCCATGATGCCAATCCCCGACCAATGCTCCGAAGCGTTCAAAACAAAAACAAAAAAGCCACCACGAGCATTGAACTCACCACCTGGCATTTATTACAGGTAATGTATCTAGCTATCCATACTGTTATGCGTTTTTGTCAGAATGATTTATTATTGTATTAGAATTTATTGGCAAGGGCCAAATCTTGCATGTTAACTATCTTCGTAGTTTCGTCCCTGAGTCCTAAGTTCATGTAGTTATTGAGTTATTTCTTCGCGACAATCTATTATAAGCTTGCTTTATTGTATCTCCGTAGGACCTACCATTTTTCTAATAATTATGTATGATCCTACCTTTTAATATTTAAATACGGTAATTATTATTACCTATTTAGTCTAATTGCCTTTTATATGTAATACGAGATACGGACGTGAATAATATTATATTCCTATTAATAATCTTAATATATAAAATGATAAACTGATTGTTGATATATCAGCCCACAGCCCAAACCGCTGGACCTAGAGATTTGAAATTTTGCACAAAGATACCTTATACAGTGGAGGCATCCACTAAGGAAGGATTTTTGGAAGTTCCACCCCTAAGAGGGTAAAATAGGGGATGACAGTTTGTATGCAAGTCCGTCAGTTTTGAAGTTAGGATCTTCAAATTCTGTGTTTAGGCTGACGATTGAAAATTAATGTGTAGTTATCTCAGCGTTTGTGATAATTCCACCACCGAAGGGAGGAAAAGGGGGATGAAGTTGGGTATGCAAGTCCTTCAATTTCAAAGTAAACTTCACTCAATGTATTATTATATGGTGTAGGCATCCACTAAGGAAGGATTTTTGGAAATTCCACCCCTAAGGGGGTAAAATAAGGGATGAAAGTTTGTATGCAAGTTCGTCAGTTATGAAGTTAGGATCTTCAAATTTTGTGTTTAGGCTGACGGTTGAAAATTAATATATAGTTATCTCAGCGTTTGTGATAATTCCACCACCGAAGGGAGGAAAAGGGGGATGAAGTTGTGTATGGAAGTACACAAAATTTATTATTTAAGCTTATGGTTATAAACTAACGCAACGAATATCGGTGTTGTTGGAATTTGAACCCTTAAGGAGTGAAAAGGGGAATTAAATTTAGTATATGAAGTTCTTTATTTTCGGAGTGAAAATTTTACAATTTATTATTTCGGCTTATGGTATTGGCGTATTGAAATGACTCGCCTAAACAACATCAGGAAAAAGAGAGGAATCGGTATTAAAAGAAAAATCCGGTTAATACGAGCATTGGTATTCCTCATTTTCATGTATGGAGTGGAAGCGTGGACTATACTGGCCCGAGAAAGAAAAAGGATTGATGCATTCGAGATGTGGTGCTGGAGACGGATGTTGGAAATACCTTGGACCGCTAAACGCAACAATGCATCAATCCTATCGCAGCTCCAAATTAAAACACGATTGTCCACCATATTCCACAAACGTATCTTTCGTATTTCGGCAACATGGTGCGCAAAGGCGATGAAAGTTTAGAAATCTGATCATAGTTGGGAACACGGAAGGAAAACGACTACGTGGTCGTTCACAACAAGATGGTCCGATCAAGTAAAAGACTCATCGTCCTCCAAGTTTTACAGAAACCAGTGGAGGCAGATCATTCGCTCTAGAAGCAAACCCGATGTTGACCACGATCCTCAGACATAAGGGAAAGAGAGATAAGGCCTCCAAAATTGTGCTGTAGAACTAGACTACAAGTAACAGCTCTCCGCCGCAATGTTATTGAGTTCAAAATATTTACTGGTTCTGCCAGAGGAGAAACAGTCTTCTTGTCGCGTATACCATTGATCCCAAATCACCTTCCTTATAATTCAAAAGATAACAGTTCCTAATTAAGGTTTGTAGTCACAGGGAAAAACTCTGAAATTTGCTAGAGTTGATTTGCGGCAGGACTGTTTCAGTTTTATGTGGCATCCTCGCATATGAGCTCTTAATCTACCTGAACTTTTGTCAATATCACACGTAGTGGCGGACAATAGCCATGAACAAAGCTCTATATTGTTACAATGATTCATATCTAGAAAAAAGAAATAATCTACGCGGACGAAGTCGCGGGCTATAAAGCTAGTAAATATATATACCTATTGATTGATGGTCTCGCACACACGAGGCGCCTAGCGAAGGTTATCGACGCGGACGCGCTGCGAAAATGTCTGTACGCGGCCTTGAATGGTCCTTTGAACCTTTGTTGGAAGTATTAGTGCTGCTCGGGGACCCTGCATGAGCGGAGCGGTATCATAATAATTATTATCTTTATCCTTTTTTAGCATGGTCAGGTTTTTATTTCAGCGAAGTGTAAATTTTACTAATAGAAACATTAGTTACTATTTAACTCAATTGAGACATAAATGCTGGGTAGGGCTGTCTAATCTAATGATCGATGAACTAACCATATTAATTAGGTAGGTACCTACCTAAATTGTCGATCATGAATGGCAATTGTACAATGAACCAATGTAATAATAATTCAAGGGCTTTAAAATGAAGCTTGTTGGTGGGTACTACTTCAATCTTTACAATGTGGTGTGGCTGTCACCTCACTTAAGGTGGCTGGTCTCCAACATATTCCACGGATGTTTTCTGATTACTTTTACAATCCTCTGTGGTTCTAGTGTGTATGTATAGGCATCGTATTTGTAACCGTTAATAAATGAATGACATTCATTACGGAGCACTCGTGGTATCAATACCATAGGTACAACCATCCTTTTATGCATCGGTTGACCCTTTAAATACATAATAGACATTTATAATTAAGGAATCAACGTATGGTATGGTTCCATGAATGAAATGAATACAAAGATAAATCTATTTCCAAACGTAACGCCGACGGTGACGCTTCGTCCGCAAATCACAATAATGACGTCTCGTAACTCTCGTAGAGACGCTTGAAATTGACGTACCGAATAAATTAAAATTCAAGAAACTATCATTGTAAATTCAAAATGGGGACCATATACAGTGAGCTGTTATTATAACCATAGAGCGTTTATTATTTATTTGAGATGCGAATAATGTGTCGTAACGTTAAATAGTACTTACCTACTTAATAATAATAATACGCATCGTCGTGTAAACAATTTCATCAAACATAGTCTTAATAGAAAGGTTATCCAAAGATAGATAATCTTGAAATAGTACACAGCTCTGCTAATCACGAGGTAAACAATGTACTTATCTATGTTTATTTATTATTAGAACAACGCGGATGCTTTACAAATTATATGACCCCCATCGGCACCATTTCAGATAAAGTCCCTTACACTTCTACAAGGTTTCTTTCCTTTTAGCAGTTTTTTCCTTATAGTTTGTCATCTGGGGGCACGGAAGTGCCCCCCGCCAAGACAGCCAAGCGAAGCGAAAGGGCACTAACTACCTTTTCTCGAAGCGCTTCGTCGTTTTTTTGAACCCTCATAACTTCGTTTTGGATTACACCAGATAAACAAAATTCTCAGGACATGATGTCAATAGTGAACTTATTAAACATGTTAAGTTTCAATAACAAAGCTCTTATACTTTAGATTTTATTGATATCTAAAAAACCCCGATTTCGTCACTGACTCACTGATGATCATCAAAACTCATAGGGTACTTCCTGAAGTCCTAGAAAGCTGAAATTTGGTATGTAAGCTTGTATTAGTACACAAACAACAAAAAAATTATAAAACTTGGAAATTTCAATAAAAAAAAACATAACCAACTTACAAAAAGAAGTGAAATCCCACCAAAAACATTTTTATGTAAAATGTTGCCGCCAAGACATATGGCTCGTACTGTCAAAAAGTTATCAGATCCCATGTAGAGCCAAGCTTATAACTCCACATGCACTTACTCTACAAGCCCTAACTTCACAAACTCTACACACCGTAGTCAAAATATGTGGCTTGGCCGTTTCACTACTACAAGAACTATTGAATAACAAAAAAATAATGAACAGTGAATACATTTTTCACCTTAATCTCATGTGACGGTAGCGAAACGGCCAAGCCACATATTTTGACTAAGGTGTAGAGTTTGTGAAGTTGGGGCTTGTAGAGTAAGTGCATGTGGAGTTATAAGCTTGGCTCTACATGGGATCTGATAACTTTTTGACAGTACGAGCCATATGTCTTGGCGGCAACATTTTACATAAAAATGTTTTTGGTGGGATGGTAATTTACTCGGAGACTACCAATGATATCAAGCCATTATCAAGCTGAAAATATGTTGACTGACGGGCCAGTTGGCGCAGTTGGTTAAGGTTCGCCTTACGCGCCGCAGGTCGTGGGTTCGATTCCCACACAGGACATGCATTTGTGTGCATGAACATGTCTGTATGTCCTTAGTCTGGGTGTAATTATGTATATTAAGTATGTATTTACAAACAAAAAGTAGTATATGTAATATATCAGTTATCTGGTTTCCATATTACAAGCTCTGCTTAGTTTGGAATCAGATGACCGTGTGTGAGGAATGTCCCAGGATATTTATTATTTTTATTTATTATGTTTCACGACGCAAACAATGTTATCAAATAAAATGGGGAAAAATATTTTTTTTAGGGTATTAGTGCTTAATGTGCAGTCGAGAACGAAAGAAAAATATTATACACGTGATATTATGCAGGCAGAAACCGTACTAGATACTAACTTAGATAGATAAGAACCGCATTATTGCCCCATGGTTTTACTCGTGTCGTACTCGAGGGATTTCTATAGTTTCCGCCGGATAAAATTTATCCTATGTTTTAATCCAAAACATCCTATCTGTGTTGTAGGTTGCTGGTATTAAATTAAATACATAAAATGTTTATGAACTGTATTTCAATTTCAAGGTAAAGGATTTAAAGTAGATGACCTAACCACAAAAAGTAGCAGAGTAGCACTCATTGCACAGCTACACAATATTTTTTTTTTTTTTTTGGGATTTTATGGCCTGGTTACTAAGACCTTTAAGCCACGACTTTATTATTCCGGAACCACTTTTCAGATTTTGTATTTTCAGTTTTATAATTTTACCACCGTATTTTTAATGTATTTAAATATTGGTTTATAAGTTTTAATGTCTTTTAATAGTTCTTTAAGCGGCGGCGGGCGGGAAGAAAAATCACTATAATTATTTTGCCACACTTCACTTAGTTCACTCGCGAGTACCAATCTGTCAATAAGGAACTTTTGACAGCTGAATATAATGTGGTCCACTGTTCCTTCTTCAACTCCGCAAAATGTACAGACATTGCTTTGAATTATATTTAACTGTTCACGCTGTAAGATTTTAGGTTTTACTCGCTGGTCTAATTAGCAAACACTTTAAAATGATTTTAGTACTCACGCGCGAACCATATAGATAGATGACGTAGGTAATGTAAATTTGAGGTTAGGTTCCGGTCAGTGTCATGGCCGACCTAGTGATGTACCGGTGGTGTAGGGATGTAAGCTACAACATACTGGCCGGGGTTGAAGTAATTCAACACGATGTAATGATGGGGAGAGGGCATATGTTATTATATGCTCTCTGTATGACTCCCTTTCTGGTTTGGATATCTGCAACTCTGTTGACATGGTCGGATCCTTGATGTAACTTGACAATTCTGCCCAAGAGCCAGAGGAGAGGTGGTAGATTCTTGTCTCGCACCAACACAAGTGATCCCAGTTTCAGATCATCACCCGACGAATGCCATTTAACCTTTTGTTGCAGGAGTGTTATGTATTCATATGAGAAGCGTTGCCAAAAATGCTGCTTTAATTTTTCGATTCTTTCATACCGCTGAAGTCGGTTGATGTTCGCATCGGTAATATCAGGATGAGGTACCGATGTGAGCGGTCGTCCAATGAGGAAGTGAGAGGGGGTAAGACAGGTAAGATCAGAAGGATCAGAAGACAAAGGTGTTAAAGGTCTGGAATTTAAAATAGCTTCTATTTGAACCAAACAAGTTGTCATCTCTTCATAAGTGAGATGTGTTAAAGAAAGTATTCGTCTAAGGTGATGCTTAACTGACTTCACAGCTGCCTCCCACAAGCCACCGAAGTGTGGAGTATAGGGGGGTATGTGTTTAAAGTTAATACCTTTACTTGACATTTCAGTTTGAATGTCTTCTGAAAATGTCTTAAAAAAGTTCAAAAGTTCGTTGCTGGCTCCAACAAAGGTTGTGCCGTTATCAGAGTAGATAGTCTGTGGTTTACCGCGGCGCGATATAAATCTATGAAGCGCAGCAATAAAAGCTTCTTTAGTAAGATCCGTGACGAGCTCCAGATGCAGAGCTTTTACTGCGAAGCATACAAATACGCAAATGTATGATTTGGTTAGTCTACAGCCCCTACCCTTACGATCAGCAATCAGCACTGGTCCAGCATAGTCTATGCCTGTATTGAGGAAAGGAAACTCCAAGAGCGTTCTATCGCTTGGTAAGTCGCCCATAACGGGTTGGATAGTCTTCGACTTAAACCTGCAGCAACAAATGCAACCGTGAACCACGCGTCTTGCGAGGTTCCTTCCTCCCAACGGCCAATATGTTTGTCTAATATTAGAAAGCAATAGTTGTGGACCGGCGTGTAGTAAATCTAAGTGATGCTTTTGAAATAATATGTATGTAAAGTGATGTTTGCTGCATAGCAGAATTGGATGTTTAACATTATAAGAGTAGTGAGAGGTTTTAAGACGACCCCCTACTCTCATAATATTATCTTTGTCAATGAATGGTGATAATGATGAAAGTCTGTTTTTTTTATTAAGTGACTGTCCTGATTTGATGATTTTGTACTCCTCTGCAAACACTTCTTGTTGTACTGCTTGTAACAATGTGTTTTCTGAAGCCTGTATTTCTGATAATGTTAAATTATTATAAATTTTGCTACTATTTTTTCTACAATTGTTTATAAATCTTTTTACATAAGCAAAAACTCTGATTAGTTTTGAATATTTTGACATTTTATGTATTAAATTTGATATAAAGTTTTTATTTGTGTTTGTAGTGGGTACAGTTAATAAAGTTACTTCAGGAAGAAGTTCTGTATGTTTGTTTGGTGTTATAGGAAAGAGTATTTTTGGTTGGTGTAGGAAAGTAGGCCCGCACCACCACAAACTGGATGCGCTGAGGCAGTCAGCCTTCACCCCACGAGAAACTAGATCTGCAGGGTTCTCTTTTGACGGCACATAATTCCAACTGGCACTGGCGGTAATATCCTGAATCTCACCAACCCTATTACGAACAAAGGTTTTTAAATGACTTGGAGATGTTTTTAACCATCCAAGAATTATTGTAGAATCTGACCAAAAAAAAGATTGCTTAAATTTGATTGTAAGAGATTGAACAACTTTAGCGTAGAGCCTTGTGCCTAGCAAGGCACCACATAATTCCAAACGTGGAATAGTAATGGGCTTCAATGGTGCTACTTTATTTTTAGATGCCAAAAGCCTAACACAGACAGAACCATTTGCACTAATTGTTCTCACAAAGACGCATGCTCCATAGGCACGTTCTGAAGCATCTGTGAAAGTATGAATTTCAAATTCAACAGGGTTGTCACCACAAACCCAGCGAGGAATGGTAAGTGCATTAAGACTTTGCAAAGACTGAACAAACTTTAGAAATGTCGTTTTGATGTCTAAACACACTTCAGTATCCCAGCCACACTTTTCAATCCACAATTGCTGCATAAGAATTTTTGCTTCGACTGTACATGGCCCTAGAAGACCTAAAGGGTCAAACACTTGACTAATGAGTGATAGAATCTGGCGTTTAGTTACCTTTTTTTTGTTAGAGTCTAGATGTATGGAGAATAATAAATTGTCATGTTCAGAATTCCAATTTAAGCCTAGAGTTTTGGAAGGTAGTGTTTCATTTAAGTCTAAGGTCTTTTCTACAACTGTATCTGTGTAATCATTAGTTATATTTTTTATAATTTCTGAACTATTTGATTGCCATTTTCTTAAATTAAACTTTGCAGATTGTAAAGTGTGTATGACTTCTTTACAGAGCTCTACAACTGACTTGATAGAGTCTCCACCATTTAAATAATCATCGACATAAAAACCGCGGGTGATAGCGCTTTTAACCTCAAGATTTGAGCACTGCTCTGCTAGGGTGACAAGACTTTTAGTGGCTAAATACGGCGCTGATGCCGTACCATATGTCACTGTATTAAGAGTGTATGTTTTTAACGGTTCATTAGGACTGAATCTAAATATGATCTGTTGTAAAGAACGCTGCGAAGGCTCTATAAGTATTGCTCTATACATTTTTTCAATATCGCCTGTGACAACATATTTATGCTGTCTAAATCTAAGTAAGATAGAAAGTAGGTCCTCTTGAACGACTGGGCCTACCATTTGTATGTTATTAAATGATTTGCCTGACGAAGTTACCGCCGAGGCATCGAAAACTGCGCGCAATTTTGTTGTCGAACTTGATTCGCGAATTACGCCATGATGGGGTAAGTAATAATTGACATTATTCTCAGTTGATGTTTTATTTTCTGTCATGTGACCAAGGTCGATGTATTCTTGCATGAAATTTAAATACATTTCCTTAAGAAAAGGGTCTCGCTGAAGTCTGCGCTCGAGAGAAAAAAATCGACTCTGTGCTATGTGGTATGAATTTCCAAGCTGTTCAGGAGATTCCTTCAAAGGTATGGTCACTACAAAACGACCTTGCTCATCACGTCTAGTGTGCTTTGCAAAGCTATCTTCACAAGCTTGTTCTTCTTTGGAAAGACTGTGCTTAGAAGACACCGAGTCTAGTTCCCAAAAACGAACTAGTTGTGAATCGTCATTATGAATTAAGTTACATGTTAGTGTGTTATTGTTGACAATTGGTTTCGTAGTAGTTTGATGTACTACACCCGATACCAACCAACCTAACTTAGTCTGTTGCAACTTAGGTCGTTGCATGCCTAAGTCAATGGATTTAGAGCCCAAGACTTCCCAGAACAATTCTGCCCCGACTAATATGTCAATAGCCGAGGGAATATTAAAAGAGGGGTCTGCTAATTGAATGTAAGATGGAATAGGCAAATCTTTAATATCTACATATGACGTAGGTAAGGATTTGGTAATGTTTGGTAATATATAGCAACTCATACTGACTTCATAATCACCTGAAAATGACTGCATTACCAAGTCACAACACTCTATACTACAAGAAATTTGATTATTAATGCCTGTGACTCTGGAATCTGTGCTCCGCCTTATCAGACCTAGCTTCCCACAGAGGTTATCAGTGATTATATGAGTAGTGCTGCCGCTGTCAAGGATGATGCGGGCTGTGCAAAGACTACCATTAGAGGCTCTCACCTTTACCAATGCTGTGGATAGCAATATGTGTGGTCTGTTTAATGTTTCACTATGTGCTGTGAAGGTTGTTGCTATGTTAGGCAAAGTATTTTCTACATCCTTATGTAAAAGAGTGTTATGTTTCTGTGTACAATACTTGCAGTGTGTTAATTTGCAGTATTTGTCAGTGTGCCCTGGTCGTAAACAGTTTTTACAGACCTGATAATTAGGCATTTTCTGTAAACGTGTGTCTACATCTAAGTTCCTAAATTCTGGACACGTAAATAAAAAATGCTCCTTATCGCAGAGAGGGCATTTTATTGGTTTGTTATTTTCACTTTTATTTTTATAGTTTAAGTTACTTGATGTACTTTTTGTTTTATTTAAGTCTGTTGATTGTGTGTGTTGTTTGTATGGTGTAGCAATTCTGTTTGATTGATCATTTTGTAATGTATGTAATAAGTCAGCTCTATTATTTAAAAAATCAATGAATTGCTTCAATGTGGGAGAACCTGTAATGCTAGAGCTACGGTTTTCCTCCCACTCACGGTAAGTGACACTATCTAATTTCTTTGTCATGATATAGATTATGAGTGTGTCCCAATGGTCTGTAGGTTGACCTAATAAGTTGAGAGCACTTAAATTTTTATTAGTGACATCAATAATGTTTCTTATTGCCTGACAAGACTCTTTCTGGGCAGATTCTAAGGTAAATAAAGCATGCACATGGTTATTAACCAATAACCTTTCATTATCATACCTGCTCGATAATAACTGCCAAGCAATTTTATAATTTTCGCCCCGAAACTCAAGACTTTGAATTACTGATGATGCTGAACCTTTTAACGATGCTCGAAGGTAGTGAAACTTATTAATGTCACTAATACTTTTATTGTTATGAATTAATGAAAGATACGTATCTCTGAATTCAAGCCAGTGCTGGAAGCTGCCGCTAAAGGTGGCTAAAGTTATTTTAGGTAGCCTCACAAAGTCATGGTGTGGCTCAGCCTTGCCACTACTGCTGCTCGACAGGGATCCCAAAGAGCTACGCCGTGTTGAGTGTAAAGCTTTTAACTTCGAGCGTGCACGTCCTACCAATGAGTAGAATTTGGAATCAAATTCTTCACGTTCTTTATATAAGTCTGGTGTGTCCTCTGATAACGACTCAGCTTCTTGCTGTAAAGTATCAAATTCACTTAGTACAGGATCTAATTTATCTAAACGACATTCCAATTCACAGAAATTATCCTCAGTTATTTTTACACATGTGTCCATATAATCTAAATATTTTGCAAAGAGCGTAAGCTTAGTCTTTAATGTTCCACGGCATTTTTTAAGCTCCTTAAGCCTTTCCTCATTCATTTTGTTGTATTTAGGCAATAGTTACTTATGCAAATGAATAAAAATGCTGATAAGATAGGAATGTAGGCAAAAAACAATGGAAACAATTGTTGGATTGAAATATCATGCAAAAGAACCAAGTTGTGCGAACAAGCAGCTGTGAGAAGTAAGAATTTGCTAAAAATATCTGACAAATATTATGATTTTGTTGTAATTTTAAGTAAAATGTTTTAAAGATATTTTATAAGTTGAATTTATAGCAATGTTTGTTTACCACACACAAGTTAGGTTATTAATTGTTTAGTACACATTCAAAAAGTGCTATCATAAACGGGATGGAAGAGAAAGGAAAAAATTGGAACGAACTCACTCAGATCTTATTGTTTGGCTGTGGTTTTGATTATATGATCATGCAAAATATATTCCACCATGCTCCACTGATTGTTTCAAACAAATTAACTGAAGCGTTGTAAGCATGTATTTACGAAGGCCAGAAGTATCCTCGATGTAAGAATGCTTTCTTTCACAGGTATCCTCCAGATTACTTCAGTTAGGTACTTTTGGCTTTGTATGACCACGATGTTGTGTTGGACGATTGATGCATTTGTTTGACAAAATGGAATAACTATGTAGTATTCTTGATGTATGAATTAAACTATTATTGAAGCACAAATGATGATTTCTTCATGAAATGTCCTTAAAAACATGATCTTGGTGCGTGGCATAACCGCGTGGAATGGCGATCGCCCTACGCTATGGCGAGATTGTTTTTTACACTTTAAACTGTTTAATTCTTGACGAACAATATTAAAGGCCGAAGGACCAATGTTCACGCATATAGATAGATGACGTAGGTAATGTAAATTTGAGGTTAGGTTCCGGTCAGTGTCATGGCCGACCTAGTGATGTACCGGTGGTGTAGGGATGTAAGCTACAACATAACTTTGCTAGGTGTGATGGTGCTTTATTATGTCCATAACGTAGTCGGTTTATGGTGGTAATAAAATCACGACTGGCTCTTTGCAGGCTATCATACCATGGCTTTACTGGTAAGTTTTCTTGAATGCTACCGTACCACCGTCCTTTCGTTTCTTGGTCTTTCTTCCACATTTGCTCCCATAACATACTTATAGCTAGCCTTACATTACTCAAATAATCAGTCATAGGTACATACATAGTATCGGAGACATCGAGTGCATTTACTCCTCCGTAAGCGGCTTTGTCGGCCATTTCATTTCCAGTGATTCCTCTATGAGAGGGCACCCACATAAATGAAATTAGTTTCCCTGTATGATAATATTTGTATAACAATTCTTTAATTATGTACAGAATGAAATTAGTTTTAAAGTGAATCTTTAAATAGCTCAATCCTCTTATAAAACTTAAAGAATCTGTTACAATTAGAAAATATTTACAATTATCTACATTTCCAATTTGCAGAAGAGCCTGATATACTGCATAGGCTTCTGCGGTGAATATTGTACAAACATTCTGCAAAAGAAAACTCTGAGAAGAATTTTTTTGAGGATCATACACAGCACAGCGCACATAATCCTTACCCTTACTACCATCTGTATATAAAGTGTAGTAATTATTTTCTGATAAAAATTGCAACATCTCTGAATTATTTGTAATTGAATCTATTACTGTAATTGGGTGCATTATGCTTTTGAACTGGGAAGAATAGCAGGGCCAAGGGCACTGTTTTTTGAGTTTATAGCTGTTGTTTTCAATTTCCAGAAAAATGTGATACAACATTGGGGAGTTACCAATAAGGAGGCTCTCACCAGTTGCTAAAGGACCTGACACATTGATTCTACAAGGTATAATCTTGTTAATAATTTGCATGTTATCAGAGTACAGTAGTTTAAGGCAATACCGTTCGGCAAGTAGGAGACGTCTCAAGATCAGTGGCATAATTTTAGTCTCTACTTCCATGGCCCTTATGGGAGTTGAGCACATTGCACCCGATATTATTCTCAGAGATTTATTCTGCAGGATATCTAATTTTTTGGCATGGTAGCTATTCATATATGCCAAAGAACTATAGTCAAAATGACTTCTCACAATAGCTTTATATAGAATAGACAATATTTTGGGGTCAGCACCCCATGACACTCCAGCCAGACATCTTATTATGTTAATAGCTCTTAAAGCATTTTTAGAAATATACCGAACATGTTCTTCGAAAGTCAGTTTTTGGTCTATGATGATTCCTAAGAATTTCTTTGAATGTACTCTGTTTATAGATTCTCCACAATACGAAATAACACTAGATGGATCATCATCACCAAAAATCATTAAACTGCTTTTTGTAGCATTGATCTTTAAACGTAATCTATCATTATAGTATAGACTCAACTGATTTAATGCTCTATTCATATTATCTATAGCAACTTGCAAGTTCTGACTGCTACTATACAAAACAATGTCATCTGCGAATTGCAAAATATTTACTTCACTAGTATTTACAAATTTACATATTTCACATGTGTACAAATTATATAGTAATGGTGAAAGAGTGGCGCCTTGCATTGTGCCTTTCGATGCACTTCTAGGACCATGTAAGATGTTATTATACTTAACATATAAGGTTCTATCATTTAAATAATTATAGATCCACTGACATAGTAGACCAGGTATACCCACATTAGACATAATGTTGACCAAGATACCTGGGTCGACATTATCAAAAGCTCCTTGGACATCTAAAAATACACAAACAGTGTGTGATTTTAAATTATTTGTACGTTTCAGGTCTGAGATGAGTGACATGAAGCTGTCAGCGCAACTACGCCCACGACGGAAACCATACTGCACATGTGGGATGATACCATTAGCCTCTACAAACCAGTCCAGACGGACTTTAATCATATTTTCGAATAGTTTACCGAGACATGAGGACAAAGATATAGGACGATACGAACTGGACTGTTCTGGAGATTTATCAGGCTTCAGTATTGGGATAACACACTGTGTTTTCCATGATTCAGGGATAATTTGTTTGAGCCATAAAGCATTAAGAATGTCAAGAAAGAGGTGCTGAACAGATGTATGGAGTTCTTTAATTACAATATATGGAAAGTTATCTAGACCTGGACTTGAGTTACGCCTAGATTGTAGACTTGATGCGAATTCATTCCATGTAAATGGTTCCAATAAAAATTTTGAATTGCTATTATTATTGTTACTGTTAAAATAGTTGATTAAGTTACTAGTCTCTTTTAAACCACTATTATCAGACAGTTTATCTAAAAAGGTAGGTATGAACTCATCTTTATGGGATCTAATGCTAGACTTAACACCCTTAAAAATCTTAATCATGTTCCATATTTTGCTTATAGGGGTAGTTCTATTAAAAGTATTGCACAAATCATTCCATCCAGTTGACTTCTGCTCAGAAATGGTTCTCTTTTTTAATGCATCAAGTCTCTTATAATTTATATAGTTATCTATTGTAGAATCATTTCTGTACAGTTTCAAAGCATTATAGGATGCTATTACACTTTGTTCGCAAACCTCATTCCACCAAGGTGCTGGAGGTCTGCTAGCAAAGTGGGCAGACTTAGTGAACTTTGGAACAACTATTTGCATAAGGGACTCAAGACGTATACAAAAATCGGTATAGGAAGAGAGTGGGTCTACTTGATTAATTGTAAAATCGCCAAACGCATTTTTTGAAAGTTCATTATATTGGCGCCAATCAGCTCTTTTGTACAAAAATTTATCAATGGGAGGGTTAATTTGGTATTTTTGTATGGATAGGGATATTTCGGTTATAGTTGGATAATGGTAACTTCCCATACAATCATCATGCACAGACCACTCGCATAACGGTGCTAAGCATGCGCTAGCAAAGGTGACGTCAATGGCTGAAGCGTTGGTTCTAGGACGGTTCACTGTAGTGAAACTGCCATCATTTAAGATGCACAAATCACACTCATCTATAACATCATATAAATCTTGTCCGCGGCCCTTAGTAGATAGGCAACCAAATGCAATATGGTGAGCATTAAAATCACCACTTATAAAAATAGGTTTAGGTAGGTCTCGAATTATATTGCGCAGTCTATGCAATCTTATGTGCCCACTGGAAGGAGGACAATATACGCAGAGTATAGTCACACTGCCACGCTCGGTAGATATTGACATAGCTATAGTTTGAATGTCCTCATAGAATGTTGTGTTTAAAATATTATATTTAGTCTCTGGTTTAATTAATATTGCTACACCATTGTGAGGATTCTTAGATGTTCTGGAATGGAGATTATAACCGGGGATTCTAAAATTGTGATGGTCTTTAAACCAAGTTTCATTAAGCAAGCATACATCAATATTTTGTTCTAGCATAAACTTAGTTAATAAGGGCTTTTTACTATTGGCACTTTGGATGTTAAACTGCGCAATCCGTAATTGGGACGTTTTAGGGGGACTTAAATCCATTATGGGGATAAATTTTTAACTAATATTTCTTCAATGAATAATGAAGTAATTGGGGTGGGATCAGACTTATTACCAATCTCTACCAATGTTTTTACTAGGGCCGCTCGTACTTCTTTATTAGCTATAACCTGGGCAATGAAGTCCATAGGGTGATCTTGTGGGTTCAGCGCCTGTGCAGCAGGCTTGTTATTAACATTTTTTTTAACATTTTTCTTTTCAGTATTTACTGGAATATTTACATTATTTACAGGGGGATTTACAAGTTGACTCTTAGACAATGGCAATGCAGGGTATTCGATCGACTTTGTTTGTGCGATACTCGCGTATGTTATTTTACTTTTCTTTTCTTCTATTTTTCTTAATTTAATGGGACATTCTCTTGCTATTGCTAGGTGTGGGCCTTGGCAATTAGCGCAACATATCTCTTTAGGTTTATCACAATCTTTGTAAAAGTGTTCACCAGAGCAGATCGAACACTTCTGTTTGCCATTACATATTTTAGCCGAGTGATTAAATTTCATACATTTGTAACATTGTTGCAGCGGTGGGATATATTCAAATACCCTGTATGAGAATAGATCATATTGTACATTGTCAGGTAAGATATTGGATAAGAAAGTGATACTGACTGTTTGCAGAGGAACTCTGTCCCGTCCTACTTTTTTTGTGAATCGTCGTATACAGATAATTTCGTAAATGGAACTCAACTTAGTGTATAAGTCCTTATTTGAGATATTTGCTGGGACAAATCTTATGATGCCAGTTTTTTCTATTTGGGTAGCCGGTATGTAAGCCTTTACGTTGTACTTTTCTAAGAATGCAGTGTTATTTAGAAAGTTGTTTGCTGTATTATATTGTTTGAACATTACTGCTATTTTATTTGCATTCAATCGCTGTATTGCCATCACACCTTTAACATCCGTCGTGAAAATATGATTGAGATATATAGGACTTTTGTTGCCCAATCTCTCTTTGTGGTTGATATGCTCAACAAAAACTTTAAACTCTGTTTTATTTGAGTTTTCTGGATACTGTCTTTTATAATTAGGTTTAAAATAAGGCACATAAAGTACATCAGAACGCTCACCGCCACCGCTATCATCATTCACTTCATCAGTCCGAAGCCGCTTGGAGGAGTTGGGCGGGTTGTCCCCGCCCCCCTCATTCCCATCCATTTTATTTTTTTGGTATTAATTAAAAGTGAATTTATTCTTTTACACAATAAAAAAAAAAATTACAAAATGTAATTTCAAATTTTTCCGCGTGCGCTTTTTTCAATTTCCCGCCAAGGAATCAGCTACACAATAGCGACTGGCTTAGTGTTGCCAGACAGTCGGGAAACAATACTTATAAGTACATTATGTTGACGTGTGGAGCCAACATGTGTGCCAAAGGGTCATGACGAGATCCATTTGATAAGGCTTTTAAACCTAGGACCTTTAGTGTAAATAATAAAATTAAGTTTAACGACTGGGCAACATCGGGTATTTACAGAAGTAGAGCTAAGTTGTATGAGCTGTATGGCATGAAAAAATTCAATCAAAATATCGATTTACTTGAGTATGTTAAAAAGTATTCCAAAATATTTAAGAAAGCCTGTGCTTCTGCTAAGTCCATATATTTAAAAAATAAATTTAGTCAGTCAAACAATAAAGTCAAAACTACTTGGAACATTATCAACTCTGAAAGGGGAAAATACCAGAACAGTAATAAGCGTATTGAGTTAAATATTAATAATAACATTATATCTGACGATAGTCAAATCGCACATGCTTTTTTATTTTTTACTAATATACCGGTAGATACAACTAGCTCTTTGAATTCGTCACCGATAGATGCTGAATTGTTATTAAAATCCAATGTGTCTGAGTGCCGTGAATTATTTAAGTTTAGGTGACAATGCAAGTACAGATAACAAAAAGAACAGTCAACATAAAAAGCTTGTACTTATTACAAATGTTTTTTTTAACATAAATTTGTTTTACTTTCAAAAATTGTCATAAAATTATTTGCCATTGTCGAATATTATAGTGAAATAAAAAGAAGCGAATCCTAGGTAATATCGAATAATAGCACTTTCGAAGTACATTTAGTGTGCTAGCAATAATATAAAGTTAAAATAAAAAAAAAATTGTATGAATTAGATCGTGTTTAATTTTTAAATTTTATGCAATTCATTAATTCCGAATCTTTAAACGAATTGAATTGTAATTTTACAAAAAAAAAATTGAATTACGTAGGATCTGCCGAGTATTCGAAAAAATAATTACGTTAGCAATATTGCTTTAGCTTCCTTTTTAGCATTTTTGGTTACGCCAGATCCTAGCGTAACCAAATGTCAATCTCATAGCGTTTCTCGTAGCATTTTGTAGCGTTTCTATTCGCGCAAACGCAACGAAAAGTACTTTGTCCAGGGGTACAGGGGTGCTAAAAAGGAAGGACGCTCAACGAAACTAGAATAGGGTCTCTGACTTACCAAACAAACTCCTACGAACGAACAATCTCGGCTATTGTACAATTATATTAGTGACTACTATTTAATTGTAAAAAAAAAAACTGTATGATCGCGCTATTTTGTACTATTTTCAGTTAATGAGGTAGCACTAAGCACCTGTATTAAAAGCACTCTCTAAATAGCACATATTACGAGTACCTATTGTCTGTGTCATCGAACAAGAATTACCGTATATAATTTAAATAAATAACTTAAGTACAATTTTGTTGCGGCCATAGTTAGATAACACGTTACGGAGCGGGTTAAAGTACAAGAATTTGTCCCGAGATAACGCATGTCATCATAAATTAATCATGCACTTCCAAAACACATGTACACATTCATTTATAATAATATGTAAACAGTGTATTTTATTTTATTTTATTTTGTATTAGAATAACCAAGCAAAGATACAGGAATACTTTTAATTCGTGCCCCGGTTACACTGCCCTTTTCGAATATTTTTTGGTTTAAGATATCCTCCCATCAAAAACATAACATGTACAAAAATGCACAAGTCTCGCAAAGCAGTTCATCTGCCGTAAAAAGGACTCAGTGCCAACTGCCCCGGTGCCTCTGCCTGCCTCGGATAAAAAGTGGGGGTCGGAAAGGAAAAAGAGTGCCATCGACCCCGTTAAATGCACACACCGAAGCTACCAGGGCCGATGGCACTCTTTTTCCCATCGGACCCTGTGGCTTGATACTAAAAAATGAAGAGACTAATTTAGTGGTGTGCTACACAAGTACAACAGTGCTTTTGTTTTCTTACAATGATCTCTTAAAAAAATATCAACCAGCAGTTCCTATCCTAGTTCTCTTTTTCATACTAGGTATGTATGTTGTTCATATCATATGTCATATGATCATTTTGTTGTTAATTTTTTGCAGTATTTAGTTCTACGGGCCGAATTATCATTAGAAATAAAAATGTACTGAGAGCGTCACCAGGATAACAGAAGTTTGAAAGAAACATCTTTTGTAATTTCGAGTAATGAATGACAGAAAAAAATATGTTGCGTGTGGTAAAGTTTGGAGGAGTCATTTATTATCACCACTATAAGTTTTATAAATTGATATTTTTTAAGATAACAGCGTCAGAAAGAAAAGCATTTGGTTTTTACTTGTATTCTCTAGTGGTCTCTTCATCTTTTAGTATCTAACTTCAAGACTGTGAGTGAGTTCTATACACAATATTTGATTTCTCAAGCTAATCTCTTAAGAACTTCTGATATCCTGGTAACCAGCTCAGTTACAAGGCAGAGGCACTGGATCGGCCCCAATGCCTCTGCCTTCAGTATCAAGCCAGTGTGTGTGAGTTCTATACTCAATTTATTTGATGTTCTCAAGCTTTTGATATCCTAGTAACCAGCTCAGTCTAACGCCTAGATGGGAATAAGAGTGCTATCGATCCCGTTAAACGCAAACAACGCTACCGGGGCCGATGGCTCTCTTTTTAGAGTTCCGTGCCTCAAAAGGAAAACTTGTCAGACAATTATTCGCATAATTGCTGACTTATAGTAGGTACTAAGAGGGAGTACTAATGTGCCTACCTCTCTCTACCTATTCGCTATTTGCGTTGAATATATAAGGTCCTAATAAATTAGTGAACTTCCTCTTGAGGGATGAATGTATAGGTCATTAGTAATCAAAAAATAATATTAGAAAAATTATCCGAGGGAAAAAAAAACTTCTTTGACTTGCATAGAGACTCTCCATACAACTCAAAGTTTTTTTTTCCCCTCGGATTATTTTTCTAATATTATTTTTAGATTACTAATGATGTCCTATACTATACATTCATCCCTCAAGAGGAAGTTCACTAATTTATTAGGACCTTATATAATAGGTAGTAAGTAATTTTTTTTCCAGAATTTAAATACATAGGTCGGTCGAGTGGTATGCTGCCATGCAGCCCTAGGTGGGCGAAATGCATTCCACTCGTTTTGCCATAGGTACGTATATTTTTAATCATTTCCCGCACGTCTAGACATCGCCCTTTGGTTCGAAGTTCTCGATTTCGCTAAATTAACTCTTACGGCCACATGTTGTAAGACTACTATTGTATAGAGAAACGCCCAGCACTCACTTAAAAATGGGCTCGCTGTCCTCGGAAAGTGCATTGATCTCAGCCGCATCCTTCTGTGGCACAAAAATCGCTGCACGTGAAGTGAACGTCCCTCTATAGTGGACATGGGTGCGAGCAGGACGCAAGAAACGTAGTAAAGTAAGCAGGATGCGTGTGTTGAGCTCAGTCTGTGGCTCAGGCAGAGTTGCCTGCGGGCAATACACCCAGCGAGCGCAATGAACGGGCGCAGGCGCGCGGGGCGCGGGACGGGCGGGCGGCGCGGGCGGCCATTAATGTGGAAGTAGGTACACATGTTCATACCACGTCATGTTTTGGCGCCAATATGAAGATACCTATATCCGTTGAAGGAAGTACCCATAAAACATTATTATGGGTAAGTATTTATTTTGTCCATATGAGAGAAAACAATTATCCATATTGCCATAAGTTATGTAACGTAGTGCGTAATGTATACAGAGAATAGGTGCCCAGGTACCTGAGAACTTGAAAACTATCTAGGTACGACATAATTATATACATTATTATTCAAATTAAAAAGTCATAATTAGTATTCAGTTTAGGCCCTAAAGGCCTACTACGAAAAACGATACTAGATAGTCCGATCATCGTTTTTCGTAGTAGGCCTTCAGGGCGAAAGAGAAGACTCCGGCAAGAAACTCAGCAAGGCTTTTTTTAGTTAATTTTTTGTTTGTGGATTTTTTTTTAAAGTTACAGCTTTTGATCCAAATACTTATACAATATAGGTACCTATGGTACCTACATGCTATGCTATGCTATGTGGTATGCTTATTCATACAATTTTCACGTAGCCAGGTAGGATGCAAGTGCAGAGAGATGCTAGTACACTTGTCTTCCACGTAATGAGCCACCTTATAGTAAGGCTTTGTCAATTAACCTCTGCTTTATAAAATCTTTGAATTTATTATTAGTCATTTTAGTTCCAATTACTCTTCTACGAGCCTAATAGGTGATTCCATAAAATTTGAGGTTCCAGGTGGGTGAGTGCCACAAATGTGCTGACATAAATACACGCGCCGAAGATAAAGGCGCCTGAACCCTGAGACTATGGTACGGTTGCGTTTGCATCCACCGCATGATCCGAGGATACAGTGTGGTAGTGTACAGGAGGCCTTAAACGCAACACGCACTGCACTCAGCACTGCGTGGCGGGGACACGAGCACGCCCCGAGTCGGGTTGACCTCGGCTTCGACCGACAATTTAGGGTGGGTGTGAGGTTCGGTGCACCCTCCTTTGTCTGGCGAGTGCAATGCTCTTCTTAACGAACTTTACACTCAACGTGCCCGTTTAGGTCGTTACCACAGATCACGAGTCCTTACCGTTTCGTCAAACGGATAATATCAAATATACCTACAGATAGTTACACTATTTTTTAGTAAACGTTGATACTAACTTGATACTTACAACATTATCTTACATGTACCTATTACCTTTACTTTCTTTTTATGCCAGTACCTACGTCATGAAGGTACCTACTTGTTTTTTTTTCATATGTATGTATGTATTACAATAAGTTCCTACGGAAGTAAAAACAAGTTTTATAAGGCTTTGATTTACAGTCTTCCCTCGGAGCGCGTGTTTCGCGCCAAACAAGCTTCCAAGATGGCGCCGACCACGTGCTACGCTACGCGCGCCCCGCCGCCAGTAACGTAAACCATTGATCGTTACACGATACAGACAGGCACAGAATAACGTAATACAGGTATTTTGAGCCTAGTAGAGAAACAGTCGAGTGACCAAACACTAAAATGAACTGAAAATGAAAATTAAAATGTAGGTATACCCAACATACATAATGCGTTTTAGGTCTACCAAGTATAGACGCATGTAAATAATAAATATTACAACTAATATAACATTGGCAAGGCTCCGCCTACGTATTGTCTATACCTATAGTCAGATAAGATATCAATATCACTGTACAACGTAATATTTCGTATTCTTTACCCACGTTTTCTCTTGATGAGCTACCTACCTGATCCAATAATAATAATAATAATCTTAAAAAATGTGGGCCTAAATATGTGTTTTTTTAGTAAGTTTAAGGATTTTATAAAATAAGATCATGTCAATCCAACTAAATTAATAACAACCACACTTGATATAAAAATCACCAACTTTTCCTGGAATAATGATCCTCGTCTCGTCCGTCCGTAGTCCGTACGTAACACAAAAAAGGCAGGTATGTTATTTCAAACAGCAAAAAAGGCGGCATTAAAAATAAAAATGTAAGTGTGTGGCTGGTGCAAATTCCACGAAGGATAATGCCTGGCCGGCCGGGTGTTGCCGCTATACTAGGTACCGAAAGTACCGTACCGATACACAACAAGCTCATCGACGGCCGACGCACACAAATAGATGCTCGCCGAGCATTTTTGGCTCCACTGTCACCGGCTGCCTGATCGCTTGAGCCAGGTACCATAACCCCAGAATAATTAATCCATAGCCACAATATTACTTACCACCTAGCATTTGTCTTTTGTTGATTTGTAGAAATCAATTCAGTAGTTCAAGATATTACTTTTCCGCAAAATGCAAACACACATTCAAACAAATAACTACATACCTTATAATATTAGACTAGATTTAGTTATGACCTGTACACAGATGTTAGGACGTGTCTGTATCAAGGACTTTAGACAGACTAAACTAATTAGAAACCGGGGACAAAAAAATATGATATACAGCACGCGCTACTCAAAACAAACTCTTGATAAAATCAGAAATGAGTACCTATATGATTTTCTGTGCAACGGAAACGCAGTGCACGAAACGCACATATAACTAGTCCCTGCCTGCGCGTACGATCTTATTCAAAAGTTCATGCGAAAAATCAAACCTGTCTGGCCGTTGAACTTCAGAACAAAATGGCAAAAAAGCTCGATACAGGGGCTCTACCGCGTAACTTTGGTGGTAATCGTAACGAACACCATTAATAAATTTCATCCAATCATCCCGCGAATGGTCATCGTCGCGTCGAACCGCGTGCGCGTCATTGGATGAAATAATGAATGGTGTTCGTTACGATTACCACCAAAGAGACGCAATAGCCCCACAGGTCTATACTTAGTTCATACGTTCGTAGCAAGTAAGCGATTTCCAGTGGCGTGCATTGGTTTTCGGAGGAGGTAGGCAATAAAGTACTAGGAGAGTTTTATTGTATATTATCGGTGGTATTTTATCCAATAAAGATCAATCCACGTGCACTAGTGAAATGAAATGAATTATATGTATCGTGATTTTACAAGTTGTCTCAAAAAGTTCATGAAAAGTTTTAGTACAGTGACCACCATTTTACTAAAACACAACTGAACGGTGACTGATAATGCGGACTGTGTAAAAGTTAATGTGCGGACTATATGAAAGTGATATTATAAATAAAATGTATGCGACTGAAGGACTTTGTGTCCATGGTCATGAACAAATATATAAAAAAAAACCCAATCTAGGGTTTCCAGTCTCGGTTGAATCGATCGATTTTTTAATCAATATTCGATCTTTTAAATCGTCTTTGGAGATACGGACCGATCTTCAGATCGCCACGAAATTAAAAGATAGGAAATCGATTTTAACGAGACCATAATATTCCATTTCGTATTTTCGAATCGATTATTTTTTGCAGTATTATGTTAAATATTAAAGTTTTTTTGAATAAATTAGCACAAGTTACTCTCTTTCTCTCTCATCAATGCCGCAATCGATGGGAGGGCGTCTAAATCGTTGTTTTTCTAAAAATCTCTACAGTGTACGTTTAATCATCCGATTTTTAGAAAAACAACGATTTAGACGCCCTAAATCGTTGTTTTTCTAAAAATCTCGACAGTGTAAGTTTAATCGAATAACGATATTCGTGTAATTATTATTAGTGACCTAATAAACAGTGCATTTTTAAAAATATTTTTTGCTACTAATTAACTAAGAAATATATTTTATATCATAATACAATATAAATATTGATTTTCTAAGAATCGACCTTGTATATATTTTTTTTAATCGATATCAGTCACTTCGATTTGAATCTATCGATAATAAATTTTATCAAAGTACGGTAACCCTATGCAATGCCAGCCAAACCATAAACAAAACAATACAAATAAATTACGAAGTTATATTTGAGTTGCTCTAACGTTGGTAAACTGTAGTTTTTTTAATTTGGCTGGGTTACTAGTGTCACAACAGATTAGGTATGGTTACTTTTGGTCCATAAATCGCGAATGTCAAATGTCAGTGTGCTACGCATAGTAAAAACGTGATTTATGCTTTCGTCGTATTATCCTAAAGAAGTGTGTGTGCGTGTGCATATGCCGAAATTGTTTTAGTTTGCGTGAATTTGTTACACGAACTTGCGAGTGCCTGCGCGGCAAAGTTTGAAATTTTATATTGAATGTTAGGTTAGAATTTTTATTTAAAATGATTATGTAGTTTAATTGAATCAATATATCATATTATTGAATCTTATGAGGTAAGCATTGCTTATTTGCCTATATGGAATGCACGCCACTGGCGATTTCATCAGAGACAGTTACTGTTCCATTTTAGGTTTTGTGTGATTAAAAAGTCAATCAATATTTAAGCCATTAAGGCTAGCCCAAATCGCAAAAAAATACGATTTTTTATTAGCTTTCAGAGCAACGGCATTGTCATTTAGTAAGTAGGTATTAATCATAGTATGGTTTTTGAGGTTGAATAAGCTGAATAGTATTTCGACTAATTGTAAGTTAAAATTACTAATTTACATATTTCTCTATACATTCTTTACAAGCGAAGGTTTCAAAGATAATAAAAATCAGATAGGCTGAGGGAGGACTGAGGACAGCATTCGGTATTCTGTGGTCTTGCTTGATACTGTAGTAGGGCCACTACTTTACTGAGTTAGGGGCTAGGGCCGAGGGCAAGCTAGGGGAGCGGGCGACGGGCGAGCAGTTGTACGAGCGTAGCGCGGCCGTTTTCCGAAGTTACATGCCAATGCACCGTCCCGTACCGTTTGCAAGTCGAAGCTACATTCCGGACATTCCACGGATCGCTGGTCGTCCGCCGCCCCACAAAATACTCACATATTATAACAAAACTGATAATATACAATTATTGCTTAAAACTGACCCTGCCTGCAGTTAAGGCCTTATTACAGTATTCGATATCAAGCCAGTCTTAGTAAGACTGTCTTAAAGTCTAATTAGACAAGCTCGCTATTACACCTTGTTGAATATCGCATGCTAACTCATTTGCAAGGCTTACGCAGCCGGTGACGGTTGTCGCGGTGTCATGGGAAGACTTTCGAAGTACCAGAAAATCGCCAAAGCTCTTGCCGCGACTATTGGTTTGAATACAAAAGAAAAAAGTAACATATGGGTGAAGAAGGTTAAGAAGTATTTTTGTGACTTTTCTGCTATATAAATATGGCATGTCACGGTATACACATCAATAACATTAAAAATCACTTCCTTTTCTTTTAAACAAGCAGGTGTAATAGACAGCTTGTCTAATTAAACTTTAAGACAGTTTTACTAAGACTGGCTTGATATCGAATAGTGTAATAAGGCCTTTTAGAGGCTACTAACCATTTTCCCGGAACGAAAAATCAACGCGACTAGGTCTGTTAACTAAAGCCTGTACCTGCTGCGGGTCCAACTTGTCTGTTACCGATAAAACTGAATGTGAATTTTGTAAGAATGTGGTAAGGTAAAAACACTAACATGGATAGTTACAACTAGCACCTATGTCGTTCTAAAGCATTACCTACATTGCTTTGATCATGACCATTCCAACGCAATAATATTATTATAAACACACCAAATAGTAGGTACAAATATGGGTGACCAAACTGTGTTATGACTTGTTTGTTGTGATGTGATTGAGTAAATGTAAAAGATCAAACGTATTGTGCAACTCAACAACAACAACAGAAGCAACAATCAACAGAGCGAGGCAGTACTTCACATCGGGGCAAAGGCTGCAACTTTATAAGTCGCAAGTCCGGCCTCATATGGAGTACTGCTGTCACCTATGGGCGGGAGCACCTGGATACCAGCTTGGGCCTTTAGACTCGGTTCAGCGACGGGCCATCAGAACTGTTGACGATCCCGAGCTAACAAGCGGTTTAGAACCTCTCAGTCTGAGGAGAGACTTTGCCTCTTTATGTGTGTTCTACCGCTTGTACAACGGAGAGTGTTCTAAAGAATTGTTCGACTTGTTGCCCACTGCTACCTTCTACCATCGCAACTCCCGCCATCGACGGGGAGTTCATCCTCACACATTGAAACCAGAATTGTTTCGAACTGTGCGGGCCCAAAGGAGTTTTCTTCCGCGGACGCTCAGATTGTGGAATGAGCTCCCCGCCGTGGTTTTCCCAATGGAGTACAGCATGGGGTTCTTCAAAAAGGGCGTGAAGAGATTTCTTCAGGGTCGGCAACGCGCGAGTGATACCCCTGGTGTTGCAAGCGTCCATAGGCTACGGTAACTGCTTACCATCAGGCGGGCCGTATGCTTGTTTGCCACCTTAGTGGTATATAAAAAAAAAAAAAAAACTCAAAATGCCATAACGCATCATCTTGTCAAAATAAACAGTAATTGTGTTAATTTATTATTGTCATAATACATAATAACGTATTCATAACAATAAAAAATGAAGTAATTACTCTGGTTATTTGTCAATCCACTCTTATAATTTATTTCAAACAATAAACAACCCCGATTTCATCAAATTGAGTTTCAGTGTTTGACTGTCTTAATTAGTCTCTTCTAGGATTTGACAAAAATTCATTAGTCAAAGGTAGAAAAACGCTTTTGGTTTGGACTTTAACTAGGTATGTTAGACCTGAGGTTTGAACCTAGGTGCGACGGATCTTCGATGATTGACTATTAAATCGATACAAAATGAGAAGCTGACATTAATTATACTTATGTATTTTAGTTGTTCAAACTATTTACGCGCATTTCATTTAAAGGCATTTTGCCAGTAGCCGTGCATGCAGTACAGTCTCTCTATTAATATTCTAACTCTATGGTAGTAACTATGTTCGTAGTACGGCCGAAGTAAACTAGAGACGAGACAAATCCCAGACGGTTTATTTTAGTCCTTCAAACTTCTTTTTTTTCAGTATATTTATTCCAGATTAGCTCAATGTTCCAGAGATATATTTTCACAGTCTGCCATCTCAGACTAGAGAGCCATGTTACTGTACTACGGTGACACTTACAACACTTATCAGTCTAACAAGAAACTTACGAACAAATTGCAAAAAAGCTAACCCAAGTCTTGACTTCATCTTCACGTATGTAGTGAGTGAGTAATCAATGTATATCCATATTGAGATCCCCTATTTTATGAGTCAGGGGTTAAATTTCTTGAAATTGTATATCAGTACCCTACCCTACACTACACCACAGCAAATTCTGTGGTTCTATGACCAGTAAGTAGTTTAGGTTTCGGAGAGGTTAGCTAGAACATTCTGACGATTCACCCGCGTAGGTACGGTTTGATTTTTTTTGTGCCAGTGAAAGTCCCTTCAAAATCAGTCCAGTCGTTTCAAAGATTAGCCGGAAAAGACAAAAATAGTAAAAAAAATATAAGTACCATAGGTACCTATATTATGTAGTACTATCATAATAATAATAAAGCCTTTATTTCCCAAAAGACATGCAAAATTATACATTGGATTGATTTTAAATTTCGATACATTACATTAACATATAATTACCTATATAAATTTAATCATTACTATGGTTAAAACATTAATAATTAATTTTTTCTGTTTTTAAAAGCAATCAATTGAATAAATTCATAACTTATGACATAAACAACACACATTTAAACAGGTACAAATAAAGTTTTTATTGTTTTTTACCTTCATAGAACAATATGGCTAAATATTTCAGTGATTACCAAATAAACTACTACGGTCGCGAATCACAGAAACATTTAACCATATTGTTCTACGAAGGTAAAAACAATAAAAACTTGAAAAAAATTCAAATTTTCCCTTTTCCGAAATTCTGAAAGTAGTTTTACTCGTACACTATGGTTTCTCAAACTGTGCGTACACGAAGTTGAATTTCGGCAAGCTGCATCAGTATAGCACTGTAGTTGTCTGTCAT
>OX596256.1:7708011-8076319 GCA_951394255.1 Polyploca ridens | reverse complement strand
GCTTGAGCCTGAGCCTCAGCCTGAGCCTCAGCCTCAGCTTCAGCCTCCGCTGCAGCCGCCAATGTGTTCACGATTGTTTTAACCTGAAATAATTCGGTTTTATCAGTAATGATCCTTTTCATAGACATGTATCTTCTCAATCCAAATATTTTCCTTATTTAATCGCGATTAATATTATTCGAGCCTATTTTACTTATTTAGAGGTTGAACTTTGAAAAAAAAACCCATTTTTTACAAGCTTTTATATAACTTGCAATGTTTGTTCGTTCGGGTGGAATCTTGCAAGTCGAATTTCACCTACTTCCAGTGGTCGGATTGACTATTTGGTATATATTAGTATATTGGAAGACAATGCAAGTACAGTCAACAAAAAGTACAGTCACCAAAAAAGCTGGTATTAAAAAATTTTTTTTTTACAAAAACTTATTGTGGTTGACTATGATATAAAATGTGAGTGTGGAACCTGTGTACAAAATTAAAAAAGTTTCTAACCCCAGAGGTTTAGACTATCAATGATAGATCAGTCAGTCAGTCAGGACGTCAAGACAATTATTTTTAAATGTATAGATCAGCTGTTCGTACCCGGCGTTACGGTAAATTTTCCAACATAATTATTTCACACGAACCTCATCCTGAAAATTTTATTACGAACTCAACAAATCGGTCGAGTCGTTCTCAAGTTATGTTCTTACATACCTACATGTGGCAATTGACTTTTATTTATATAGATTATTGTATAATCTGAAAAGAAAATCGGATTTTATGCAAAGAAAAATGAAGCATAAGAAAATCTTAATTCTTTATTTTGAATTCATAATTTACATCGATTGCCTGACTCCCCTGACACCTTTTTATCTCATAATCATAAAACATACAAGTGTTTCTTTTTCAAAACGTGCGTAATAAAGACAAGTTTATTTTTATTTTTACGCTGACCGCTATGAACCAAACAATTATTTCGAAGGTCTTCTGGAACTCGAGAAGCCTTCGTTATTAATAAACTCCCAATGATCGTGCGAAGTTCAATCCAACCAGTGGGATAAGGTAATGGGTGTGCAGTCAGAAATATAAGGTAATCTGATCATGGAATTAAAAATAATAACTATCTAAACACGCGTGTTTATTCACACCACCTACAATACATTTCGAATGATGCATAGATTTCCTTCATATGCATGCACAATTGTGGTAGAGGATAACTTTTAAATCCCCATAAGGATAAAATATTGATAAATTCCAGGTTTAATGAGACATAATACACTCATGGACAAAGGACAATGTCGAAAATCGCCCCAGAACCAACAAACATATGACTTACACCATAATTATTTACATATTTTATTATTCAAGTGGCAAATATTCATATCAAACGGACAAGTGGGAATCAAAATAAATATTTTAAAAGTATCGTAACAACTACACACTCCGACATCTTTACCGAAATACGGTTAGTGATGATCCTACTGACTACATCGAAGCGATCGATTTAAATATAATCGGTAAGAGTGTAGTTAGTTATTTATTTTACTGTTATGGAATGTAAGTTATTGTTTATTATGACTTCTATCACAACATATTTTTCGGATAATCAACTATAAAAATAATAAAAAAGTAGTATTCCCCATAATCAAATCAATTGATTATATTTTATGACAACGAATTCGGTTACACTTAAACCGATTACAGCACAATTCGGAATGCAACCTTAGTCGAGGAGCATCCCTAATTCTTTCTTATGTCATGTCATGTCAATAGTCTTACTCTCGATTTATTTAATTAAGTATAATGTTGTTTTCCAATTCTATTGCTTTATTTTGTTATTATTTATTTTAGGTACTTATTCGGCTTATAATGAAAAACTAATTTACAATATGGAAAGTGTATGTGTATTGTATCAATTGTGGAACTGCTGTTGGTTTCCTGGTGTTGAAAAACGAGCAGATTCATCACAGTTGAAGGCAAAGAGCTGATCATGCAGCCATGCAATCCTCAACGCCATCTTCTTCAAGGGCTACTCCAGCAACAAGTAATATATTGTGATGTGCCAATTGTGGTATTCATTTAGTAAGAGAACACTGTCATAACTGAAGCAATACTGCCGTTCATAAAGAAATACAACAACAAGTCCCAATAAAAGTGGCAAGTGTTTACTTCTATTTTAAATTATTTGTCCTTAATATACAATCATAATATCTTAATATGACCACACTGATTCACTTTTTCATTGGTTTATCATATGCCATTGCTAATACTAACTTAAGACAAATACTAAAATGTATATTTTTTTTCTTTACAGGTAACCGCAGATGACCATAGTGTGGTGATTGTCATACATTATTCCAAGACAGAACCCTCACAGCTACCACACATGATTCAAGGGATACAGGAACTGTGGGTCATTAAAGATGTTTGTTTGGGATGTGGTTGTTCATCGCTGCGAACTTGAAGTCACCCAGTGTAAGAGGACAGGGTAACCAACACATTATAGATGTTGCCCCGGAACAATTTTTAGATAATATTGTAATTAGGTACCAATGTAGATGATGATCTAATAAATAATTTACTGCAAATCTCTTGTCATTTTTCATTTAATCTTATTATAAACATATGTATACCTAAATGATAATGTGTAGGTATACAAAGTACTTCATGAATCCTGAAGCTAGAAGTTACTACCTCCATTATTTTTGTCTCAATATCATTGTACAATGTACATATTATAAAAAAAGTCCCCTTGCCACATCTGTCTGTCAGTCTTGAATCTCAAAAACTACCGACTGAACTGATTTTTATACAGGTTTCATCAATGGACTGAGTGATTCATGAGGAATGTTAAGGTCTAGGTATAATTCATTTAGGTTTTATATAAATTGGCTGAAATATGAAAATGATTGTTGAAGATGCCGGAAAAAATCATGCCATGCAGATAAAACTGCTATCCCACGCGCAGCCGGGGCAGGTTGCACCTATATTAAAACCATACAGAGCATTGAAAATCAATAATATTACCTACCTATATTAAATGTCTTTGTTGACTACTCAATTATAACCTCAAAATCTGTTACGTTTCTTGTAATTATGCGATTTTCCCGCTTGTCCGTTGCTTAATTAATGTATGAAGTGAATTTATAGGTGATTTAAGATATTACAAGCATTTTTTTCATTGCTGTTGGTTCTGGGGCGAATCATGTATGGACGCAGAACAATGTCCTTTAGAGGAACCGAACGTAAAAAAGTGTGTATGATACAAAATATCATGGATATTTGTGACAATAAAGTTTATTGATGATTATATTTTCAGCTGTTATGAATTTTATTTTTAACTAGCTTCCGCCCCGCGGTTTTAACATTTAATTCATTTTTTTTTTCATAAATTCTTAGGGTCGGCTATTAAGAGGGCTATAATAAAACATTATTTTTGTTCCATTTCAGACTTTTCTAGACATCGGTAACAAGGCTATAAAAAAAAAACACTATCGTTTTGACAGTGGATCGAAACGTCCACTTAAAAAAAAGACGGGGGCGATTTGGTCCACGGACCCAATGAAGAGTGGACCGAATAAGCTAAAGACCTCCAATTCCATACAATATACATCGTTCACGGTGCGCAGATAACCAGCATTGTATATTGGATTATACAAACATTCGGATAAC
This sequence comes from Polyploca ridens, assembly GCA_951394255.1. NCBI lineage: Eukaryota > Metazoa > Arthropoda > Insecta > Lepidoptera > Drepanidae > Polyploca > Polyploca ridens. The sequence goes on along the minus strand of OX596256.1, from coordinate 8,072,665 downwards.
GTTCTCAGAATCTCATTACTCGATCTCCTGACGCGCGACCAAAATGCGGCTATATGAACTATAATGTCTCTTTTTTCAACATTAAAATTGTTGAAAACAATACCTCTTGCATGTCATTGTCTGTCATCTGTTGGTCACGGCGCTGGTTGGCTGCGGCACTCTCAGCGGTGTGCCGGATCACGTGCAGGTCTTCGGGCGTCAGGCCCCAAGGCAGGTTCATCTGCACCGGTGAACCGTCCATCTGGAGTTTTTGTACCTGATATTATGTAAGTACTATTACATCTACAAATAATAAGTAATTATTTGGAGATTGAGCTGTAATATCGTTGTAATTCATGTGGATTTGATACTGTTAACATGATTAATTATTAATTAACCGATTGGCTCATATGCCAATATACAGGGTGTTGTTTTGGTCAGCGACAAGCGACCCAGGAGCGGTAGTATAAAAAATACATTTTCCAAAAATGGACTTAATTCCATTCAATACTGTAAATGCGTTGAGAAATACCTTATTCAATTTAAAATAAAATTACCGCAAAGTATGGTCACTAGCCACGTGCACTGACTAGAGCTAGGCGCAAGCTGCCATTGCTCCACCCCTTTACTCCCTCGCACTCCCGTTTAGTATTACGTCTATATTTTAGGTTATTACATGATTTTTAAAATAATATTATTTTTATTTTTATAATTATAAAAAAATAAAGTATTTTTTTTATATCTTTTTAGCACCAGTATCAGTTGTATTATCGACCCTGAGTCGCTCGTCGCTGACCAAAACAACAACCTGTATATGAAAGCTCATTCTATCTAAATGCATTGACTTATAGGTAGGTATATTACTGTAGTTTTGTAATCATTGACTAAATGTCATTTACTTACTTTGTATACGTTTATAATAATTATATCATTAAAATGTATCGATAACAGTCTCATTAAGATTCTTAAGACTTACTTCAGGTTGTTCCAATTCCTGTGTGGGAGCGGGCTGGGGCACGAACTGGTGAAGTACGGTTGGCTGCTGGAAAGAGACAGAGAATAATAAGAGAGAAAATCTTACACGTGCACAAGTTAATCTTATAAAAACCCATTAAAAAGCTTAATTAAATACATAAAGACGACGAAGTACCACGAGGAGTATTCAGAAAACGGTCAAGTACATGTCTGGCTACGCACAGTGTGTAGGGAGGGTTCCTTAGCAAGTTATAGTTTACAAATGGTTTACAATGTAGATATGCGGAGCAGCAGTCAGCGGTAAATAGCTGATATTTCAAACACTAATAGACCCTACACTATGAAAAGTATTTATTAGGTGCTACACAATAGGTATTTTTTTAATCTTTTGGTTAGGTAATGAAATACAGCTCATATCTCCGTAAATAAATTGCAACGATGTGCGCATTTTTCATTTCAATCTTCATTTTTATTTGGAAAGTGCCACCGTTTTTTTTTTCCTAATATTTTCAGAAGCTTTCAACGATATCTGAGTAAAATGACTGCGACATAAGGACGACGAAGCACGGACGTAACGACATTCTGAGGGTTCTTTTTTGGATTCCATTTGGCTGCGAAACCCTACAAACGACAATATATTGACCGCATTGGTATTCCAACAACTTCAACAAGTGATTTCAAGTTCTTTAACCTCTAGAAATAAACGCTACAATGATCTCAATATAAAGTATTGTGTACTACCTATATTTAATTTACTGCGTCCGACTACAGACTAGACAACCATGCTACTATCTATCATGCTTGGATACAGACAGTGTCAGGGCTATTTTCTGACTTACATATTTTCATATTCCTATATTATCCACGTTCTAATAAATCCAATTTCTTATTTTTTCATATTCCTAATTTTCCGCATTGTTATATTTCCACATTATACAGAGTACGACAAAATAACCTGCGTTATTTCTCTCTGGAGTGTTTATGTGTTGTTGTTGATTTTATTTAGTAAATTTCACGCAGCGGGCGACCATTACTTTTTTCTGCCAATGAGGTGTACAGGGTGCACTGCACGCACTGCATCGCCGAATACGCTACACATTTGGCGCTTCAAAAATAATTAATTGCCATCATTGCCATGGTATGTTTTGTTAGATATTATATCACCGAACGTATAGCATATTTGTTTACAGAAGAATAAATTGTGATTCTGATAACAAAAGATTTCTGAAGTTATTAAGTTTATTGTTTGATTCTCAGTATAATAATGCGTTCAATAAGTAAAAAAATAACTAATCGAAATAGTAAAAAATAACCATCTTTTGCATCGATGTATATTTGTAAAGTTGATTCTTAGGGTGAGCTCACACCGATACACTTTTTATGATTTACGTAGGTAATATTTGTCGAGCAAACGTATTGAAAATTATTTTGTTGTTTTTTTTCCTAGAAGTTATGAGGATGTCCAAAGGATTATTGTTTTTTATTTTTTGCATCCTCTCTTGTCTTTAAAGTTTGTTAATAAATAAATTTTAGCGTGAAGAGTATTTTTCGTAATGTATGTATGTTTCTTTGTGGAGTGGACAACGACTACTGGGGGCCAATTCTCACCCCCTCGAAAAAAGTACGTATTCGAATTTTTATCGAGTGTATCGTTCGTTACGTTATTCTGGCAATTTCGAGGCCGCCATATTTAGAAGGATAACCAGTTAACTCGAGCTTTGATTGGTCGGGACCGTACCAATGGCCTCTGCCCTTCGAAATTTTATAGTCGAATTTCGAAGGACACGAAAATTGGGTCCATGAACCGTTAAGACTGGTTAACGGTTAGTACGTAGTTAATAAGAGCATTTTTTCATACATTTTCATGAGTTGATGACACATAACAAAGATAAAATCACTGATAAACTACAGTAGTAAACTTAAGTTCCAATCAAGTTCCTTATGAGGACACTACATATTATTGAGATGGAAAGATTATCGTCCAACGTTCCCACATTGTCATAATCATACCATTAGATTACTTTAAGATATATACATCCATAACTACTTACTGAATTTAATATCTATAAGGCCATATATTGATGTGCTTAATCATCAAGTATAAAATGTCAATCGTACTGCAGCAGTAACATGTTTGGTTCGACGTTCGACCCTGAATATTTTCGTAACGTAGATAGATAGGTAGTCACTAAGTTCCTTCGCATGATGTGTGTTGTATTTATTCAAATACGCCTCGATATTTAATGTTGGCAGATGTCATTATGTTACCGATTCATTGTGTAGAGGCTTCCGTGTACCATCATGTGCAATTTGTTACAATCATAATATAGGTAGGTGACTTGTGAATTGCTTTATAACGGAATATTTTTTATAGTTTTCACGAGGGTTTTGACACCGTATACATACTTTACTGTTTATCGAATTTTCCTTTGGTATGGACACATAATAAATATGGTTGGAATGGCATAGAGTTGTGAAAATAATTATTTGCTGTAACTTAGCTAGGTATAATATCTCGCTAATCGCTCGCAGGCTTTTCAAAAGCTGACTATAGCAAATATAGAAGAATGAAAGGGTTTAAAAAAAAGTATCGATAGGTAAGCTAAATAGTACATTTACACTTCAAAACCCAGTAAGTAGGTATAACTTCTTGACAGAAATGGCTATTTTAAACCAGCTCCAGTTGCCGGCACGTATCTTGAACAGACTCGTTACACAATTTTTTTTCCAATTTTAACCGACTTCATAAAAAGGAGGAGGTTCTCAATTCGAATGTATTTTTTTTTATGTTTGTTACCTCATAACTCCGTCATTTATTAACCGATTTGGAAAATTCTTTTTTTATATGAAAGGGTACACTTCCCGTTTGGTCCCATCATCAGGTCAGGTCATTTGATTACTTCTTAGTGTACTTTGAAGTCGGTTTAAGTTTTTTGTAAAACAGTCCAATTATATTTAGTTAGTTCTAATCAGACACATTTAAAAATAATTGATAGTAATAATAATAACCATAGAAGAATGACAAGCAATTAAAATGAAAAGAACAACTGAAAGCCAGCACATAAAGCAAAAACCTGAAACTTGAAATCCAAAAGCTGGCCAAGTTACGAACTTTACTAGCTTAATAAAATAATATCTTACCTCATTTTGGTCACGGTTCTGGGGTGGTGGTGGGGGTGGGGGTCCGAAGGGGTTCATGGTCTCTGGCGGGGGTGGCATGTTGTGGGGCGCGGGGATGGCAATCACTCTCTGCACGTGGATGCGCATCTCACGCGGACCTCCCATCTGCTCCTCCGACGAGTCCCATGGCATCTAACAACAAACAAAACCACCTATTCAGAACAACTTCAAACATGTTGTTAAAATCATAATTTAAGATTTGATTTAGGTACGTCTAGCAAAAACAAAAACTCACAAAAACACGTCGAACATAAATCTTAATGATCACATTGACAGATATCGTTTCAATAATAAAACTTATCGACTAATAAAGATGGATGATCGAAGACTTCGAATCGTTTCCTGTCTCAAAATGAAGATAACCTCTATAGTTCAATCTACCTGTCTATTACCTATCCCGATCTTATTTAACTCAAGGTGGATTTCAAATATCAAAATAATCTAAAATACTACTACTAAGTATATTCGTAACTATAAATAAAAGTACGATAAAGGATTGTAATATATAAAATTATTGGAGAACAAAGGATAATAGAGGTTCGATGTCGGTGACTATGAATAATGCATACAAGCATGTTGCGCAAACGCAGCGAGAGCGTCACATCGCTGTGAGATAAACACCGGTGATCAGGAAGCAATGACCGCTGACACCCGAGGACGCGCGCCGCGCTACCTCGCGCTCGAGCCTCCTCCGGCACCGTCGGGCGTCGGACCTCCGCGTCCGCGCGATACAAAGCCGATGAACACGCATACAATCACGCCCCACTGATATCAATACCTACCTATGTCAATCAAAATTGATCGTCCCGCAAACGGATAATAAAACATCACTTTATATTTAAGTCATGTTTGCTCTATGACCTTGCAAGAATAAAACATGAACTCTGAACCGGTATCGTACCAGTTCGATCTAGTGTCTACGAAAGATTTATAAAAAGGTTCACAAAAACCCGTTCAATAGATAAACAAAGAAGCCTATCGTGACTAGGATTCGGTTAGCTAATATTAATATTCTGTGATGTTGCAGTTGATGCGGAAGAGAACAAAAACACGGAAGAGGTGACGCTTCTCGTTTTGTCCACAAGTCCTTGGGCACGACGGGCTAGAGCGTTTTATGCAGAGGACACGACATGTGGAAGATGAGCCATACATCACACACACCGTCCGCTTCGCCGTATAAGCCAGTTGACATAGTCACTGTATGACAAAACCCCTATAAAAAGAGATAGGAGCAAGAACCAGCTCCGTTTTCTATCTAATACATAATTGAGGTTCTTAGTTCACGATATAACAATGAAAGCAAATATGTGGAAGCTAAATTGCTCTAACCAAGATCCTAAACGATAATTTAAAAAAAAAGTTGCAGCTTGAATCATAATGTTAGAATAGAAAGTAAGAATAGAGTTAAACGTTTTGAGCTGATGTTAGGATAACTAGGAAGATCATGATGATAATGAGTTTCATTATAAAATTCAATGTTGATATTTTGATAAAACTAGAATTACAGCATGGTTTCGTATTTAACATCAATAATAATTGATTTCAAATAATCAATAAGAAAACACTCATTTACAAATTAAATAAACCGAGCAAATACTTTTCCAAAAGGAAGACGGAATGGGAGTTAATAGAATTTAGTGGAGGGATAGTGGACGGACCACTCGAGCCGAGCTACCTTTGTTCTTGCCTTGGCTGCTTCCACTTCGCTCTCTACAAATTCAATTCCAGCCTGTGTTTGCATGCTTCCGTTAACTATCAACTTATTTCCGTGTTAATTAACTGCATCCGAAAATTAAAATAATGTAGATAGATGAACCAGTATTAATTAATGCAATTTTAAAACACCATACTACATTATAAACCTGTACGAAGTTAATTATGTTCTGATTCTATGCTCACGCAAAAGTCAGCTTCAACCGAAAGTTTGTTTCGATTATTATTATTGGTTTTCGAATAAAACACGCATAATTAGTATCTATATTTTCTACATAATCATAATAAAACATCGATAAAAACTTGTAGTGGTCCATCCACTTTCGTCAAAACAACATCAAATTATAATAATGTAGGTATATATTCATTATTATAATCGCACCAGATGTTAAAACCACAGCATCTACAACTAGTACTATATTATTATTTAACTTTGATATTCTCTTTCATTCGTATACTCTGTACATTTTTATTAGGTAGTTATTTTATTTATATTCGGTGTGTAATTAACGAAGTAAAGCTTATTTTGGAAGGTTACAGTTTAATCTGCTTCCTATATCCTGAGATTCTATATGAGGTGGCCTCCAATTTCATGATTCCGGATATTATAGCTTTCTATTTAAACTAGTATCGCATGTGGTCGAAACTCTGCCGACATTTTTGTGCATGTCTATGGCGCAGTACGTTTCGAATGATATAGCTTTAATTTCCTCTCCTTTTCTGATAAATTTTAAACAACGCTTTGTTAATTTTTGATGTTCACGTAGTTTTATATATCGTACATGATGTACATATTATATATTTGATTTTCATAATCTATAACTGCGATACATAACCTCAAATGTACTCAGCCGATATTTTTAAAGTCATAAGAGTAGGTACAGATACAAGTTCACACGAATACATACTCCTCTTGCGGTAAATGTTTACCCGCAGTTGTTTAAACTTTATCCTTGGAGAAATAATGTTATATGTCTGCAAATATGCAATTTAAGATGACTGTTTATAAAGCACTGAGAACAAAATTATAGATCAGTCATCAATATTAATGGTACGGGTACTTCATTTTAAAATATTAGAGAGTTACTAATAAAATGTATTCCATCACATTCCTTCAGCCTTGAGTATGGCTGAAGGTGGAATAAATTATACTAGCCTTCGAAATACATATCGTTTTGAGTCTCATCTTTCGTTCGTCTTCGTTCGTTTGTGATTCTTGGCGTCAAACATGTCACTATAAAACATTTATCCATTTTATCCATCTAATGCATTCATGATTAACCTTTAAAATTCTAAACAGTGTATATATGATGAACGTCGGTAATGATCAGATTAGCTGCTATAGCATAACATTAGAGGCATGATGTGATAATAGTGTTTAGTGGTGTGATGGTCACCTTGTAAAGTAACGTTGAGTGTAGCGTCGGGTAATATCGGCTAATGTAAGTGGAACAAGGTTCATGAGCGTTCGTAGCCATCGGTGCATCAAATTATTCTAATGTATAATTGCAGCTCGGCCAACGACCAACTTCGTACGAGCTTCTTTTAGGCAGGCTCTTTGGTCATCGCCCGGTACCTACCGTCTCCGCAACATACAGTCAAGTTCAAGTGCACAGTTCGTATACATCGACCACAAAAAATATCCAGTCAAATTGGGTTTCGATCGCTCGTATATATAAAAATGTGTATGGACGCGCGCGGTTCAAACACTCGACACACACGGCAACATGCACGCGTACATCGCGCTCGCCTTCGCGCTCGCGGCGCCCGCACTCGCCGCGACGCGGGACCGATTCGGCTACGAGAGAGAAATAGACGCCACCAGGTACAACCAAGTGCCGCAGCATCATCCCTTCATCCTTAGCGATGATTACGTGGCGGGGCAAAAGAATAGAGGGAAACTCATCACGATGCCGAGGCCGGACGATCCGATCGTCTCCGAAGACGTGGTATTGCAATCGAACTTTTTACAAGTGGTGCGACCGGCGAAGAGGGATGTGAAGAGTGAAGTGGGTGGTGAGTTGGTGAGGCGGCGGCGCGGGTACAACCTGGAGAACGTAAGGGTACCATCGAGATACCCTTATTTGCCTGTGCCAAACTATAATCGTTTTCGTCGTTGGGGATAAGAGCGCTATGCATCTTCGCTCGCGCCCAACCGCCGCCGCACCGCGCCGGCCGGCACGGGTGCGCGCGCTTCCTTCAAATGTCAAGGTTGCGATGATGGTTCTCTCCTACAACGGGTAGTCGTCCCGCACCGCGACTCGGGCGCTTCTCCCGTGCAAATGCGTGCGCAGCTAATAGACTGTACTTAGTTGATTGTTGTTATTTATGTGAAGTGGCTGTGATCGAACGCTCAAATTACACCGTTACCTGGACGGTTTAGAGGCAATGGTTGACACAGTATCTGAATAAATTCAATACTTTCAGTTAATCTAGTGATACTATTTATGTAGACTTATGAACTGTAAAAATATACGATATTTCATTCGTAATTTGATTTTATTTTATGAATAAGTAATAATGTGTGAATGTGTGCGTGCCGACTTGTACGTACAGCGTGGTGGCCGACTTGAGTGACGCAGTTTTTTTTTAGCGAGAATATATCCGATTTTTTTTAATATCTGTGTGCCAATCGTAAAGTTGCCAGTTGTTTTTCAATTTATGACCCGAAAGAACTAAGTAAATTTTACCCTGTTAAGTAAACAATACCTAACGGCACACCGCAAACAAAATGTTCATGGTGTGCCATAATCAACATTAGATTTACCTATCACATTAAAATTACACATGTAAACAATAATTTTCACTTAAATAAGCATTATAATAAATAAGTACTTAAATGATATATTAGTGATGATACCTAATTAGTGTAATTTAGAAAAAGTGAGATGGTTAATAATATTTTAAAGATGAACTGTCGCTGTCGCTTATCATCGTGTCTGATTCCTTGTTTGGCGTGCGAGGCACCCAGCAAATATGCAATCCAGAGACGCAATACAAATACCCGAACGAGTTTTACTCTGGCATGATATGATCATCATGACATTATAATGTTAGTTAATGATTTTTATGGTTACTATTATTTGTACGTAAGTATTTATATACTCTGAGCTATTATGTTGTATTTTGTTTAAATGTTCATGTCACGTGTTGACCGCGGTTTACGTTTGGCATAAATAGAAACAATCATTAATGTTTAATATCTAGTAGCGACAACGGCCATGAAATCGCAATTATACTCAAGTTACTCACATAAATAAACGATATGAATAAATTAAATGAGTTCCTATTTCAACAAACTAATTGATCGGAACTCGTAACCGTTCAATGACATATTTTATTTTGGAAACCGGAAATCGGAATAAACTCCTGTTAAACTTCTAATTAGCATACATTGCAGGTAATTCATTATAGAACATGCACATAGACTTTTGCATATAAATACGAACGCTTGCACTTAGAGGACATTACAATAATTAGACCCTATCATTCATGTCGTAATGGGAACAATGAAATATAATGTATGCGACGCTCAAATGCAGCTGGCACAATCTATGTCACAGGCCTGAGACACACATCAAAGAATACTCTAAGAACTTAGACAAAACTACTATGGTCATGGTTCAGTTCAAGTTGAGTAACTAGGTGTATGAAGGAATCGACGTTTAATCGGTTGGTGCTTTCGTACTAGTCCTGATTTCACTAACCAAGGTGACCGCTGAACCGGTCGTGTTTGTAAACTTATTAATAACGCCACTACACATATACATTCCCCCAACTAGGTAATCTCCGACACTGACCTGCTTATTCACGATGCTATATTTTAGAATACTTAGTAATTGACTACATACAGCGACGTATCGTCTTTTCTGTTGTTTAGTTATGTATAATTAAATTGTTAGTGGCTTATGAACTTGTATGAAAAATTTACTTAATGTAGACTTGTAAATAAAGAAAGAAATCAACACAGTTATTTTTTATGCCGAACAAGAATACAATGCAATTTAAATAAGTGTTACAATATATTTTGGAATCTCCTTTTAAGCAAAGATTTGCTTGTGTTAGGAGATCCCGTTCTTCCAAGACATTTCGTGATAAGTTAAAAGGTTTTTTAGGAACAATAAAGAAACTAAAATTTAATTAAGATACAAAAATACGAGACGCGCGCAATGTGTATGTTTGGTGTATGTGTGTTTGTGTATGTAAGCCCTACGACATTATCTTGGGATTTGATTGGAAGCTGCTGAACACAAACAACTTCCGCTTTACTATAGTATCAGCCATAACACATCCCAAGTTGAATCATACAAGGATTTAAGAATAGTTTGTTGATCTAATATTTACAACAAATATACAAAATATAACCTTACTATAGGTTACCTATCGAAAATATCCTTAAAGCTGGCATTTTAATTGATAAGGCATTGCTATGACAGGAATGCTGGAAAATAATGTGTGTCGAAGAACAATCTATACAAACTTTTAACTATCTTAACATAATAACGAAATGCTAATAAAAAAAACAATACGTTCTTCATAAGCAAGTCTGATATTTTTCCAAAGTTATTGGATAATTTTCCTGTATTGTCCCAAAATAATACAATTAATATAATATTAAAGACTTCACGTTTCTTATATAAATATAAGCATATAAAACGTTATTACACATATAAAATTCATTAATAACACCACGCGAAGTGCGCCATTACCGTTATTTAATGATTTCGAGCTGTTTCGAGGTGAAGATTTCAAAACTCATTAATTAAATACATAATGTAAATATAGATGAAGTTGATTATTATTATGATTTTCAACAAGGTAAATGCTTCGATCGTGTATACAGTTCGATAAATACTACTTTTTTATATTTTAATAATAAAATAAAATACCAACAACAAAAGATATTGCGCAGAAATAACAAGATTATATTTATACTATAGGGTCGGCAACGCGCGAGTGATACCCCTGGTGTTGCAAGCGTTCATAGGCTACGGTAACTGCTTACCATCAGGCGGGCCGTATGCTTATTTGCCACCTAAGTGGTATAAAAAAAAAAAACTGGCTGTCCCCCTCCGTTTCACCCGTGATCCCGAGGTAAATAAATAGTAGCCTAGAGGTACTTTTCCCAGGTTTCAGACTACCTCTCTGCCATTTAAGAGGCCGTATGGCAAATTTTGCCGATTTAGGTGATTTAACAATCGTGATTTTACAGTTAAAATACTGTATTTCTACAAGTTTTAATTCACAACCTAAAATATCATTTTAATTATGATGTATTCCCACCAAAAACATTTTTATGTAAAATGTTGCCGCCAAGACATATGGCTCGTGCTGTCAAAAAATTATCAGATCTCATGTAGAGCCAAGCTTATAACTCCACATGCACTTACTCTACAAGCCCTAACTTCACAAACTCTACACCTTAGTCAAAATATGTGGCTTGGCCGTTTCGCTACCGTCACATGGGAGTAAGGTGAAAAATGTATTCACTGTTCATTACTTTTTTGTTATTCAATAGTTCTTGTAATAGTGAAACGGCCACGTCACATATTTTGACTACGGTGTGTAGAGTTTGTGAAGTTAGGACTTGTAGAGTAAGTGCATGTGGAGTTATAAGCTTGGCTCTACATGAGATCTGATAACTTTTTGACAACACGAGCCATATGTCTTGGCGGCAACATTTTACATAAAAATGTTTTTGGTGGGATTTCACTTCTTTTTGTAAGTTGCTTATGTTTTTTTTTTTTATTGAAATTTCCAAGTTTATAATTTTTTTGTTGTTTGTGTACTAATACAAGCTTACATACACAATTTCAGCTTTCTAGGACTTCAGGAAGTACCCTATGAGTTTTGATGATCATCAGTGAGTCAGTGACGAAATCGGGGTTTTTTAGATATCAATAAAATCTAAAGTATAAGAGCTTTGTTATTGAAACTTATAACCCCTTATTACAAAAGATGATTTAAAGCAAGTTTAGTAAAACTAGTCGCTCGGTCACTTTTTAACGTCATATAACCAAAAGAGACGAGGCTATTTTAAAACCTGGGTTTGCTTTAAACCATGTTTTATAATAAGAACGAATATGTTTAATAAGTTCACTATTGACATCAAGTTCTGAGAATTTTGTTTATCTGGTATAATCCAAACCCAAGTTATGAGGGTTCAAAAAAACGACGAAGCGCTTCGAGAAAAGGTTGTTAGTGCACTTTCGCTTCGCTTGGCTGTCTTGGCGTGGGGCACTTCCGTGCCCCCAGATTAATGAGCTACCTTTTTATTTTTATTATTTTATTTAATGCGAGATTTAGGTTGTTTTAAAAGATTTTATATTGCCAAACTATTGAAATAAAAAAAAAAAAAACAGGAAATGGATTGGTTATTAACTGAAGTTTATTTATGTTGTTATAATTTTAATGAACGAGAGTTCTAAGTAGATGAAATCAAAAGCAATTCTTCGCCCATTTTCTCTAAAAATTTACTAAGTTAAATATTTTTTTACTCAAAATTATAAATTATTATATTAAAGTGGTCAAAAGTGCTCCGTTTATTTTATAGATGACTTTCATAAAAATAAACTATATTTTTTTCACACCGTTTAAACGGCAAAATGGTTCATAAATATGTGATATTCTAAACCTCTTATAGCAAAAATTCAAAAACAGCCGTCTGTTTGAGTTCGATTAATCAAAATTATAAAGTAGCTCGTTTTTTAGATAATAATTGAAATGATCTTTCATGTTGTGTATTAAACCTTATAGAAATACAGTATTTTAATCGTAAAATCACGTAAATCAGCGAAATCGTCAAAATTTAGCATACGGCCTCCGGATAGTCGCGAAAAGATATCAAACGGACAGACAGAGTTTCTTCCACATTTATAATATTAGTGTAGATAATTAAATAACTGTAACATTTTCAGTGACCTTAATGAAAAATACTAGACAATAAAATCCTCAGTTCGTACTATGTCATTCCCCGGTAGTTCTACCCGCGTTCTCGGGAATAATGTAGCTTCCTATTAGTGGAAGAATTTATGAATCCGACTGGTAGTTTCTGAGATTAGTCCATTTAAACAAACAAACAAAAATGCCGCTTTATTATATTAGTATAGATAGCTACATCAATGGCCGACTTCCGAATTCAGTAGCTTTGACTTCATAAGTGCCCTACCACAGAATAAATAATAGTACAAGCCCTACTAGGGCCGAAATTGAATAAATGGCTTTGGCTTTGACTTTGAATGGTACAGTAGCCTCTTTCTTTTATGCAGATAACTTGCTTACTTACTTTTACCAGTTATCAAAAGAAATGCGTCAAAGAAAAGGCAAATAAGAGTACGTATAATCATCACTTACTACCCGGCCTGCTTTGCAACGCCTTTTTAGGGTTCCGAAACCAAATGGTAAAAAAGGAACCCGCATGGTGCCACTCCGTCTATCTGTCCGTCTGTCATAGCTGTATATTTCAGCAACCTCTAATGCTATTAATAAAAAAAATCGATTAGTTTTTTAAATATTGCTTAAATAATTTAAAAATATATTTATTTTCTTTGCCAAATGAGCCGTAAGCAGTGAGCACATATGGTTTCATTTGTACATTCCAATTCAGTTTTTTTTTATGTTGCCTAGTTTATGACTTATGGTGAAAAATTACGAAAAACCTAATAATTACAGGTGAGTAAAGATATTACAGGAAAAATAGAACGGTGTCTCTTATTAACACAGTTATTCGAAATCATCAAAATTCGTTTACAAACAAACTTAGTTATACGGTCTTGTTTTTTACAACAATATACATCCAAGGAAGGTCGGCACCCTCGTTGCGCGAGTCGGACTCAAACTCGCACTTGGCCGGTTTTATTTTTCATTTCAGAAACCTTCTATCCCTGCCTTAGAATGCGCGCGCGCGGTGCGTAAAACAGCCTTTTAAATAAATGTAGACTTTAACATAAATCAGTGTCTGACTTTGTGTGATCTTTGTTTATCGATGTAATAATAACTGTAGATATATATAATTTAACTATACATATTATTATATAATGACTAAATAACCTTGCCGATGATCGGCAGCAGCGGAAGTCTCGGGAAATTGTCTACTTATTTGTATTTTGAATATTTGTTGTAAATACATATCAGTTAAAACTATTGGTATTTATTATAAAGACTATATAATTTTTCTTCTAAATAGATAAAATAAGCATAGATTAGTATTTGTTGTAACAAAAAGGAAGCAACTATTGGTACCGTGGTAGAGTAGATGTAAATAAAACTGAATTGGCTGTCTGTGATTTCGAAATAAAGGCTTTTCTTGGCACACGAGTTTTTTAAATTTCGGTCTATCTGTTTGTTTGCCCGGCCTAATCTCCGAAACGGCTGAATATAATAGTTATTTTAAGATATATTAAAGCGACAACATTATTTAGCAAGAAAAAATATTCGTTACGTACAAAAAATACACATGCAAAAAAAAACGATGCTTTCCAAGGTCTCGTCGCGGAAGTTTTTTGCTCTCAAGAAGATCACACGTGCGCTCTCCTGCGAATACTGCGGACCAAAAGCCTACGGGCTGCGGGAGTGCGGTAGTGTTTTTTATTAATCGACTGATTTTAATTCGAATTTTATGCCTATCTTTCACATATCACTGCCATTGCCCAATATCACTTTCTTACTATTGCTTGTATCTACTTCCCTACTCGCTTTCTCGATGGAAAACAATTATGTTATCATATTATTATCATAAACATATGATAATAACCTACCATGATTACCGATTAAAGAAGATTTTTCATAACTTAACTCAAATGACTCTAGGTCTAGGAGGTCAACTGAATGGCTCTATCTAAATTGACTATGTAAATATGTTCTTAAACTTTCAACCTTAAACTTTTGATATTTTATTTAATATCCATACAACACTGTCTTTAAATATCAGCTAGAGTCGATACAAAATCATAAAAAAAATCGTATGCATTAATATTACAAATAATTTGTATCTGACACAGAAGCATGCAAGTTTTATAAAATAGATTAATTATAACAGTGACGTGATGTGATATTTTGTTGCTTAATTTTATTACTTATGGATGGAGTAAATATTCTGCAGTGATTTACTGATAGCTAGTGTGATACTAAAGGTTCCCTCTCGTTTTAAACGGCATATTAGTACCCCATTATTGCATTTATTTCACTACGCTCGAAATTCGGACCTATATCGCGCAGCCCAATACCACAATAAAATTTACATGCACATTCACTTCCACTACTAAGTAGGTCATTTTAGATATTTTATATACGCAATTTAGAAGCAGAAAAATATAAACATGGTATGTTAAATGTGGTATGTTTTTATAATATAATATAGTCCAGCGGAAAAATGTTTTGCTCGTGTGGTGTGACATGACAAGCTATTTGACAAGGTGTCAGGTCGTCGACAGGCATGCAGTCGGCGGGGGCCAGCCATCAGCCACTAGTCCCCACAGCTCGGCCATTTACCCTCCGCCCTTCAACTCCTACACAATTACTGTCAGTTCAGACCTACTAAAACATTTAAACGCTTTGATGAGATTTGTTACGCTTTAAGTGCTGACATCTACAAATATTTTACATAACTATTACGCCTGTAATACGATTTAGTTTTCATTGATGTTTAATAATGAAAACTAAAACGTATGATCCATATGTATATTGATGCTATGAAAATCTTTAATGAAGCCTTTTAAAGATTTTCATAGCATCAACCCAACCTTATGAAACAAACAATTAGTGTAAAGTTGACAAAGTAGAGAATTATAATCTAATTTTATATTTAAACTATTAAAAGTATTTGAAACTATGCAGTGCAATATTCAACAAAATGGAAATGAGTAAAAGCAGACACTTGAATATAAAAATGTAGGTCTGTGAAAAGCCGCACTTAAATATTTACTGCTAAAATGAAAGTTGTCATGTCGGAGAAATTGTAAATATTCGAGAACGCAGGTCCTATAAAAGGGGAAGGTGGAAGTACATACATTTTATTTATGCTCTGGTTTTGTTAGTCTTTTTTGTACGCAAATAATACTCGAACGTAGGTACTTATTTACCTTGCTTATAAACAGTAGCTATTTAAAGAATTTACAACAAGTAATTATAAAAAAATGTAGCTACTAAAGGTGTGATCCCTATGCCAAATAACCACATGATATAAATAGCTTCCAATTAAAGAAATGTATAACACATATTCATATAGTAACTCAATTTGCATTCGTTGGATTGAAGTCTCGTCGTTTGAATACGAATTAGTTTTTGCTGAACAAAAGATAACGTTTCCTTCTCTTTGAGCTGTCAAGCATGTAAAAAGTTCAGCGTCACTTACAGTTAGCTTTCTGTATGGGATGAGTGATCATTTGCTGGCTGGCCCACTGACATGTGATTGTCTAATATGCCCTCACGATTATATACCGTTACGTTAGTTAGTCATCATTGTTTGCTCATATTTAAAAAGCTCTATAGATTCTAGGTGAGGCTGTTTTTAACGTTATGTGGGCCGCCTATTGTTTAAACAATCACACACCTTTGATGATGCATTGACATAATTTTGAGCGAGTAACTACAAATTATAATGTTCTCTCTTATATCTAACGACTCCAGTCCAGACGTATTTTACAGCAGTTTCAGCTAGTTTATTTGTCGGTGTAACGAGCAACCATATATGGTATCTATCTCAAAAAAAAAGATTCAAAATCATTATTTCACGTTACACGGTCGTCCAATTTTATGGTCTCATCAAAATCGTATTGATACTCGCAATGCGGGGGCTCCTGTTAACGTCAAGTCAACAAGCAATCAAAACATATCTGGTCGAAATATCGGCTCGGTACGTGATCTCGTTACTGATAGCTGTGCTGCTTTAGCTTGGAAATCTGTTATTTATTTTTGTCTTGCAGACTCCTACGAATCGCATGCAATGTCATCATATTTATTTTCAACTCACTCGCTCGTAAAGTGATATTTATTGCAAAATACAAGTTTGTTTTTTCCTCGCTAGTGTGTTGAAAAACGTCGTATGACACGCGTGCGCATTGATTATCACACTCTCGGCTCACTTATCGCGTTCGCCTGCGCCGTAATGTCAAAAAGTCATCAGATCTCATGTAAAGCCAACCCTATAACTTTACATGCCCTTACTCTACACACCGTAGTCAAAATATGTGGCTTGGCCGTTTCACTACTACAAAACTATTGTATAACAAAAAAACAGTGAATACATTTTTCACATTACTCCCATGTGATGTAGCGAAACGGCCAAGCCACATATTTTGACTACGGTGTGTAGTTTGTGAAGTTAGGGCTTGTAGAGTAAGGGCATGTAGAGTTAAAAGCTTGGCTCTACTCTACTCTCTACTCTACATGAGATCTGATAACTTTTTGATAGTGCGAGCCATATGTCTTGGCAACATAAATAAATAATAAATAAAACTGTTTGGACTGTTTTTAATAAAGTACGGATGCAGTCGTAGTTTATTAAATTATCTTTAATTTAATTTTAACAAAACTGTAAGACTGTGTCTAATTAAGTCTTTGATGTCTAATCTCAATCTGAATACTGTTATCCAAATATAATAGCTTCAGGTATTGTGTATGTTATTTAATTATTTTGATCTAATTCACCAAGTTATTCAACTCTCATGAATTTCCATCACTATTGTATTTCACAAATAGAACTCGAATCCCTAGAGCCAGAAGTAGCGAGAACATTTCATTCGATATCCAAGTTTTGTGAAGTCGGTTAATAAATACGGGTGTCAGCCAGGGTCGTGGCCTATAGGCAGGAGCGCGTCTCGGGAGCCCGTTTGTTTGTTGTGATCGGGAACGTTTACATTTATTTACGTTCAGTCGCCTCCCCTTCGTGTCCAAACTCCAAATGCCTTCAATTTCACCACATCTCGTCCCCACACCGCTACATCACCTCCACCCACCGCAAACGCCTATCGTCAAACAAGATGTTTGCTAGAGATGGGGCTTCGGGCGCGAGGTACAATTCGAATCGAATTGAATCGGATGTGAATGCGATTTTACTCATTTCTCTTTTATTCGCTTTTTCATGATAACGTTACGATGACTATATGTGTGTTTGTTTACTCGTCTTCACTTAGGAAAATACCGAATGTCTTTGAATTTAGGTAAGTTCCACATTTATTTATTAACACTAGTGTATCTATAACTTAACGTAACTACTAGTTAGTATACAATAAATGACTGCTTCATATTCGCAGCAAAGGAGTGCAACTCACTTCCGGGATTTGTGATTCGTAACACCTATTATTACTATGTCTCCATGACAAGAAGGAATTGGCATTTTCTAGGCAAGTGTGCAACATCCATGAACTCCTCAATGTTGAGCGAATTTGTCATACTTAACTATTTGTTTCTCTGAAAGTTTTACCCACAAATCTTTTGAAACTGTTAATCGGCCATTGACTTCTGACTCGAAAACTTTAATATAAAATAGAAATCGTATAGGTTTCCTACTATCTAGGTTGAATCGGTTTATCACAACACTAATGTTTACTCTACTAAGTTGACAGTAAAATTAATATGTTTATAATACCCACGCTAGTAACGCCTCTCCCCAAAAACTTCACAGTTTTCATTTCAAAGGCATAACTCTTCTAACTGTGCAAAATTTGTTTGTTATGTTATTGAGTTTATTTCTAGTCGTCATTTTCTTGCTCTTTTGACAAAAGAAGTGCCTGTCTTATGTTTAATAGATACCAACTAACGGGTACGTGGATGTTTTTTGGCCACGAACAAAAATATATAGAAGAATTCAATGATTTCAATAAAAAAAGCAAATTACTATCAGCTTAATACACGAACTACATGAACTACAAAAATCTATTGTTTCCAGATAGAGTTCAAGTTCAGTTTTTTTAGCAACGTAATGATTCTGAAATATCTCTTCGGGTATTAGGTATACTTACCGAACTCTCTTAATCGATAATTTAGTCTCTTATTGTAGGTACATAGGACTCTCCCTTCGCCGAATTGGAACTCGGATTTAGCGGTAAACGATAAGTAAATAAAATCAACTTATTATTCGCCATCAATTTATTATTTAGTTCGTGCTGAAGAGTTTCCATAGCAACTATCTCTCCAGTAGACGATCTCAAGATGACGCCAAGACAGATTAACTTGAATATAATGATTTATAAAACTCAACTACAGTACGTTTCGTATATTTAATCGTGCAAAAACTAAGCAGCAGAGCTTGTAGCTAAGGGTACTAAGAAACTAATATATACTACACTATCTGTCCTCCGCGTTTTCGCGGTTTCACTCGCGATCCTGAAATAACAAGTAGCCTATGTATAGAACTCGGAGATAATTTAGCTTCCTATTAGTGAAGGAATTTTCATATACTTATAAATTATAGTTATAGAATAGATACACTAATACATATGATAAAGAGACACGTTCAATATACCTACACAAATGTTTTTTGGTGGGAATCGAATCCACGAACTTTGACGTGGCAGTCAGGATGTCGAACCTCCACGCCAACCGCTTTGACAAAGTATTATTGTGCCTTAATATATATCTTAAATTATTATTTTTAATCAAATATCATGTAGGTTTAAAAAACCTACAATACGATGTTTTGTTTTTATAAAGCGAGCGATGCATTCGTCTATACTGCAAAGAGATATTTTTTTTTTTGGATGGAGGTAATATCCGGAACTCTTGCTGCTTGAGTGCTGCATTTAATTCCGTGAACGCAGGTGAAACCGCGCGGGACAACCAGTCTTCTATAAAATCATTTTATAGCACCCTTTCTTAGTACGTTTCTTAGATTTTCTAATCCCTGGTGTCCTCGTACATAACCCTTAAAGTAGCAGATCTAGGCCTTGTCTACACGAATACACGATTTTCCCGTCCACTTACGATTAATTAAACATTATGTAAAAGCGAATACAGGTGCTTTATTTTGCACGTGGCTGTACCTACATAAATAATTTATAGACACTGAATTTATAATCAGGCAAGAGTTTTTTTCAAAGCTTATTGTGTATATTTTTCTGGTCCTTGTGCTCGATAATGATAAATGAAAGGATAAAATAAGTACTAACCGTTGACCAAAACCGGAAAGTGATTGCATAAGACCATATGAACGATGCAGGAGGCAGTGTAGGGGCCAATGACCGGACGACCCTGATTTTTGCAATTTTTTTATCCGGAGAATTGAACCTCTCATCGCAATTGAAACACGATGAGAATGCATTGTTAGTACCTACGGGAACATACATAAAGCAGAGTGCGACAGAGTCGTATACGAGCAGAATATACAAGTAATTTTGGGTATTCAAAATCTGTTTACTTTTTTTATATCTCGAAAAAGAGTTTTTATTATCTAAAAACTAGTACCTACACATTAATCTTAATTAAAATATGATTTCATTTCATCAAATTATTTCTTTTTAATTTTTATATTACATTTATGTTATAAATACAGGAATATCCATTGTAATAATAATGTCTATAATCGGGTCTATTCGCGCACAGATTATTATCAAAATTTAATTTTAATTTTGACTAACCTGGACGTTTCGATCAAGTTGCATTGATCGTGGTCACGGGTGAATTGAGAGGTTAGTCAAAATTAAAATTTGATAATAATCTGTGCGCGAATAGACCCGATACATTAATATTACAGAAATATCCAGTTATTATAATCCTTTAATAGTACTATAAGTGATACAAGTAAGCTAAGCCGGTACCTTCGAGGTTGGATTGCTGCGTAATGGAGCAGAGTGTGACCAATGATCACGCGTTTCAAACGACGTTATTCAAAACACTTGGAAAACTGGTGGATTATATGGTAAATATTCATCATAGACTAAATAAATATAAATATTTAGTATAATATAATGTGTCTATTCATATTCCGTATCCGGTTTTAAAAAGGCATTATTTGTTATGGCCAATTTATTTATTCAAAGACTTTCTACATTTCAAGTTAGTTTTTATTGAGTAAACAACATTTTACATATTTTATATAACTTTGATATACCTAGATATAGCTCTGTCTTTTCAGATTTAATAAATAATTAAAAATATATATTTTTCCTCGTTAAAATATGATAAGGTATCTGGGTCAACTAATAAGTGGAGCACGTTTAATGTCGACGATGCAGCCAAGCAGCTTGTAACATAGATTGGAAAATTAGTAAATACCTATATTATATTAAAAGTAATAGTTTACCTATTTTTATAATAAGATTTTTTACTGTAGAATACCTATGCACCATAGTCAGACCAAGGTTTGAAGCTTGTGTGTTACTGTTTTTGTATGAGAGAATTTTTTTAACGGGAATAAAATCATTGGAAAAGCTCAACCTTGTATAAATACTTCTGTATGACACTGTCAATAAATATGTTGACAATCCTACTTCCTATTTATCCTACCTAATGCTAACTATAATTTTATAAATGAGAATGTGAGTTTGTAGGTTTGTTACGCCTTCATGCCTCAACTACTCAACGGATCATCATGAAATTTGGCATGCAGATAGCCTATGGTATGGAGAAGGACATAGGCTACTTTTTATCTCGGGAATGCGGGAAACCCGCGGGGGACAGCTAGTAATTGATTAAATGCAAAAGTGTGTTTGTTTATTGGACCTTCTTTAAAGCAGCAACTGAGATTTGGCGTTAGTTTTTTGCATAGAATAGGCCTGTTTTATCCTGGGAACATATCCCGAGGCGGAACCTTACCCGACTTTAACCTTATCGATTAACTGACCATAATCGCTTGGCACGCGGTTAAAAATATAACAATGACATCAATTGTTATAATAGGACGCGCGTCCCTCGCGAGAACCGACTGCAATACCTCATAGCATTCAAGCTATATTCAAAATTCAATAGATAAAACAGCTTGTTTTTCAATTTTGAGATAATTTTTGTTTTATGCAGTCGGGTTATTTGTTTCTTTTAATAAGTAGTTTAATTTTTTTTAGACTTTTTAGTTTTATACAGAATGAGTTGTATGTATTAGTAAGTAGATGAACGGTACGGTAAAGTAAAGCTAAAAACCATCGCAACTCTGTGAGTTACGTACGGTAACCGTTCAGTAAGTACTGACTGTCCTTGCATTAAACGTGTTTTTTTGCAGTTTACGTCAAAATGGTAGCATAAAAGTATAATAATATGTACATATACGGAAAGGACTGTTTACAAGCTTTCATTTGATAACCATATTGTTATAATAACGACTTTTTTGTTTTTAATAAAAAAAAGAGGGCCCCCTCCCCCTCTTTTTTTAATCGTAGACGCCATTTGAAAATAATGTACCCTATAACACTCCCACAGTTAAGATGAATCTAACGACACCTCATATGTTTAAATCCATCAAGCCGTTTAGGCTGCAGAGCGTGCCAAAGAAATAGACATACATACATACATACATACATACACACATACATACACACGAAAAACATAACCCTCCTTCCGGGTCAGTAGGTAACATTATGAAGATGCAGGCACATTTGGACCACTTAAGCTTGGAAGTTTGGGAACACACTCAAATCGAAGGATTATCCTGAGATAATCCCTAATCGAGGTCTCGCAGTACTTTAGCTTCTTTTCATCTCGCTCATATTATAGATAAATAGGCAATAATTAAAAAGTTCTTGGTAATGTGGAAAATAAAATGTTTAATTCATATAATATAACCAAAACTATTTATAAGCAGTTAGTAGGTAATTAATTATTTATATTAATCTGTCATCCCGATCAATGTAATTGATCAAAAGATATATCGTATCGTAAAGATATATCGAAATTTCGATATAACTTCAAAGATGCAAATAAAATGAGACTGAAAAATAAGAAGGCATCGCCTTTCGTAAGCAAATGTCACGGTTCTTTATCAGTATTCTTTATCGGTTCACGGTTATAATGAGAAGGTGATAGAAAAATATAATTTATGATACCTATCACATTCATCAAATAAACGTAGTATATATTGTGCACTGGTATCCTAGACATAATAAAAGGAAAAGAGGAAGACCACAAAAACGTTGGAAGGATGACATAACGGCATTGGCAGGAACAATGTGGACTAGACTGACACAGAATAGAAAGGAGTGGAAAAATCTGGGGGAGGCCTTTGTCAACGGACAAGCTGAAATAAAAAACGAAACAACCGGTTGTTGATGTAACGGAACCATTATTTTAACTATTATTATTATATTATTATTTAAGGAAAAATGTTTTTTCAGCAATAAAGGCTTATTTTTTTTTATTTTTTTTTTATATATTGTGCAACGATGCCTACTTTGTTACTTTTGACTACTATTCTCTTTCTACGCTTTAGACGTTCCTTTTTGAAGATGAAGTTGCTCTCAACTCAGCTCTCAACACAACTGATGAATTGATGACATTATAATAAATGTACCATATTATGAAAACTTTTTCATAAATCTGTCTGCACCTGTTTTATCGAGAACCAGTAACAATTGATAGTATAAGAGTGTATAGGAGTACTAAATAATAAACTCAGAATTAATATTAGCAGGTACTTACGGGTAGCGGGAAAGGTGCTTGGCGGTGAGCCATGGGTGCAAAGGGTGGCATCCTCGGTTCTTGAGACATTGGTGGCGGAGCTTGGCGTTCGGGCTGTGGGCGCAGTGGTAGTCTCATTGGCCCGGTCAGTGGGAAGGCGAACACTTGAGACTGAGGCTCCGGGAAACCGTTCATTGGCCTGTGAGATAATGGATAATTAGGTCAAATGGCGAAACTTCACCACGTCAATTGCCAGTGATAACAGAATGCATTATCAATGTTTATAGTAAAAATCGATTTAATGATTTTTTATTGTTAAATAAAAGATGTACCTACGAGCCCATGGCTACTTTTGCAGCGATGAGAAGTGAGTCTATGCCCAGAAGTAACCATTACTATAGAAGCTTTTTGGTGTACAATAAAGAGTTATCTATATATAATGGTGACCTCACTCGCTATTGCGATCAACTCTTGCACTAGGCGTGCAAGTCGTTATTTTTATTTTATTTTGATAATATTGATAAATAGAAGAAGATAAATAAATATAATATTAATACAATTAAACCTGTATCAGATACCAAATGTGATTCCCAAGTTTTACCATCCACTTTGATTAAACCTTATACACAATTTATAATGTAGGTAAGCGTGACACTGCCAAACAAAAAGTCGTGAAAAGTTAATAAAATAAGTCGGTGGATTGGATTGCCGAGAACCGCTGGAAGCCATTTTCTTCCTCCGGACTTAGACAAGTATGGGTGTGAAATATAGCTTCAAGATATGATGACGGTCAGAGCTAAGGAAAGATTAATTCAATCATGAATTGTTTGCGCTTTTTTATTCATTTTTATAGTTCCGTAGTCAAACTAGGAAAGAACCTTATAGTTTTTTGATGTCCGTCCATCCGTCGCGTCTGTTTGTCACCATCATTTTACTCGCCAACTACCGGTTCAAATTCTGCATAGTTATACATATTTAGTAATACCGTAATACGCAAACACGGTTATCAATAAAAACGGACAGGAGCCGAACGTTATACGGAGTCATGCATTCATTGATCATTTAGGGGGGCCCAGAATCATGATATAGGGTAGAATGAACTTGATGGGTAGAACAGAGCTAGTCATTCTAAACGAGAGTTCTGTGGCTACCGCCATGTTACTTTGAGTGGTTAATACGGCCTCATATCATCCAATTTTCACATAGGGTGTGCAATAATTTCGTGTTTATGCAAGACAATCTTCGCGCGCAAAGTAGCATTGTCAGACTCGTTACTGCCATGGCCAGCGATGAGAACTTATCCCTATTGAACATTTATGGGATACAAAATCATCAAAATCAAAAAGTTATTTATTAAGGCACTTATGTGCGCACAAATGAATCTACTACATCACTCAACAGGAGCGCATAGGCAATCTTAAAGATTGTTGCCAGCAAACAGGCAGAAAAAAACACAAAGGCTCAGTAGGTGTCTCCAGACCAAGGGGCGGCCTTATTAAGCAAATCATTCATCAAATTCAATAACAAAAATGATGGTACAAAGTCTAGCTTTACCATTAATAAAATTGACTATAGTTCCGTTAAAACAGATAATTGTGCGTAGTAAAAAAAACTGTTTAAGTTGAATTCTTACTTTATTAAAACTAAGTAGTCCCAATAAAAACTGTTAGGTTTAAAGCATACTTTTAATGAGAGTACAAATCAACTTGGGCCCTATTTTGTTTAGAGACTGGCAGGACTCAACTGTCTATCATCACACAACCAAATACGCTACCCGTCATACATAAACCATACACACACATATCACTTACGTATTCGTTTACTTGTCTATTAGATCCGTGACTACCTTCCACGGTTGTTCATTAAAATCTTGTGTAATTCGCGTGTGTCCTCATCCCTAACAATTATCACGCCTCAACTTTCAAATAGGAATCGTAACATGTAAATTACTTTAGCCAACATAGTTGCGTAAGCAAGTCGTTAACTCCCAGGTGGGTGAGATTACACTCTAATAAACTCTATCCTCAAAGGAATTTATTTCCTACGAACAAAGCGCGATTTTACTTCGGAGACTTTCTCTACGTTATCTATCAAGCCTGCTGCACGATAATTTGTAATTAAGAAAGATTTAGGTATATTTATTGTACGGCAACAATCAACCATGTGTATGACTTGTACGTAGTATTTATATACTCTGAGGTATGACTTTAGCGTCATACACACAAATCGATCGAGGCTTCATTAAATGAATACCCAGCATAGTTACGTAGTTACACTATAATTGTAAGCCGTTTTGTATTGTCTGGCTAAGTGATATTATAAACATAATAATTAACATAAAAGTTAGGCAAGCATAGTTGGAAGAGTTACGAAGAACCGAGTGAATTGATATTAAAATTAAATCAGATTGATTATGTGTCGCTTTTCATATTTAATTTAATTATTGCATAAGCGAAACCACTTTCTTATGGATAAATAGAAACTAACATAAACTAGTATAGAACGTAGCCGCATGCAGAAGATTTTTTCATATAGTAACATTCTGACTTGCTTGAGGATTGACCGACGAATGACGGCTTAAAAACTAACGGGCATTATGGGATATACCTATCGGTCAATCCGTCAGTTAATGTATGTTTGGCGCATAGTGTGGGCAAATTAGCCCCCACAGGGACCTACTATCAACTTTGATAGCCATTCTACTTTACCCAAATTGAATTGGTTTTCTGTGAAATGCCACTTTTTACATACATACATTTTGAAGTTCATTGATACCAAAAAAAACATTTCAGCCTGAGTTGGATCGCAACTAAGTTATACGGGGCTAGGTAATTTTTTCGTGTCTTTGGGCCAAGAGTACTTTGGGAATATTTTCTCCAAATTTTAAATCTCTAAATCCATTGGTTAAGTTGTGTGATGTTTGTTTGTCTGTCTGTCTGCTAGTCAGTCACGGTAGGTACTATTTTATAGATGTAAGATTGGGAGTAGTTATAAGTAATTTTATAAATATAGGAAAACTTTAGCTTACCTGGACTCTTCACCGCCGTGACAGATGATTGCAATGCGCTCAGCCTGGGCGCTACGAGGTGCGAAGGCTCCAAGAATGTTGAAGGGGAACTTTCTCTCCATTGGGTCATCACGACGCCTTTCCACAACGCAGTTCATACGGCCCCTGCGAATTAACAGGAACACAAATAGGATAAGGTAAAATAATAATTTCTGGCGAAACTTTGCAATCGCCTTTGGTAGGTATCTTTACTACGTAAGTACATCTATTTGATTAATAATTAAGACTGTTGTCTCTTAAAAAATTCCAGGATCTTTGTGATCCGACTGCTTTTCAAATATGAAAGCTTTTTGCTAATTAATTTTGTACAAAATCACCAAGACAGTTTTTTGACTTATTTTACATTTTGTTCGATGAAAAAAATATCCATCTATTTACTCTTCTCTGACTATATGGCTTAATTCTTACTCAGTGCTACAGTTTCACCAAGAAAATATTAATTACTTGAACAGTGCTTTCTAAATTAGAAGAAATAGTTAAGGCGGGTGGGTGGCGAGCTTGCGTGGGGAGTACTGGGGAGTCTTATCTTTGTCCGCCATTGGCTCATTGACGCTCAAAATCGTTGGCGTGATCCTAAGCCGTAATAGGTATATAAATAAAGTATACAATATATTTATTATATGAACTCGGATGCCGCGAAAAGGGTGCGGGTGCAAGAGACGGGTGCGTTGTATTTTAGTCTTCAACGTCATCAATCCATTTAATTTTCGATAAAAATTTATTGGTATCAGTGATGCATTCTATCGTCACATATAAATAAATAATTGTCATGGTAGTTCGCCGATGAATTGAATTTAACCGAATTTAAAAAAACACTGCGTTTTAGAAATAACCTGCAAGTAGAGAGTGCATATACTAGAGAAAATATACCTCATAGCAGACGAAAGCTACCATTCTGTATACATACAATTTTATCATATAAAGCTTCATTCATACAAACATACACCTGAAAAACACTATCTACTATTCTAAAATTAATATTAATTTCCCTTCATTCCATGCTAATTTCATCATAAAACCAGACAAGTGCTTACCTAGGTAACTCAAACCGAGAGTACTGAATATTTTACATACAATATTGTTCATTTTAAAACGTAGATAATATCACATTCATATACCTACATGTTTAGATCATTATTTACTAAAACAAAGTAATAACCTTCTTCTACTACAATACAACTTAAGAGTTCGTACGACTCTACATTTTTAGTGGTTAAAGATTTTGTTTTAGGTAATCAGAAATAGTCTTTGTCTCATGGGACACGAAAAATAAATGACCTAGGGCCGAACTTGACAAAAACTTCAACCGGCAATTCTTTGTTTTTATGTTACTCAGTAAATAAGATTTACGTGAATGTCATAAAGCACCCTTCCAAACCATGCGTCAGTCTGACAACTCGTAACTCGATATTTTATTGCATACAATGTTTTAGTTTATTTCCAAATTTATGCAAACTAATTAATGGAAACTTTATTTTCATTTCAAACAGAGAAAAGCTTTCTTAGATATTCCTAAACCTTACGTGTGACGAATTTTAATAGCACAGTAACCTAGTTTGAGCTCCTGTCTCCCACAGTTAAATGTACCTGCCTAGTTAAAAATTAAAAAATGATCTTTGTTTTATGTGGGAGTGAATAAATGATTATTATTAAAAAAAATGAACAAACCAAAAAAAATCTAATCTACCTAAACAATGTTAGATGTTGGCACAGCAAACTTTGGCGAATTCGTGCTCTCGATAGCAACTGAATGCCTATATACTTCCAAAATCAGTTAAACTGTTTATGAAAATACCGATTTTCTCCCTATTTGAAGTTGGTTAAAAATAACTGTATAGTTTCCCGCCAACTTGTAGTTATCAAGAAATACTTTTAAAAGAACCCAAAAGTTTTACTTCGTCAACAAAGATTCAAGCAAAACATGGCATTCAAAACTCTCTCATAAAACACAAAGAAACAACACAAACTCACTTCTGTTGGTTGTTGGCGAGGAACGCGCCCGCCAGCTCATCGAGGTCAAACTGTGCGGGCAGCTTGAACATGGGTCTGACGGCGTCGAGCTCCTCCTCCTCCTCGGCCGAGCTGTCAGACTCCGAACTCTCGTCACTGCCTGAGTTCGGTGTATCAGCCTTGTCGTCATCAATTTTCTGGAATTAATATTAACAAAATAACTCAATTAATTCGTTTACAATAAAACCCTAGCGACAACTCGTGCATGCAAGCGTCTCAACTATAAGATAGGAATCTAATTTTGGTAAACAGTTGGAATTGGTCAATTTTATCTCGTAACACCACGGAAAAGAGAACTCTGTACGTAAAACTTTATAAATGGTTCGGAAACCATACTGTTAGAAATTATGAATAGAATATAGCGCACGTATATCGTGCTTGCTGACATTAACAGTTCAGTCAATATGTATAACCGCTTAGAGTTAAATGGATAAAAAAAGTTATTCTGTGCACTTTCACCAAAATCGTGGCAGGCCTTGGGAAAGTAAGCATAACAATAGTGGTATGTTAACGAAATGAAGTGTTATAGTGTATGTAAATCTGACCGTTACGGTATGATTGAGAATTATCTACATTCAAATGAAGTTTTTCTTTGACAAGAGTCAATTTGACAAAATTTTAGGTTTATACGTCATAGCCAGCCACTTGAAACAAAAAGAAAGGTGACCTAAACCGAAAAGAATATGGCTTAAAATTAGACAATAGTTCGTGATGATGATGAGATATGCTGTCCGTACGACATTTACGACGTTATATGTTTAACCCGTTGGTTCTCGCGAGGGACGCGAGTCCTATTATAACAATTATTGTCAGTGTTATTTTTTTAACCATGAGTATTTTAATCATTTTAATAATGTTTATACAATATTTTTTATATAATATTTCAAGAACCATTTACAGTTATTTACATTTGTACTAAACTGATTAAAATTAAAATCCGTTATACTTTTGAGCATAGTATTTAAATCTTTTTTATTTTTAAAATATTGGGTTAATATTAAAACATGTTTTAGGTGATCAAAAGATCAGAGATCAGTAACAAGCGTCCCAAGAATATTAATTAATCGCAATAAGTTACGTAAAAGTTTTGAGCAAATCGAATTTCAATTATAGCAGTTTAGATAAGGCAACTTTCTCTTTAGTGAGATAAAACTTTACGCGAACGCAATTTACGATTATTGAAAATAATACTTTCCTTTTGATATGGCAAGTCTGAATTAATAAAATATCAACTCAACTTAATTTATGAAAACGTAGGTAACCCGGCATCAATTATTTTAGTTCTTGAGTTTCTTATCTACTTATAACTTATCCAAAATGATACTCTACGTCCCTTTGAGCAGGATAATAACTCATTAAAGGCGGCTTTTCACTATGGTATTTAATATAATATATATTAGTACATCTTGAGATATAATATTATATCGCTCGTCATACAATGTGTCGAAAATATATTTATAGTTTGGGATGTAATATACAAAAATGTATGACGAGCAATAAAATATTATATCTCAAGATGTAATTTATATTATATTATATCCCATAGTGAAAAGCCGGCTAAATACAATCAATAACATGTTAGCATTACAATAGGTATTATTTTTGACTAATTCAATACCTATACCTTTTTCTGCCATTGCTATTAATCTCAAGTCATTCGACTTGATTCCTACAGTTCACTAAATTGATTATACATAATTATCATAATAATATAGTAAGTACATCAGAATCTATAAACGTATTGAGCTAGGTGTACTCAACTAGTTTCACAATTCACAACATGGCTCTGCATAGGCGTGACCCCGGATGACTCTCTCGGTAACCCAGGGGAGGGGGGTTAGAAAGGTCGTACATCTTCTGTGTCCATTCTAACTAAGTAGGTACACAAAGCGAAACCAACGACATTTTCTCGCCTTATTTTCATACGTTAATAAATATCTGCACAGTTAAATAATATTTATTCAAGTCTTTTTGTTTTTATTCAATTGATGAATTAGAATTGAATCAATAAATTTTGTGTGTATTTGTAAGATGAGTTGTATCAATTAGTTTTATTAAATTTTGCTTCTCTTCGTTTTCGTTATTTTTCCTTTGCTATGAAGTAGCATAGACAACGAAAAGCTTTTCTATGGAAGTAGGCAATAAATTCCAAACTCTATCCGTCTTATTAATAAATAAGGTGTAAGTCAAGTATAGTTAAACCTAGGATTAAAATATATCCGTCACTTTCTGATATCATATAAACAAAAAGGGATGAGGCTATCTTAATACCTGGTTATTCCAAGACTAACTTACACCTTATTTATTAATAAGGGGGTATATTATTAAGTGTAGAATCTGCATCTTCATTGTTCACTAGGCTGCTTCCTAAACTAGTATGACACTGATAACAGACAAACAGACATCGTACTTGTTTATTTATTTTGCTCTATAATAGATCTCTTCTTATTTTGGCAGTTCTGAAATTGGTTAAGTTACTTCGTAAACTATGTATTGATCCCAATAAAAATTCTATTCAATAAAAAATTAGTTTATTTAAAAATATTGATAAATAAAGTTGGCCGTGTTATATTTTTGAACTAGCATTTATTTTTTCTTATTTTCACTCGAGGCAAGGGGTGCGCCATAGAAATTGGAATTGGCGTTTGTCAACGTTTGTACTTTAAATGGTATTTAGCACTTGATAGAAATGTAATGCGTGAAACAAGAACGTTATTTATCTCGTTCTGTGCTGTTTGCGCGGTACAATAGTCTCGGACATCCTGCGCGAGACAATGCACCCGCGCACTATTGTTCCACCGCCCTACGTTTGAAAATACAACCAACATTTGGATAGACTCATCATTAAACATTATTATTTCTATGCTAATCCTATTTATATTAAGAGTGTCAAGACATCACTAACAATACATACCTGCACATATTTTAAGTGTCCATTCGCTCGTATAGTCTCGTGATTTTCTAGGTTAACTGTGTCTAGTCCAGTAATTTTTATGTTGATATCTTATATAATGGTTTAGTTCCGCTACGTTTTCACGACCATCAGTTTATTATTATTTGTAGAGGTAAGTACCTACTATACTCATCTAAGTGTGTACCTGTAGTTCAAGGCATATATTTCCTAGGTGTCTATCGACGCGGGTTTGACTGCGAATTCAACCATCATAAACATAAAGGCATGTGTATAATGATTATTGACGATGTGTGGGGTTGAATACCCTGACTACTATCACAAGTTGTGGGTGTAAAACGCTTTGGGCAGATGTCAAGAAATACCTCAGCACGAATATTATATACTATTCAAAACATAATACCGGTAGAGTGTGGTCAAAATCAATAAGTTTTTAAAAATGTCTACCGGTTTTCTTCCATCAAATTACTCACTCATAAGAACAAAGTTGTCTAGAATAGATAATAATCAAAGTATTATTAAAAATCGAAGGCTATCAAAGAATGGTCATCTATTTGGTATTCATTGTTTATAGTCTCGAGCGACGAGTTTAATGAATGATAATATCCCGTCTTCAATACATTTATTATTGTTATCCTTTACTAGTAGATATGATAAAAATAAAAATACAAATAATAATGGCCGCTTTCTCGTGTTGCATCGTTCGGAATGGTGGTACGCATAGCGCGCTGGTACTCTCCAAGACTCGAGTGAAAGCTGTGACGTCACCACTAGCACCCACTGACGGACCATTGAACATAAAATTACCTATCTGCATAATATTATGCGGACTATCGTCCATAATATTATGAACACGTAATACACAATTGTGTGTATACCCGTACCCGCATTACTTGAAATGTACTAAGTAGTAAGTACACCACATACTACACTGCGCAATAAAAATAAATATAACACCACGATAATTCAAACATATTGACACATATCAATATGATCTCAACTTTTAGGATATCCATCATACGATATTTCACCATAGCTCATCCCTACATCTTGATAAAACTGTTTATTTACATAGTAGAATGTAGGTATTATATAATTATTGTTTATTCAATAAATTAATAATGTCAAGTTATATATAATGCAAACGTTAAGTTATGAAATTGACTCATAAGTATCATTATAATTTTATTGCATAGCCTACGAGCTACGACGCTTTCAACAACAATTGAAATTCAAATTGCGCGTATCGGTAATACAATTGTTTTACCTGTAGCCTGTCTTCGTCTATTTTAGATTCGGCATGGTTGAGCGCGTCATCTTTGACCTGGCTGACGCTGGCTGGCGCCGGCGCCGCCTGGTGAGAGTGCGCGGGCGCAGCCGATGACGGGAGCGGGGGTATTCCGTGCAGAGCATGTGCATTGCTCAATGGCAACGGTTCATCCTGAAAATAAAGAAATATATGATTCAATGCTTTATGGTAGTCAATCCATATTATCAATATATCTGCCTAACAAGCTGCAAACGAAATGTATGTATGCAGGATATTAACATTTGACCGTAACTCATACATTATGTACGTTTGAATAATAAATAAATTTGAGCTTTCTGCACTCCTTTTCTTACTTAAAAAGGGGTGTACAATTTGTAGATACTACGAAATAGGGACACCGAGGATTAAATAGGGACGATAACTGACATGTCAAAATAGCAAACTATTAAAATAAGAAATGTTAAAGGCATATGGAATTTTGTATGAAATAGAGATTTGTGATTTTAGTATTTTACAGAATCGTATGATCTTTTTAGATTGGTAATAAAAATCATTAAAAATATAAAATTAAGGACATATTTGACGTTTCCGTGTATTTTTAGATGTTTTACTAGACACTGGTTAATATTTCAGGAAACATCCCTATTTATAGTCTTTTTATTAGAAGCAGCAAGTCATTTCAATAATTCATACCACCTATATGTAAAGTATAACTCTACTACGTAGTACTATTTCGTATGACTCTACCTACAAAACTTAGATGGCGTTTCCTGCGTAATCGCTTTTTGTTGGTTTCAGATTGCTCATCAACGTGACAAGAAACATTTACAAAATAGTCAATTCTAAGACAAATTGCACAGTTAGAACACTGCCGTAGAAGCCGCTCACTTTTAGCGCAAAAGCCATCATAGTGCTCATCGCAAAATGGCGGATGCTCTTGCATGTGGCCATGCTCTTATGTAACTTAAGTGGGTACGCAGGCTATATTCACTTGTGTGTGTACCTACAGAACATAAGTAGGTAGCAAGTCTCGTCATTGTTCATGTCAATTGCCGTGTTCTCATTGAATAATCACTGAAGTTAACTGCCAGCACAGTCATGCGAAGCATTTAAAAAAACATTCGTAGGAAAACTGCAAGGTTAGACAACAGTCGTTCCTCGTCATACCGTTTATAATCCATTGTCACTTAATAGACGGTCGTGTTTAGTTGCAAATCATATCATTAATTTATTATTGTTTGGTAGCGATTAGACAATAAAGTATTTATTTATGATGTTGTATAGGCATCTCGTATTACGATAAAATGTATGTTGTTTTCCATCGAACAATTTCCTCGATGACGTTTTCGGACGGATTTGAACGTCTGTATTGTCACGCCTTACAAACACTCTGTCAGGCAGGTAAGGGAAAATATACGAAATCCTCAAATATTTGTCATTCGAGTTCATTCAACTCTTAAATCTCCCTTTCACATTTGTTTACATAATGACAATTTATGAGAAATGAATGTCTCGTGTAGACATAACAAATTAGGTATTAAGTACAAATGTAGGTACTTACTTATATTACATGAGTGTTTATGGACTTTAATACTTAGTAGGTACCTATATATAATGTAACCTTTACCATTATAAACTAGTATCTACACAATTAAAATTATGAAAGTCAATTCCGATTAGAAAAATATTTTTGCGTCGATAGCCCGTTTTTTAGGAACGTTTTAGGCTATATATCATCACGCTAACGCTGAGAATCCGGAAGCCATATATATCTAGAAACATGGTCGTAGTACACCTAGATAAAAGTAACTAATAGATAGATTCGATTCTCATGTCTGGAGCTAGAAAATAGTGTAAAGAGTGTTGTCAGATTGACAGCGTGCAGCAGAGCGCGAAGTGTTCGCGACCGCAACTGATAGAAAACTACGATTACATCGCCAACTATTGTTGCACACAGACACTTTTACTGGATTTACGAAACGCTTTTAGCCATTTAATAGTCATTGTTGCCTTCTGCGTCAAACGTTGCGTGATAACGAGGAAATTGTGCCTCACTAGATAGAAAGCAAGTTCTGCACAGATTGTGTTTTAAAAATACACAGCACAGCTGTAAGGAAATGATTGGAACAAAATTGAATAACAATCGATACACTAAGATTCGACTTTACTTATTATATCGATTGAATTGTTTGATTTCTATTATTCAATTTTCTTTAGATCGTAGTTGATCCTACTCACATCCTACTATTGTCGCTACATAGAGTGTAACTCGAGTTAATATCAATGTGGTTCAGATAATTTCATTATACTTTGGACCAAGACAAGAAATAGTTGTACCTAACTACGAGAGCAGTGATGTAGCACACAACGATTACTATGCAATTTGCATAGAGATGCAAATATGCAGACAGAACTTTCTTATTAACATCTATATAAGTTGATTACTTCCTTACAACTAAATAAGAAGTAATACTTCCTATAATTTATATAGGATACATACGATATTAGGTACATGTCACATAAACGGCCGCGGAGTAGATGTACGATCGAATTCTACTGTGTAGTTTTGGGTTCAAGAAAATATTGTGAGAAAATCATACACTTTGGTACTATACCAAAGTGTATAATTTGTCACTAAGTAACTATACTGTTTCATCTTCGGCTATAGTAAAAAAACAAATATGTTTGCAGGTAAGCTTACATTATGTATGACGAAATAAATTTTAGATGTTACATTGAATGAATATTTTTCATAATCTACGTTTGACTCATTCAAAACAAAAACGAGTCAAATAAATCCCATCAAAAACATTTTCATGTAAAATGTTGCCAAGACGAGACCATATGGCTCGCACTGTCAAAAAGTTATCAGATCTCATGTAGAGCTAAGCTTAATAACTATACACGCCCTAACTCTACAAGCCCTAACTTCACAAACTCTACACCTTACTCAAAATATGTTGATGGCCGTTTCGCTACCGTCATATGGGCGTAAGGTGAAAAATGTATTCACTATTAATTACCTACATGTCTATTATACAATAGTTAATAGTCTGTAAAGCAATCGACTAATAATGTTGCCAAAATATTATGTATGACGAAAAATTTCAAAACTTTCGAATCGATCCAAATTGTATACGGTAGGTAGTCTAATAAAATTTAAGTACCTAGCACATAGCACGAAGAGCGGAAGAACGAATGCTGTAGTCATTGTGACACGTCATGTCGGGGAAGGTTATACTTTTAGCAAGTGGACGTATATGGGCGTGTGATGATGAGAAGGCATTACAAAAGCAAAACTATAATAAACCGGAAAAAACTGTACGTATTCAGTAGAATCTTTAATAAATTATGAACACATAAACGAGATATGGACACTCGGACATATCCATTTCGTGATGTAAATCTATATATGGTGTTTTCACATTCAATTTGTGAGATGATTTGAAAAAATGGTTTGCTATAGGTACGTATTTTTGGAAAAAGTTACTTATGATTTACTTTTTAATCGGCGGTTCAACTATTTTATTTTGCATCACAAGAATAAAATTCACCAAAAGAATATTTATTTATTTATTTATTTATTTTATTTATTTATTTATACACAAATTACAGCTATCTTTACAGGTATTTCCTAATACAATAGTGTAAGTAAACAAGAAACATAATCACTTAATTCCTTTCACATATTATGCATAAAACTGATTTCCTAAATTCAGTGACTGAGCATGAGAATAGGTCAATTTTTTGGGCAACTAAATTCAATGTATGCAACGTTCTTGTTAATGGCACGTTTGCTAATAAATTAGTCCTCGCGCGGGGGACCACAAACAATCGATAGGATAGGTATGTACTATCACGAAGCTATAGCATAGCAGTTGCACTCTACCTGTATCAAATCAATTTATTGTTGCACTTATACAACCTCGTAACATTTAATATTATATATTTTTAAAACTTAAAACATTTTGTAAGTATTGCTCTATCAAATTCATTCAGTTTCTTACAAGACGTGTTTCACATATCTTTAAAAATCATAATATTTATTGATACTAAATCATTCAACCAACATCACATTATGTTAAACATAATAATCCTATTCGATTGGTACATGTTTATATTTTATAATAGTAAAATGGATTTACTACGAATGAGTAAATTGTATGTTATTGTACTCGTACAACTTAGGAAAGCTTACTGAGAATACAGAATAAACAAAACAGACTTGTTTATGAACACAAATTACGATTATTTGGGGTACTATAAATCGAACCCTCGACAAAGTACCTATCTAACCTCCAAGCCAACCGGTCTCCAATAGTTTGTAGGTTATCATGTCAGTTCCCTACATTATAATTTCAGCTCCCAGTGCAAATCAACCAAGCGTTAATGATTTTAATTGGAGTTAAGAGTAGAGTATCATAGCAAGCTAATAATTGGCCGATGACAACGCTCGGCGGTGTGGGACGCGCGGGTGGACGGATACAAAAGCACATCATTGTGATGCGCGTGCGCGGAAAATCGACAACTTCCGCTAGACACATGCACTCAAACGTTTTATATATATATACTGTTAATAGTGCCTAAAATACCTATAAGTATGTATAAGTAAAATGCACTGAAATTTTCCTCAATTCACATACATGTCATGGCTAATTTTAAAAACATGACAATTTGAGGAAATTATAGCACCTACAGTGGAAATTACCGTGACGAAGGTCGTGTCGCCAAGCACCTTCTGGATTGTGGATAAAACAGGCCTAATATAGTTAACAAAACATGAACTCTAGCATCAAAACAGCTGACATTGTTATGACTACTATCTCGTATGTATACCACATTAAACATCGAACAGCCAACAAACTCCGTTTACAAACCCTTTGGAACGTAACTGATTAGCCAAATAGGATCTCTGATAGGGTAATGAGTGCACAAATCCTAGAATGAAACAAGCTCTCTGCTGCCGAAAAAAACTGCCAGCCAGACGGTTTCTACAAATTACTAACTCTACCACCAAGCTATAATTTTCTCAGGATGTTTTGCTTCACCGAAAGCTCAAGCTCATTCTAACACATTGGCGACGGCATTCGAAGTCTACCTCGACTATCATCACCAGTTTCACCCGCGTTCCCGGGATAAAAAGAAGCCTATCACCTGTGCTATCACACTTGGGGCACACTTGGGGTAATGTAACCTCCTATGGGCAAAAGAATGTTTCGAATCCGATTGGTAGTCCAGAGACAAGCGCGTTTAAACAAAAAAAAACAAAAACTCTTCGGCTTATTACATTATTATAGTCTAGATAGTATAGATATCCTATAACTTATTAAAACTTACAATCTTTGCCACATGATTCTAGTCTGTGCTTGTGACACAAACAAAACGGCATGGAAGAGATCGCTATAGCGATAGGTATACAAGATTTTTGATCTGAAATATTTTAAATTTACCTGTTCATTACCTACCCCGACACGTTTTACTTGACGGAAAAACATGAAGGTCACTGAACGTTTCCTTCAAGTTATTGTTTTGATATTCCCAGTAACTTACTTTGACGAATACGAATGTTCACATATAAATTATAATGGAGCAACAATTACAAAATTAACCGAAGCGTGTACAAATATTACCTACTGAATAAACAATTTGGGCAAAATATTATTTACGTAAGCCTCAAAGTCAAAGTTATAATAATACTTGATTAGAAGAATAGCGTAGGTAAATGGAAAAATAAATACAGGTGCATTTATACGTTCCTTTGTAACATCAAATAAAAATAATATAATATCCATTTAACAAGCAAGACTGGTACATGAGTGACTGCATTATTCTATTGATGTAGTCCAATTTAGAAAAACCCCTTTAGCGTAGTAATACTGAACAATTAAATTCCGCAACTAGTCAGTGATTTTGCACTGATTTTGAACAGCAAGGATCAATCACTGCAACGTGTGTTTTTTTGTTTGTTGCCAATCAGAGTGCATATTTGTCCTTGACCCAGTAAATGTCCAATTAAACCTTATTTGCTTAACGTTTAGTTCCCTATTTGTACAGCTAGCTACGAATCTTACAGAGAAATTTCATTGTTGATTTAAAATTGTAATTGTAATATTGTAATGTTGTAGAGTCATTTGTTAACGTTCATAAGTGCCTTATCAAGGCCTAAATTGAATAAATGCTTTTTGAATTTGAATTTAATTTGAATTTAACAGGCGTAAAAGAAGTTCAGATGGAACACGGCCCGTGATAAAAGCGAAGCCAAAAAACTCTGCTCAGCCCCAACATTTCATTGCACACATGCGCATTTATGCATAGACAGTGGTCTGTTTGCTAATGGCAGCGATCCGTCTGTACTTCTTTGACGTCTGTACAGGCAAAGTACCGACGTGATAATTTTCAATACAATCGGTCACGGCGAATGATTCAAGGACTTCACGCCTTTGAGTGTTTACATTCCAAATGCAATGTTGCCAAAAATATTATGAGTTAAGTTTGATTTTATTACATTAGGTACATTAGTCCACTATGGGTACATAGTATTTATATACTCTGAGACTATGTTATTAAAGTAATGAAAATGAAAATGTTATGTATGGAAATGAAAATGGCTGCAGAATATTTTACCGCACCAAAAACATTTTTATGTAAAATGGTGCCAAGACATATGGCTCGCACTGTCAAAAAGTTATCAGATCTCATGTAGAGCCAAGCTTATAACCCTGAATCCTTACTCTACAAGCTCTATCTTCACAAACTCTAAACCTTAGTCAAAATATGTGGATTGGCCGTTTCGCTACCGTCACATGGGAGTAAGGTGAAAAATGTATTCTCTGTTCATTACTTTTTAGTTATGCAATAGTTCTTGTAGTAGTGAAAGAGTCAAGCCACATATTTTGACTACGGTGTGTAGAGTTTGAGAAGTTAGAGCTTGTAGAGTAAGGACATGTAGAGTTATAAGCTTGGCTCTACATGAGAGGAAGGGATCCCAATCGGCCCTACATATCGAGTGCCAAATCGTGTCGTCCGTAGACGCTTTTAGATTGTGCTCAAACACAAGGCTGTCTAAAAGGCTAGACTAATATAAAAAAACTACCAACGTTCTTTTAAACTTCTTAATTAATGTATGGTATGGCGAAGCTGCAGCTATGATGATAAGTAACCTATCAATTTGAGATCGCCTTGAATAGCTTTCGACATCTCTGAGTAACCCGGCCGTATTTGTTTCTTTGTGATGAACGGTTTTATGTACTTAAAGCACATAATAGCTTACAAACTCTTTTCAGTGCAAACAGTGACCTACTCACCTCGTTGTTTGTTAGTATATATATATCCCACCAAAAACATTTTTATGTAAAATGTTGCCGCCAAGACATATGGCTCGTACTGTCAAAAAGTTATCAGATCTCATGTAGAGCCAAGCTTATAACTCTACATGCACTTACTCTACAAGCCCTAACTCCACAAACTCTACACCTTAGTCAAAATATGTGGCTTAGCCGTTTCGCTACCGTCTCATGGGAGTAAGGTGAAAAATCTATTCACTGTTCATTACTTTTTTTGTTATTCAATAGTTCTTGTAGTATTGAAACGGCCAAGCCACATATTTTGACTACGGTGTGTAGAGTTTGTGAAGTTAGGGCTTGTAGAGTAAGTGCATGTAGAGTTATGAACTTGGCTCTACATGAGATCTTACGGTCGTTGGTTCGAATTCTACAATGAGCTTGAGCTATGTGTGAGTGAGAAAACCATAGCATAGCGGAAAAATGAAAATACTTAGCACCGTGGAAGAGATTAAGATACTAATATGAGATCTACCTATAATAATAGAACAATTGCTTTTTAAGTCGGTCAAAAAGTAGTTGACTTTCAAGAATAACTGTGTATTGTGACAACAAATAGGTAAAACTAGTCTATACACACCTACTGACAAACTATGGAAATGCACGACCACACAAAGAGAAAAGAAAGTTATGTATTTTTTAAACGTTGAAACAATTTTGGACTAATGCTTAAACGAACAGTTTTTGGGGCTCCTTTGATATATTTGTAGAGTTCTGTCAAATGGAATTTGGCAATAGCATGTCCGTCCGTATACTACAGCCATTTAAGCAGAAACTACTGGGACTAACTGACTAATGAAGCGACATAAATATATTATAAACGTTTTTGTGGGATGAAAAAAAAAACGCACATCAACGTGTTGGGTATCTTCGGTTATTTTTAAATCACACTAAATTTTCAGGGGCGAGGGGGGTATATAGAATACAGTATGTCTAAATGCGTTTTTTAAATTGGCTACACAGCCAAACGAAATTTCGACGCGTAGGTACAGTGTATTTTTATTAAATTAATTTAAAGAATGTTATTTTTATGTCAAAAGGCTGACAATCAGATGTTCCACCTGATGGAATGACTGGAGTCGATGGATGAAGTGGTTTGTTTACCGTCGCCTATGATATACAGATTATTATTATAGCAATATCAGGGGAAAATTACCAATATCAGGGGATTGCCAAAGTTTTGCCAGGATTTACAAAAAGGCTAGTTACCACTACAAAGATCCCAACTATAATGTAGTTAGTTAGATATATGAAGCGCTCGTGGTGTAGCATGATTAGCCGTTCTTAATCGATCGGCAAAGTTAAGCTAGGCCTGTCGTGGTCGGTACCTGGATGGGTGACCGCCTAGTGGTATTTCAAATCGAGCGTTTCCGTGCTTCGGAAGGCACGTAAAGCCGTTGGTCCCGGTTATCACTTAATTGTGATAGTCGTTAAGCTAGTTGGATGCCTCCTAGGCGGCTTGAAGAATTCCAACAGTAGGTTGACCACTAGCCTACCTCCACCGATCCGCAGTGGGCACGCGTGGTGGAGTATTGCCCATTCCCTTTCACCTTCATTTGTGAAAGGAGGCCTGTGCTCAGCAGTGGGACATTATAGGCTGATGATGATGATGATGATGACCTACTCATTATAAGGATATTAGATCTTCTCAGTTCAAGTTGTATTTGGAACCGGTGCATGTAGAGTCATTTTGTTAACGTTCATGAGTGCCTTAAAATAAATAAAAATAACCTTTACTCAGACCTTTGCATAATTTGTAATATAATAAAACATAAAACTATACTAACTATACTTATTTCTATTTTTTCCTGTATGTATACAGGTTGTTGTTTTGGTCAGCGACGAGCAATGTTAAGTTACACAGGTAACTTAACATTTAATATCAGTTACCAGACTGTCTTGCGACATAAGCACCCTCAAGTTCCCTCCACATTTGCCAATTGCTGTCCTTCTCCAACCTTTGGGTGGATCGTCTTCCCATCATTTTTTCTGCCTTCCTATATGCCTTTTTCCGTCCCGCGGGTACCATTCTGTTACTTTTTTGGTCCACTTTCCTGTTGTTGATCTCATCATGTAACCAGTCCATTTCCATTTCAAGGTTCGTGTTTTTACTTTAACATCTACTACTTTGGTGATGCTCCTAATTGTTGTAGCTTTCCATTTGTCCTTCAACCTAAGTCCCAAGATACTTCTTTCCATTCCTCTTTGGCATACACCCAGTTTGTGTGTACCATATCAGGGCCTTATTGAAAAATACTTTTTTACTTGAATTTTTTTATTACATGGAATATGAGGGTAAGTAATGTCACCAACCACTTTACCAATGTAGTACCTACTTTGTTTTGTATTCAGTCTGAAACCGTGATTAACTAAGACGTATTTTTATAAAGCTCTCGAATCGCTACCCTTTCACTCAGTATAGGTACTTTACCCAACCACCGCGCTATGTTTTCCTCACGATGTAAGTAAGTAATGGATGGTCGAGAACACTAAGATTTTATAAAGGTTCCTTATTGCACTCTCTAACTACGAGCCACTCCGAAGTCGTTAAAATATTAAACAACGTGTGAGTGTTACATTCGAAACGGACATGAAATGAATTTCCATGTGTCGCCAAGAGATGCATCCGCGACATAGGTTCATTGACCGCGC
Source organism: Polyploca ridens (assembly GCA_951394255.1). NCBI lineage: Eukaryota > Metazoa > Arthropoda > Insecta > Lepidoptera > Drepanidae > Polyploca > Polyploca ridens. The sequence continues at coordinate 8,030,027 of OX596256.1, read as the reverse complement.
CAGTCAGTCGTCCTGTCACTTTCGCTGCAAATATCTTAGATCCAAAGATATCAAAATTACCAGAAAGAGTGTCGGTTGCGTCTGAGAATGACTCAATATTGGGCCAGATTTTACAGATGGGGTTTTTTTTGACGGGCCTTAAGGTGAGGACCCAAAGTGTAGATTTTCACCCTTACGCGGACAAATCGGCGAGCAAGCTCTCAACCGGGTACAGCTTGTGAGCGTGAGAATTAGAGACATTGAGAACACAAAACATGATCCAACTAAGTTTTATATATCTACTGGACCAAGTGCTTTCAGAAGTATTATAAAACATGAACCTGTACAAAAAATTCAAAAGAATTGGATGTTATTTTAAACCTTTTTGGTATTGGTTCGATTGTATTATGAAATCTCTACATATTCATTGAAATTCAGCATAGTGTACCTACTCGCCTCTACAAGTAAACAACATGTCTTATTAATTTGTATTGTGACTTGCAACAAAGCACTGGCTCTTTTTTCGCTTTTATTCCACGTTATTGTATTATGTACGTGCATGCAATGCAAGCCGCACACGTAGCGAATGTCATCCTTCAACACACGATACAACGCGAACAGTGTGTTTTATTTAACTGGAACAGTATGGGGAAAACCCAAACCAGAACCAAAGAAAAATTTAGTCATCTTCTTGTATTTTGAAGACGATTAAATTTTTTTATATTACTTTTTTATTGAATTTGTTGACTAGTCTATTAAGTAAAACTTGCTATGTATTTTATAGTATAACCTATGAATGAAAGCCTACCAAGGACCCTGATTGATAATCGATACTACGCTAATTTATTAGTTAAAAAAAACATTTGAGTGAACATAGGTACCTATATACAGGGTGTTGTTTTGGTCGGCGACAAGCGACCCAGGAGCGGTAGTACAAAATATATATTCCCCAAAAATGGACTTAATTCCATTAAATACTGTAAATATGTTGAGAAATACCTTATTCAATTTGAAATAAAATTACCGCAAAGTATGGTTACTAGGCACGTGCACAGACTAGAGCTAGGCACAAGCCGCCATCGCCCCACCCCTTTGCTCCCTCGTACTCCCGTTGAGTATTATGTCTACATTTTAGCTTATTACATGATTTTCAAAATTTTCATTTTTTTATTTTTATTATTTAAAAAAAATAAAGTATTTTTTTTATATTTTTTTTAGCACCAGTATCATTTGTATTATCGATCCTGAGTCGCTCGTCGCTGACCAAAACAACGACCTGTATACATACTTGCCATAATTCACGTATCTGCTGTAATAGGGGACGTGGGAAAACCGAGACAGACCAAGGTTTCAGATAACTGCATGCGCAACGCAATGGAAACAAGCGTTTAGTTTGAATGTCTGTTAAATCGAACGATTCCAAACGCAGGCACCCAATTTTCAAGGCTGAACTGAACTTCTACTTGTTAGCAAGTGGACTCATGATAAATTCCGATTTGGATGAGATTCGTCACATAGATCACACCCTAAAATAAAACATAGAAAACTGTTTTTCCGAAAAAAATATTAAATCCTCGGAAAAGCCGCTAAGGGAAGCTAGTTATAAATATTTGTAATAAGCCCTTTTAGGTACTGTTAGTGTTATATTGTTAGGAGTAGAACATGAGGTCAGTTAGAGCTGAAGAAAACTTTTGCGTTGAGATTCAAGGTGAGCCGGTCAGTGTGCGACGAGCGCGACGAGACGCGGGGATTTCGTGTCTCTGTCTTATAGTTAGGTTAGGAATAGGATGCACAAACAAGAGCATCATTGAAAAGCTAATTCATGCAGTTCGTTTTGGACCAGTAAAAACAAAACATCGAACACAAAAGATGCTCTGTTTGCTGATCAATGTCAATCTTCTCAACATTTTAACAGCCTGGAAAATCGTGCTGTTTTCCACATTTCATTACATCTGTATTATATGCTAAACTTACTGTAGCTTTATTCAAATGTCCACTTACCATTCATGCCGCAAAAGCACAGAGTACTATATATAATCCTCTGTGGCAAAAGATTGATATTGTAAGAAGGCACAGATGACGTCAAGTGTATATCTACCTTCATGCATGCATCCTTGTAGCTCTATATACTTACTTATAGCAGCAATTACATGCCTTAGTGGTTACGCGGAACCTCAACAGATCCGCAAAGATTACATAATGACAAAAACAAACACATCTATTTATATACAACAATACATGAATGACGATAACAAATTAAAGCCAGATTTGCACCGCATAAGTAGGTAGGAAGGAACCTAGTTCCTCATTAGTTTATTTATATTAGCTGTAAGGATTATTTTTATTGCACCGAAGCCAAAAGCGACAAATCTGTCTAACCGTCCTTTCTATACCAACGGACACAAAGATATTAGTGACCACAATATCAAATTTGCCTGGGTCAGTACTCTAACTTAACATACATTTATCGCGTAAATGAAAAACCCAAAACAAACTACAAGATTTCATGGAAAAAATAATTTCACTAGTAATACACAAAGGCCAAATCTTAAAGATAAATTGTTTTACTTGAACAACGTTGACATATTGAATGCACTTAAGTACATTACGATATTTGATACATTAGTATTACTTATAGTATTGTACCTAGTCGGTTAAATGTAAATCAGATTTTTTTCTAGACAATGAGTAATATGTTTGTACATTACGTCCATGGCTATGACAAACGAGCTATATATGAGACGAAGATTTCGTATTTTTAAGTACTGTTTATTTTAAACAACATGAATTTTGTGATCTCCTGTAACTGGATATACACATAGACTTAAAGCCATGTGTAATTTTGTTTTGTTGGAGTTCCTAAATAAATAAATAAACTTACCGCGAGTAAAGCATCATTTCCATATGCTCTTCCTTCCAGTGCGAGTTCTTTGTCGAGCATGGCGTCCAGTTGTTCTAGTTGATGGCATGATGCTCGGGCCGCTACCCAGCTTGAGGCCAGGATGAACGCACCCAATATAAAGGAGGCTGCCACAACCGTCAGCGCTGCAATTCTTGCGATTTGTATAGAAGATGATACTCTCTGCCTGTACGCCTATTGACAAAAAAATAATATTTTTATATCTATCTTTGTAAGATTGATAGGTACCAGTTATTATTTATAAAGTACGTTAACCACCTGATGTACTCTTGGTACCTGTCGTTTTCATGTAAAATATCGTGTGGCAACGTAAAGTTTTTCAAACAGGATAATATTCTGAATATTACTCAATAAATCTGGGATACCAAACAAAACACTTTTAACCTTTGTCTATCGCGTTAATATCGAAATTATCCATGTGTCACCAGCACCAACGAGGTATGAAAACACACGTATATTTATTTACTCTTATATAGTAGGTACGTAAGTTACACAACTGTAAGTAAAATACCAGCCTCAATGACGCGATGAAGATATAAGCACAGTGAAAGTTCTCCGACGATTGCATTTATGAAATCCATCTATGGTAAAACCACGCTGATTTCAATCTTTACCTTTCTTTATTATCCTTTACTACATATATAAATAAGAAAGTTTCTACGGGTGTATATTTGCTCCTTACCTGCTGAACGGAGTTTAATGTTTGGTATACCTAACAATAATAAAAAAGTATATGGGTATATTATACTACTAAGTTAGCTAATACTAAGGTAGCAAACAGTCATGAGGCCCGCCTGACGGTAAGCGGTAAACGGTACCGTAGATAGACGCTTGCAACACCAGGGGTATCACTCGCTTAACCGGTGACCTCCTAGTGTATCTAACGCACCGTTGGTCACTCGCCATTGAGAGCTCAAATTGAGGCATTTATGTCTAGATGGGACAAAGGCATTCGATCGGGTCTGGCATGGGTCTTCTAATGAAATTACTAGCAAACGAGTTTCCTGAAATATTGTGCAAATGGGTAGCCAGCCTTCATTCCAGTAGATGCATAAGAGTCCTCGTTGACAGTAAAGTTGCTACGATAGAAATGAACATTATTGCCGGCGTGCCGCAAGGCTCTGTGTTGTCGCCAACACCTTTCCTGATGCATATTAATGATTCGTATGTGCTGTCTATTAGCATTCAGAACTACACGGTCCACAATAATGGGGACGCTCAATACAATCAGAACCCTCTATACGTTTTTATAACAATCATTTCAGTAGTTAGCCGTGAAGACGTAGCTAAGAAACAAATACACATCTGTATGTGCCTTACTTTCTCTTTTACTTTAATGAGATTTTCACAGGATAACAGTAAACTAACTGAAAGCAGGTTTTCTAAATGACGCTATGAGATAGATGTCTTTGGCAATATTTTACTATCATCTATACTCTAATATTAGACAAGAGAAATTAAACAAAAAAATATTTATTAAACTATAATATCAACACTAAACTATCACTAACTAAGTTATACTTTGTATATTATTATTTTTTCTATCATTGTAATTTTTATTAGTGTAGCTAAAATTTTGCAGTCGGATCGGATATTCGTGATGTCGAAAAGGGTTCGACTGAAAATCAGTTCCAAGGTATTCATACCTTGAAGTAAAGCTGAGTCGTAGTCCTTTTTCGACATCACACAATATTACTGAATGTATTAATTTAAATTATTGTATCTTAATTTGTTTCGTATGTATTGTTCTGTAATGTTGTGTGTATTTCGAAATAAATGTTTTTTCTTTCTTTTCTTTCTTTCTTTCTTTCTATACTATACCACTAACACAAACATTTCCTATTTTCTCATTTGTCATAAACTATATTATTCTTAAAAAAATTTAAACAAAAATCGAAAAGATATGCATGAAATGAAATATCTATCTGTATTTTGACGTAGGTACTCGGCATGCGTTTGTATTTATTATTATTGTTTTTCTTCATCGGTCGCTCGCAACTTTTGTGCGGGCGCCTAGGTGTGTCAATAGTTTTTAGGCATTTATGGTTAATTTAATAACTTGACAGGTGTAACTATTTAACTACATACGGGAATTGCCTTCATGTTCAATATTTTCTATACCCCGGCAAATAAAACATCATCAATGGGTCCTCTCCTTTTACATAAGTAACATTTTTACATAAGTTTTGCCCCACGGTTTCCTGAGATTTCCTGAGATAAAAGTATCCTATATAATGCCGTGTATGTGTGATTGAGTGACAAACATCTAAACATTCACTCACATTTATAATATTATTACTGAGATTGATGTGAGTTTTGATAGCCCTTATGATACCGGGAATCTGACTTTCCACAAGTCTAGATATTAATTATTGGATAATGTTTACAAAATGTTGTTCATTGAATTTTATTCGTTGATATCCAAAATAAAAAATTACTTGGTTTTGTATGAAGTTGGTTCGCAATAATGTCTTCAAATTCAAATGCTGAGTCTATGTTAAACATGTCCAAATTTACGTTTGTTTTGAGCAAAGTCTAAGTACGCTTATAAATCTTAGCCTAAATAGGTACGCCCTTCCTAATCGATTTTTGACACGAAATTTTAGGCGCAGCGGAGCCAGAGCAATGATTACGACATCGATAGCTGTATACTTTTATAATAATAATATCATACCTGCATCTAATTTTATTATTTGGCGTCCTGATATTCATCAACTGAATAATATAGGTAGTAAAAAATAATAAATCATTGCTTCAAATTCAGTGTCCATAGTTTTAAATTGAATTTTAATAATATGCAAATCGTCACTGTCGGTTCCAGTTACACACTGGCACGACACGTTATTGGCTCATTTAGAAGATTCTAGTTCATACCTTTTACATTAATTAAATACTGTTAAATCCTAGCTGCCAATCTAGTGCTCAGTATAAATCTAGCTACAAATAAAATCTAACTATAATAAAATAAGCATTGAACTTCAGTTCTAAATAATTATGTTTTTCCTAAGACGCTAAGTAACAACTTTGATGGATAGTTCGAGCAAATATCTAGTTTGTGAAGTGACCGAGTCGGACGCAAGTGACGCAAGTGCCATTGTCAACTTGGTCAGACTTGTGACTTGGTCAACTGATTATTAACGATTTCACTAGCGATTGTAAGTCTCTTATTGTTTATAACAACAATTCTTTGGAAGCTTGTGGAAATAAATGGAATTTTTTAATTAGTTTCACAAGTCTTCAGGATAACCAAGAGAGCTGTTTTCGTTCGAGTACAAAAATACAAAGGTATAATTTAGAGCTTTCATTATATATTAATGAAATGAATCTGATAAATATATTAACGTCGACGTTTCTATGCCACGAAGCAGGTCGAGATTACCAAGTCTAGTGAAGGGATGTACCTACTAGTAGAACCAGTATTTTAATAAAATTTTAGTCGGATCGCGACCTCCTTATGCAATCCTAAAGGTTTACTCACAACGCACTCGCTCATTCTATTATTCCTTTTTACATATAACTAGCAATATATTTTATTATGCGTTACAAACCAGATAAACTTTTTCTTTATTTCTCTATCATGTATGTACCTAAATAAACCCTTATTATTAAACATTAATTGAGAGTTGATGGGATGAGAGATAAATACCTACCTAGGATATCGTTGCATGATAGATAACTGTAATAAAAGGCAAATGCTATATTAATAAACGTCTAGAAACAATAGAACAATGAATTTCCCATCACAATTCTCGGAAAACGATAATCTTCGGATCATGTGAGTGGATATAGGCCATTTGGCACATCATTTGATGACTGATGATGTCTAAATACCTAGACATCATCAGGTCAAAATAGGCTAGTATTAGATCATGTTCATCACATCATAATACCATTGAAATGAATATTTTGTATTCAAAGACAAAATACCATAATAATGTACCTATGGCTCTTACAATTTTAAGCTTGTTGTATGTGTAAAGAATTTTGCAAAACGTAGATATTATTATTTATTTATTTTATTATCATGGAAACAACAGCATTTAAAATTAAAGGTACAGTTTGAAACATACTTTTAAAACATATTGCCAATTACAGTTTCCTTCTTTTTAAACTATACAAATCATCGTTTTGTTATAATAACGAAAAGCGAAAGTGAAAATAAACCTTTGCAATAACAGAATAACTACAAATTACATGATATTTTTTACATTTTACAACATTTAGTTTAAACAATAAAAAACAAAGAAAGAAATGATATACCTAAATATTTAATTTGATTGAGTATGTGTTTGTGTTATGGCATTACTATCGTTATAGAATTTTATTTTATTTCTAAATGGATAGTTGCGTGTGAATATTTTTTTATTAATGACTTTATGGAAAATTTTAACGTAAACAAAGGCTACCTAATGCAAATTTCGTGACGGATGTTTGATGCCAACATCGCTGCCAATTATTTTGTCGAAATTGCTAAATGCAATTCAAAATTATTTATTCAAATAAACCTTCGCAGACACTTATGAAAAGTCGGACTCTAATACCGGTTCGGAAGGTTGCATTTGCTGAGAAGAGCCGGCAATAAACTCAGCAATTACTCTTTTCAAAACAAGCTTATTCATTACATACCTAATATTTACATTCTAATCGCACTGACAACAATTGCAATCATGAGGAACCCCTTCATTCACCAAAAATTACCGTATGGGCTGCGATGTCGGCACAAAATAATAAACGTCAGCCATCACGGAGAAAAAAAAATACGAAGAAGTCGGTAAAAGCGTACGGCCAGCCTGATGGTAAGCGATTACCGTAGCCATATGGACCCTTGCAACGGGACATTACCGCATTACTCATGCGTTACTGACCCTTCTCCAGCATGGCTATTTCAAAACGTCGGAATCGATTACGGAAACGGATTCAAAAAAATCCGAGGCGAATTTCAGTTATTACTATTTTAATTTCCAAAAAAAATTCGATCAATCGAATTGATATTTCCATAAAGAAACATCAAAAATATTCGAATTCGAAAATTAAAAAAGCAATTGTGGAATATGGCCTCGGTAGTTTTTGAATCCGTTTCCGATATCGAATCCGAGCGTTATAAAATAGCCCTGCTGGTCGCCATTGCTCATTGGGGAGGGGCCCCAATGAGCAATGGCGACCCTACTCGCACGCAGGCATCACGCAGGGTACTCCCACGAGGTACTTCCCCAGTCGAGCTGCTCTTTGATCGAATAAACGCTATGCTCTAACTTTCTTAAAAACTATCGCATTTTGATCAGGTACAGGTTTTGTGGAATAGTTTTAACGTATATATTAACCACTACTCTTAGCGTTTCAACAGTAGTTCCAACTCTATCGAACCACTAACCCAGATTTTACAAATCCTACCTAGGGGTACCAGATATTACAAATGTTTGCATTATCTTAGTTCTTTGATAAACACTAGGCTAGGCTGAACAGATTTTCATGAAATTGTGTATATACGTAGATAGTTACTTTAGGTCTTAGAATAGGACAAGGGGAACTTTCATCTGACAGTGAAACCACGGCGGAGGCGGAGGTCAGATAATTATATATACGGAGGTATATATAATTTCAGAACGGCAAACTTATAAAATGAGCGAACTATAAGACTGTCGATGTCGTCAATACTAAGCGTGTGTTTACAAACAAGCTGCTACGCGTCAGTGGCCTCAGCCACTCAGACCAAAGAGAGAAAGGCGCTTTCCTGCAGTTATATCCCACTTAGTGGACTACTCAATTCTTTGCTTCATTTTTATGGCTGCACCAATATATGTGTATAACAAAAACTAAACTAGAAAGGTATAAACAGTTATCTGAATAACATTTTGTACTTTCTAGAAACAGCTTTACTAATTCAACTAATATTATAAATGCGAAAGCTTGTGTAGATAGTTACTCAATTACGTCGTAATAGCTACATAAACGGATTTAAATGAAAATTGGCATGTAGATCCATAACATTGGATAAAATATTTTATAGTCCGTCGGGAACGCTGGTAAAAGCGCGGGCGGAAACTAATTAGTAAGTAAGTATACATAAACTAATAAGAACACCCATTCGCATGGACTTCCCACATAATTGAACCTATTGGAGACTATTGGTCACGAAACGAATGTGTCTAAGGCTCTTTGTATTTGTGGGAACAGACATGTACAAAATATTATTATGTAGATTCTTAAATTACGTGCTTGCCATTAGTTGAAAAGAAATAACGGATTTTGTCATACCGGCGGCGGTTCCGACGTGCTGTATACTTCAGACGGTGGGTATTCCGGTTTCATGGTGATCGTAGCCATGGAGTCGGGTTGGTGCTCCTTCTCCATCACAAGTTAATACTCTTCACAAAAATATTTGGAGCCTAGCAAATATAACGCGCGTGATGTGTGACGTTCGAAGTAGAAGTGCGGTCGAGTGAGTGGTAGAGCGCGCAGCGTAGGCGCAGCCGGCATCGTCAGCCCGCAGCCGCGCCGTGGTGGGGCCACGCCACCGCCCGCGCCGCACCACCACCGCTTGTCGTCGCGTCGACCGCTCGCTTTACTTACTTACACAACACACAACCTGACTTGCATGAACGTGGTGGCGCAGCGTTATGGTGATTATCTGTAAGAATAGGTACGAAGGTAGATATGAACATGAACTAGTTCAACTTTAAACTACCGATAAAATTGACGGTAATGAGCATTATTTCAGACGCTCTTTTCGTGAGCTTTTGAAGTCAAAAAATTACTTAGACTGAAACAGTATTAGGTATTAGTACTCTTGGCCGATTATATTTATACGTTTGTCCTCGAACTGACCCCAGGAGGAGTTATGACGGAGCCGAGGATGTAACACGCTTATCTAGAAAATGCGTATTCACTCTGGCCTTGAAGACCTGTTCCCCGTGTTTCCCGACACCTATAACCTAGGTTATAGGTGTCGGGAAACACAAAGAAGAAGAGAAGTTCCCCGGAAGAGAGTTCTACCGTCCACACATTTGCTGTTCGCATTCAAGATTGACGACGTGTGGGTGGAAATTCTTGTGGTTCGATGGAGAAATGGGACAATTCTGTAGCACACTATTCAAAATATATATCCTATGACAAACAAGAAACCTTACGTCGATGTTCAAGGCTCGTTAGTTTAGCCTCAGTTAGCGAAACATCTCCGACGAGACTCCTAGCACGACGATGGTCTATTGGTTTAAGCGCTTCCAGCTGAATATAAGTACTTCTATGGAAATAGACATACAATACTTACCGAATTTAATGATAAACATAGTAGATAAACTACCTATAGATAGATGAACGAAGCCACACGGCTTCGCCTGTAGATTTCCATCATCATCAAACTTCGTTCTATTTTTCTTGTAAGTCTGTAATAGGGCAAGAGTGCGGTTGTGGCCACTTGTATAAAAATAATCGCTTTTAATAAAAAAATGGATATTGCGTATCAACGCAATATAAATAATCATATTTATAGTACATTTAGGTATTTATCTTTCAGGTTTTGTGGAAGTGTGTGTCGAAAGACAAATATTTATTTTAATATTAATTTTTAAATATGAGAGGAGTAAAATCACTAGTTGTAGCCACTTTTCACCCAGTTCTGGCCATACCAATGCACCAGTTTTGGCCATCGAGTAGGCAGTCATTTTAACTACAATATTACGATGACTTGGTTCATTTTATTGTAGATATAGAGATGTGTTATGTCTGTTACGTTAAATAAATTCAAGTTTATAAGTTACTAGCTTTATAGCCCGCGACTTCGTCCGCGTAGATTATTTCTTTTTTCTAGATATGAATCCTTGTAACAATATAGAGCTTTGTTCATGGCTATTGTCCGCCACTACGTGTGATATTGACAAAAGTTCAGGTAGATTAAGAGCTCATATGCGAGGATGCCACATAAAACACACGTCCACACCTCCACCCACACACAGTCATACGGTATTATATTATTATTATTATTTTTTATGTTTTCAATTTTGTGTCCTATAAATATTCTGCTCATCGGGCACATACTGGTATCTTTCTTACTTTAAATTATAGGATACGGTAATATATTGTTAATCCTTAATTGGCTGTAAGTTATATTTAATTAGATAATATATTAGTTTTTAAGAGCTTTGGATTATGTAACAAATAAATAAATAAAATTGAAACAGTCCTGCCGCAAATCAACTCTAGCAAATTTCAGAGTTTTCCCTGTGACTACAAACCTTAATTAGGAACTGTTATCTTTTAAATTCAAACGGAAGGTGATTTGGGATCAATGGTATACGCGGCAAGAAGACTGTTTCTCCTCTGGCAGAACCAGTAAATATTTTGTCCTCAATAACATTGCGGCGGAGAGCTGTTACTTGTAGTCTAGTTCTACAGCACAATTTTGGAGGTCTTATCTCTCTTTCCCTCATGTCTGAGGATCGTGGTCAACATCGGGTTTGCTTCTAGAGCGAATGATCTGCCTCCACTGGTTTCTGTCTTCTAGTTTCTGTAAAACTTGGAGGACGATGAGTCTTTTACTTGATCGGACCATCTTGTTGGTGAACGACCACGTCGTCGTTTTCCTTCCGTGTTCCCAACTATGATCAGATTTCCAAACTTTCATCGCCTTTGCGCACCATGTGGCCGAAATACGAAAAAATACGTTGGTGGCATATGGTGGACAAGTGGACAATCGTGTTTTAATTTGGAGCTGCGATAGGATTGTTGCGTTTAGCAGTCCAAGGTATTTCCAATATCCGTCTCCAGCACCATATCTCGAATGCATCAATCCTTTTTCTTTCTCGGGCCAGTATAGTCCACGCTTCCACTCCATACATGAAAATGAGGAATACCAATGCTCGTATTAACCGGATTTTTGTTTTAATACCGATTCCTCTCTTTTTCCTGATGTTGTTTAGGCGAGTCATTTCAATACGCCAATACCATAAGCCGAAATAATAAATTGTAAAATTTTCACTCCGAAAATAAAGAACTTCATATACTAAATTTAATCCCCCTTTTCACTCCTTAAGGGGTTCAAATTCCAACAACACTGATATTCGTTGCGTAAATTTATAACCATAAGCTTATATAATAAATTTAGTGTAATTCCATACACAACTTCATCCCCCTTTTCCTCCCTTCGGTGGTGGAATTATTACAAACGCTGAGATAACTATATATTAATTTTCAATCGTCAGCCTAAACACAGAATTTGAAGATCCTAACTTCAAAACTGACGGACTTGCATACAAACTTTCATCCTTTAGTTTACCCTGTTAGGGGTGGAATTTCCAAAAATCCTTCCTTAGTGGATGCCTACACCGTATAATAGTACATTTAGTGAAGTTTACTTTGAAATTGAAGGACTTGCATACACAACTTCATCCCCCTTTTCCGCCCTTCGGTGGTGGAATTATCACAAACGCTGAGATAACTATACATTAATTTTCAATCGTCAGCCTAAACACAAAATTTGAAGATCCTAACTTCAAAACTGACGGACTTGCATACAAACTTTCATCCCTTATTTTACCCTGTTAGGGGTGGAGTTTCCAAAAATTCTTCCTTAGTGGATGCCTACACCGTATAATAATACATTTAGTGAAGTTTACTTTGAAATTGAAGGACTTGCATACCCAATTTCATCCCCCTTTTCCTCCCTTCGGTGGTGGAATTATCTTTGGAATTATATTGAGATAACTACACATTAATTTTCAATCGTCAGCCTAAACACAGAATTTGAAGATCCTAACTTCAAAACTGACGGACTTGCATACAAATTTCATCCCTTAGTTTACCCTGTTGGGGGTGGAATTTCCAAAAATCCTTCCATAGTGGATGCCTACACCGTATAATAATACATTTAGTGAAGTTTACTTTGAAATTGAAGGACTTGCATATACAACTTCATCCTCCTTTTCCTCCCTTCGATGGTGGAATTATCACAAACGCTGAGATAACTATACATTAATTTTCAATCGTCAGCCTAAACACAAAATTTGAAGATCATAACTTCAAAACTGACGAACTTGCATACAAACTTTCATCCCGTATTTTACCCCCTTAAGGGTGGAATTTCCAAAAATCCTTCCTTAGTGGATGCCTACACCGTATAATAATACATTTAGTGAAGTTTACTTTGAAATTGAAGGACTTGCATATACAACTTCATCCTCCTTTTCCTCCCTTCGATGGTGGAATTATCACAAACGCTGAGATAACTATACATTAATTTTCAATCGTCAGCCTAAACACAAAATTTGAAGATCATAACTTCAAAACTGACGAACTTGCATACAAACTTTCATCCCGTATTTTACCCCCTTAAGGGTGGAATTTCCAAAAATCCTTCCTTAGTGGATGCCTACACCGTGTAATAATACATTTAGTGAAGTTTACTTTGAAATTGAAGGACTTGCATACACAACTTCATCCCCCTTTTCCTCCCTTCGATGGTGGAATTATCACAAACGCTGAGATAACTATACATTAATTTTCAATCGTCAGCCTAAACACAAAATTTGAAGATCCTAACTTCAAAACTGACGGACTTGCATACAAACTTTCATCCCTTATTTTACCCTGTTAGGGGTGGAGTTTCCAAAAATCCTTCCTTAGTGGATGCCTACACCGTATAATAATACATTTAGTGAAGTTTACTTTGAAATTGAAGGACTTGCATACCCAACTTCATCCCCCTTTTCCTCCCTTCGGTGGTGGAATTATCACAAACGCTGAGATAACTATACATTAATTTTCAATCGTCAGCCTAAACACAAAATTTGAAGATCCTAACTTCAAAACTGACGGACTTGCATACAAACTGTCATCCCCTATTTTACCCTCTTAGGGGTGGAATTTCCAAAAATCCTTCCTTAGTGGATGCCTCCACTGTATAAGGTATCTTTGTGCAAAATTTCAAATCTCTAGGTCTAGCGGTTTGGGCTGTGGGCTGATATATCAACAATCAGTTTATCATTTTATATATTAAGATTTGATAAATTTTATGAATTTTGCATTGCTCTTATCAAATGACTCAATTTTTTTTATTAAATTGTCTATTCTACTAAGGTAGCAAACAAGCTTACGGCCCACCTGATGGTAAGCGGTTACCGTAGCCTTTGGACGCTTGCAACACACAAAAAAGTCACCAGTATTATAATTAATCATATTTTATTTATAACCATAAATGCTTTAAAAAATGCCCCAGCGCACACCGCCCCCGCGGATATATTTTAAAGCGATGATAGCTCAGTGGTAGTTACGTCGGATACCAAAGGCTCCGGGTTACAATAAGCTTGTACTTTCGGTAAAGGAAAACATCGCGAGGAAACCATAACACGTTGGTAGGGTACTTTGTAGTACCCATCTGACTGGCTACCACCCTCAAGTTGAAAATCTGTCACCAAGCACCTACCGGTGTGTTCCGCAAGCTGAACTGTAGAGCCAGATCCTTCAAGCTTTGTATGCATACCACCTTCAGCCACATCATCACTTACATGATAAGATTTTGGTCAAACACAGGCCTATACACAGTAAAAAAGTAACTTATTCTCAGGCTAATGCTAATTTGAAAATCGAATAAACAAATGGCTTTTTGACTTTGTCAAAATAATTTTCTATATGGTGAGATATTTTAATTGAATGTTTAAAAAAATCTTAACCAAACCAGTTAAGCTTTAGGTATTTAATAATTGTTATACTACCCCTTAAACCATCCAATTAAAAGTCAATGCCTTAAGCCATAAAAAAGTAGCCAGAACAGATGTTATATGGAAACCAATCGTGGCCACATACATAGTCAAAACCCCAACAAGTTCAAAATTGTTGAACCAGTTGTGGCCACCTAAGTTTCCAACTAGAGGAATTCATTGACTATCAAAATAATATCAAATTCAAGTTGCTAGAAAAAATTCCAATATCTCCCTCCCAGCTTTCTTGTCATCTGTTTGTAGCACTAGTACTCTCGTCGAGGCTATTCTGAACCCAACCTCGACCCCTACTGAAGTCTCGAGCTTGACAGATGCCAAGAAGGCTTGGCAGATAGCCTGCCCCAACACCGACTTTCCCAGATTCCCATCATCGCAGAGGCAATGGGATGGGCCGCTGTGCGAGCGAGCTAGTGCGGAAGGATCTTATTGAAACGTCTTCTTGCCACGCGGAGCTCGCCCGCCTCCTTGCAGTCTCGGTTTGGGAGTCTGGGCTCTGGCTGCAGGCACTTCCGTCTGCCAATCTAGGCACGCTCCTGGATTCATCAACATTCCGGCTAGCTACATGCTTGCGTCTGGGCTCTCAGTGCTATATGCCTCATCGCTGCCAATGTGGTGACGCAGTCGATCCCCTTGGCCACCATGGACTCTCCTATCAGAAAAGTGCAGCCAGAATAGCTAGGCACGCTGACCTTAATGACATCATTCGTCGGTCTCTTGCCAGCGCCAATGTGTCAGCCCTTTTGGAACCAAATGGGTTGATGCGTAACGATGGTAAGAGACCCGACGGCATGACTTTCATTCCCTGGAAGATGGGGCGGCCCTTAGTTTGGGACGCCACGTGCGTTGATACTTTGGCACCGTCTCATCTTCCAGAGACCATGAATAAGGCCGGCGGAAATATAGTAACCTCGATAGCAGTTACATATTTGAGCCGTTTGGGGTAGAGACATTGGGTACATGGGGGCCTGCTGCTCATCGCGTTTACCGCGGAATTTGTAAGCGCCTGATCGAGGCGTCGCGTGACCAGAGGGCTGGCGAATACCTCGCTCAACGTATAAGCATAGCTATACAGAGGTAATGCCGCCAGCATTCTGGGCACGCTACCACTTGGCAGCGACCTTGATAGGCTAGCCTATTTATAAGTTAGTTATAATATTTATTATTTTTTTGTTTTTAGTTTTCTTAAGTTTTAGTTATTAGTATTTATTTTTTTAGTTTAAGTTATTTAGTATAGTTTTGTTTAAGTACACACTGTACTTAATCATAATTTTGATAAGATGTCGTTGTTCTATCTATAAGTTGCTAGACATTCATTTATTATGCTTCAATTAAATTCAACGCTATAAATAAAAACTTAAGGCGGCCCTTTGTGGCCGGCGCAACTTCAACGCAATAGCCCAAGAGCCCACGACGATCTGACCTTCGTCATTTTATAAAACCTGAAAATTTCTCTGTCTATATCCCTAAAAGAGGTAAAAACTATCCCCGAATATGAAGTTTGGATCGCGGTGACTTTGGAAGTTATCAGGTAGCAAAGGTATCAAAAATTGCACCTCAAATTCGTTAAAGTATAAAGGTCAGTTTTTATATATTTTATTTGGACTAATGTGAGAAATCACGTCCTCCATTGTCAGACACTTTGAACGGTGGAAACCCCATGTACAACAAGGAACACCCTAAAGTATTAAAAAATATTATTCAACTTTCGTCATTTTATAAAAGCTGAAATTAATATATGTTACTTGACGAACTATCAAACGATGATTTCTCAGCTGTCAGACACTTTCGATGGTGGCTTTGCCGTGTCAGACACATTAAGTAGGTACGCCATAATAAGTAGGTTTTGTATGAAAAGTATGACGAATTGAGTCCTCTTAAGCAAGATATTCATCGATTATACTTACCAAGGGTCGCTAATGGTTTCTCTTAAGAAATTAACGGAAATTATTATTTTTGCTTTTACAGTGTCATAAACAAATCCTTTACACTTATGACACCATCGCCACTACAATTGCTTTTCAAAAGCGATAATCATCAAAGATTTTGTAGCGCCACAGACCGCATAGCAACATCAAGATAGGGTCATTGCGCTGGTTTTCCGTCCAGTACCACTTTTCGTCCATATGACTGAGGTACTACAAACACATGCGTAAAATTTGAATACAAACATATCTTCCCGCGCAAGTTTGGACTTTTTGCGATCCATAATGTCTAGGCAACAGTTCTATCAACATGAAAATATGATTTGACGAGTAGTGACTTCAAAAATATTAACGTCAGTGACCGCTTCGCATCCCTGACTTGCAGAAGTCAACGCGCCTAAAAAAAAATTATACCGGTAGGAAAAGTTCATTGTAAGTTTAATAACTGTTTTAGCTAGTTTACGTAATGTTTTTGGCAAGTATGTCTATTTATAACCATATTTAACACAAATTTAATTGTTTATTATAGTTTTTTTATGGAAATCTTAGTAAAATTGAGTGGTCTAATACTAGCATACCAATTTAGCAAAATATTTGGTGATGTGGCTATGTGAAAATGTGTAATGGTCATTTTACTTCAACGGACCTATAAAATAATGAATTATCTCCCAATAATGATCTTTATTGCAATGAGTTTAGACATTTTAGTTTCCGTCCACTCCTTTGTCAGTGTTGCGGGAATAAAAAATATTTATAGGACGTGGACGAAAACTAAAAAAAGCGTTTAATGTGGTTAGTTTTCGTCCACGAACGAGCACAGGGGTGGACGAAAATTAAAAAAAAAAGATATTCTTTTGCATTACTTTTCGTCCATAGATATGTTATTTGTATACAAGCTGTTGCCCTGCGGTTTCACCCGCGTTCCCAGGATAAAAACTAGCCTTGTCTTTTTAAAAACTTACTTTAAAACTAGAAAGAAAACCGCCGCGTACACGTAAGATTACTTAATAAAGGCTCTAACTGCAATTTGGGAGAATAAGGCGTTAGTTAGACAAGTCTGTAGAGATTATGGGATTCCTAAATCTACGGTCCTCGATATATATACATCGCTTACTAAGCACTAACTGTGTTTCATAGAATGTAGCCGCGGCTTGGATACGTTGTTCCATTTTGGATTTCCAGTGTCTATCTTACGGGTCCATGGTCAGACCCTGAAAACTATATATGGTCAAGGTTCATCTCACGACAATTCCAACAACCCCCCAAACACGGCTAGGATGCGTTGCTCCACTTTTGGGCTCCAGTGCTTACCCTACTTCTCTGTCATCAGGACAAAATCATATATGGTCTAAGTTCATCTCATAATAAGTTCAACAACCCCAGACACGGCTAGAACTCTATAGCGTAGCAACGTATGCTACGCTATAGAGTCCCAGTTCCTACCCTCCTACTCCATCATCAGACCCTTAAAACCATATATGGTCAAAAATCACCACACGACAATTCCAACGACCCCAAACACGGCTAGGATATGTTGCTCCACTATGGAGTTCCAGTGCCTATTCTCCTACTCCATCATCAGACCCTGAAAACCATGCATGATTAAAGTTCATCTAACGACAATTTCAATTACTTCAAACACGGCTACGATACGTTGCTCCATTATTGAGTTGCTGTGCTGACCCTCCTACTCCATTATCAAACCCTGAAAACCATATATGGTCAAAGTTCATCTCACGACAATTCCAACAACCCCAAACACGGCTAGGGTACGTTGCTCCGTTATAAAGTTCCAGTGCCTACCCTCCTGCTCCATCATCAGACC
This sequence comes from Polyploca ridens, assembly GCA_951394255.1. Classification (NCBI taxonomy): domain Eukaryota; kingdom Metazoa; phylum Arthropoda; class Insecta; order Lepidoptera; family Drepanidae; genus Polyploca; species Polyploca ridens. Next base: position 8,011,670 of record OX596256.1, on the reverse strand, counting down.
CTGAAAACCATATAAATAAATAAATAATAAATATCCTTTGACATTCCCCACGCACGGTCATCCGATCCCAAACTAAGAGAGCTTGTACTATGGAAACCAGATTATTGATATAATACATATACTATTTTGTTTGTGAATACATACTTAATATAAGGTCCTAATAAATTAGTGAATTTCCTCTTGAGGGATGAATGTATAAGTCATTAGATTAGTAATCAAAAACAAAATATTAGTAAAAAATAAGCCGTGGGAAATCTTGCGTCCGTATACCGGACGCGACAAGTAGGTGGATGCAGTATTACTATGGGATTTTTTAGTGCTTGACGCAAGATGTCTAGCAGGATGTAAATATATATAGGTTACGATATATGATAAAAATTACCAATGATGGCTTTATTTTGGGCGTTGATTGTTTTAGTTGGCCACCGTAGACAGTTGTCATTGTAATACGCATGTTTGATTTATTTCTTAATTTGTTTAATTATAGCTAATAAAAGAAATAAAAAGAGAAAAAATTAGAATAAGGCTATTAAATAGTAGATATATTATGTTGCTGATTAAATAAAAGTATATTATAATTACTTTTTAACTTAATAATTCACCTGCACTCCTTTTTCTAAACAGTGGTCGAAATCTAGCTCACACTAGGACGAAAACCAATTTTTTTGGACGAAAACTAGCAAAAACCCTACTTTTGATAAAATATTTTTTTATAAAAAGAGATGTGAAAATGATTTATTTTCTTTTAACATTAACCTAAAGAACACTAATTAAGCACACACAAAAAATATAATACATTTAAGTAAGGGTACTTCAAGATATTCATTTCGCATCACAAAGCTGGCAACTCCGATAACTGGACGAAAACCAGCGCAATGACCCTACTCACCTTTACCTCTAAACGTACCACATTACCAGGATATATAAATGAAACAATATGCAAGAAAGAACATTTAATTCAAGACAGGAAAATAAAACTCAAGATAGTCACCCCAGTATATTTCACCATAACCTTTTCACCATGTTTGACATCATGCACAAACAGAAACAATAGCATGCGTGTTTCGAAAGAAACATTCATGCAATAATATGTGCCACGCAGGAGAAACAAGTATGCGTTTGACGAAGTTGACGACAACACCGGAACACTGCACTTCATCTTCGTGACTTGGACACCAACACTTCACTTCATCACATCACCATCTTCACATCTGCAAGCTCCGAGTAACACGTCCGTTCCCTTCGGCGACTGCGGCAAAATGGATGCGGCCCCGCTAGCGCCGCTATTTTTATACACAGCGCGCGGGCCGCGCATGTACGCTTGACCGTGCCATGACCTTTTAATTACTGTGCGAGCGAGATGTCAAAAGAGCGAGACATTCAGCGCGCTCATTGGTCGTTCGTCTCGCTACGTTAAGCACTTATTACACGTTCCTATTTTTAGGATCCTAACTAGGAAATAGGAACGTGTAATCGCAGAAAGAACGGTTAGTGTCCTAAGTAGTGAGATAGGAAGGTCCCAACCGCTCTGCTTCCTTAAACAGGAAAGTGTAATCGCGTCGCTCCGATTTAGGACGTTTAGGGATGTAACATTGTTCTTCAAAACATCGATGTTTTGAAATAATTATATAAGGCTTCTAAAGTCTTGGCGTATATTTTGAGGGATGAATGTATAGGTCATTAGTAATCAAAAACAATAATAGAATAATAATCCGTACAATATATAATTATTTCAAAACATCGATGTTTTGAAATAATTATATAAGGCCCTTCTAAAGTCTTGGCGTATATTTTGAGGGATGAGGGTCATTAGTAATCAAGAAACAATAATAGAAAAATAATCCGTACATTGAAAGTATTACATTATTTATAAATTAATACTTGGTACTTACTTACATAAAGTTCAATTTTGTTTTATTTTAACATAAAGGAGCTCATTTGTATTCATTGAAATTTTAATTTCTGTGATCGGTTTGAGAGAATAAAAAACATAAAACATCGGAAGAACATCGATGTAAGTATAGTTATATTTTTTTTAAATCGACCTTTGTTACATCCCTACGAGTCGTCCGTCCCGCTTTAAGTATAGTTGCTATACTCTTTGCCGCGTCCTAGTTAGAAAGCAAGATAGTGTAGTGTAATAAGTAGCTTCCTGCTTCCTTGTTAGAACCATCCTAGTTAGGATCCTAAATATAGGAAGATGTAATAAGCCCTTTATTATTATTTTAGCATGTAAATATTGTATATAAATAGGGTCATTTTGTAAATAAATTCATTCCATTCTGAATACTTGAACCAAGCGTTTCACTCTCACCTCCGAACTCTAGTCCCCAAAATTTTATTCCCTAGAACGAAGTGATATTAAGCTAAGGAAGCCGAGAGTGTAATGATAAATGCACACGCGTGTCATACGACGTTTTTCAACACACTTGTGAGGAAAAAACAGATTTGTATATTTTATGTAGATTTTTTGCAAAGATTTTCATAGGGCATCGTGCCCCTACCCAGATGGATAGTCAGCCTTACTAAAGCATGACATTTAATATCACTCCGCTTGAGGGGCTCCTGAGCAAATCGCACTCAGTTCGTACTGCGCACGGCTGTCATCGCGTCATACTCGCTGTACTGATTAAATAAAAAATGCCAACTAGCATATTGAAATACTGTCACAACACTTATAAAAACCAAGGAATAACTAAAAAACTAACCTTCCATGTGTAAGTATTGCGATTTAGTCACCTTTAATTACCTAAACTTATTACTTTTAAATACTGTCAATTATGGCTTGTTTATTTCGTGTTCCCATAGAGGCGACTATCCTTCTGGACGTTTTAAATTCTTTGATTTTTTGATAATAATCAATGAGAACCTTTTTGACAGCGATTCGAAGCTGTCAAACTGTTTTACCCGCTTAAATTAGGAATGCTTCGTCTACGCCAGTCTACGCACATATCAATTGCATTGAGGTTGACTTAACATAATCGGTATTATACCTATCATAAAACTGTGCGGTAATGTAAAGTAAAAAGCACATGTGCGTAATAAGCTGCATTAAGATACTCAAAACGGTGCAATAAATGTTACTTTACGAGCAAGTGTGTTGAAAAAATTAGAATGATTTTATATTGCATCTACTCCACAGGTAGATAATTGAGACAATTCCCAAAGTCTTCATTTATTTCTGCTTCTTCTCAATCAATTCCCAAACTCCTCCATCGAAATTATCGAATTATTACGTTTACTCCATAAGACGTTGAAGGGGTAGGTACAGGACCGGCTTTAGGACTTATAATGCAGGGTGTGCAGCGCAAACGGGCACAGGGTTTGAGGGGGTGCCGAGCGCCACATCTAAGTACACTAAGAGAGAAAGATTTGTATTTTTGTTCGTAATGATTAAAATTAAAATTTTAATTTTAAATATTCTTTCACCAGCGGGATCGTATATTATCATTTATAACTGAGTGACATAGGATATTTTTTTTTTATTGGGATCCCCGAGGGTTCTCCAAGAGATCGCGGTTGAAACTGAAGTACGAAAATATAGTCATTTAAAATTGCACCATTTGCACCCATATATCGATCACACACTGGTCGTGCGCCTATAGAGGTCGCCAGGGAATTCTTGCACCCGAGCGCTGCATGGGCTAGAGTCGGCCCTGGGTTACACTGGGCGACACTTAGTTCCTTTATTGCACAATGTACACAAAATAACATATTATATTATGTAGGTATACATGGACCCTGTTAGGGTATTGCAAAACTTATTATACTTAATTATTATGCATTACATTAAATATATTTTTAGTTATGTTAAATAACTAAAAAATATATTTATTTTCTTACTTATTTATATAGTTACAGTATTTATAAGCACAATAACAAAATCATGCTGATTGAACTTTTCTTTATATTGTATTAGAGAGCTTCGTCAAGTTTTTATTACGATGGTAGGTATCATATTTAAATAAATTTTAAAGAAAATAAAGCCGTACCAAAAAACAAAAATAGCCAAAAAACGCCATCTATCGTCATACCTACATTAAAAATGTCTGGAAAATTCAGCAGTGAACGTTTATGTTGACTGCTGTAAATTCATAGTTAATGACAAGGTCTATTATATTACTACATAGCTCAGCGTGCAGATTCACTGGTTAAATATTATTATTATAAGTTCTTACAAGCAAACTAGAAATAATGTTGTTTCTGTAACCCGAGAAGTTGTTTCTTCAGTTTTCTAAAGGTTTGAACTGTTTTAGAACACAGATTGGCGGAGGAAGGTCGTCCCAGCAGCGAGAGGCAAAAAATCTGAAGGAACCACGAATTACGAAATGAGGGTAGTACAGGGACGGCAACCTGCGACTCGCGAACATTCGAACAAGCTATTGTACGGAAATCCCATACAATGCGAGATCAGCTTATACTGGAAATATATAGCTTTATGTGTAGCCGTGTGTACTAAAATTGTTATAATAGCTTGTTTAAATGTTATACCTATTTTAAATGTTTGTATAAATTAGATTACCATTGATATTAATTTAGATGTAGACTAAACTCAGCATTGCTACAAACCTTTGTGGTTTTCAAATGCTGTCTAATAATGTTTGTTATTGATTTATATTTTTAAAACGGTAATAAATAAAAATAAAAAACTTACTGATACAACTCATCTCATCTCATTTAATATTATAAATGCGAAAGTTTGGAAGTTTGTGTTTGTGAGTTTGGGTGTTTGTACGTCAATCACGCTTCAAAAACTCAACGGATTTGGATGAAAGGCACACAAACAGAATATGTTCTGGATTAACACATAGGATACTTTTTGTCCCGGTAAAGCAATATATCCCTCGGGTATGCGGATGAAACCGCGATGCGCAACTAGTCCATTAATAACACTAAAAAGTCTGAAATAAATAACTTAAAATAAAAATATTACTTGAATTTTAAAGGTAGATCTCACTATCTCACTTCTCAATAATATTATAAATGCGAAAGTTTGGATGTTTGTGAGTTTGTGTGTTTGCGAGTTTGGATGTTTGTACCTCAATCACGCTACAAAAACTCAACGGATTTGAATGAAATTTGGCACACAAATATGTTCTGAATTAACACAGGATAGGTACTTTTTATCCCGGGAAAGCAAGACCTACTTAAATAACTTAAAACAAAAAATATTAATTTTGAATTTGAATTTTAAAGGTAGATACTGTACCGCGCGGTTTCACCCGCATTCCCGAGGGATCGTATGTTTTCCCGGTGTGCCAAATCTGTTCAGTAGTTTTTGCGTGAAAGAGTAACAAACATCCATACATACAAACTTTCGCGTTTATAATATTAGTAAGGATATTGATATTATTATAAACTTAGCTCACTACGGCTTCATGATGATGAATCATTATTCTCAAAGTTATTTTATTTATGTGAATGATCCTGATTTGGGTAAGGGTATATTCACAAACCAATAACCTAAGTATGTAGGTTTTTTGTTTTTTTAAATTATTAAAATCCATCAACAAATGACGAAGTTATTAAAGTTTTAAAAACGGCTTAATTAAAACGCTCGCTCCCGCTTGTACATTACCGATGACGTATAGTTCGCCTACCGCGAAACTCTGGATATTTGTCAGTCTGTTTGTCACCTTTTAACAGCTTAACCACTGGGCGGATTTAAATGAAATTGGCAGGAAGATAGTTCAATTAGTGGAGAAGGACAAAGAATACTTTTTTCCGGATTCATCATCATGAAGCCGTAGTGAGCTAAGATTATAATAATATCAATAGCGGGGGCCTTCACCGCGGCCGCGGCACGGGGGGATTTCACTTGCGTTCCCAGGAGACTTAGTTAGGATGCGAAGTTTATTTGATGGTTGGTCTTTCTTTCACGCAGCAACTGATCGGCGCGCGGCGTGATTTTTTCCATGGAGATAAACCGGAGAGTAACAATGACACTTTTACGGTTCCGTAGTCAAATGGCAAAAAATCGTCTTGTCCGATCGCCACACATCCATTTTACTCGGAAACCATTTTGTTTAAAATCTTTCCTTTTCACTTTAATTCGGTTTTTTTTTTCTCTGCTGGCAACACTGAACACTGGTTTACTTTATGGTTATTATATGTCATACAGTAGGTAGTATCTATTTATAATAAATAACTTCGAAAAATCTAGTAGCGAACGTTGAAATAATGGCTAATTCTGGCAAAGGCACTTTTCGACCAGTGAGTAATCCTACTATAATATATTATGTACATATATTACCGACTGCTTTGTAGGTTAGTAAAGATACCACAGATGGTGTCATCAGGACACCAATTTCGGGTTCTACAGTGAGCATGAATGTTTAGTTGAATGAAACACCATGAAGTAACAACTGTCTGTCATACTTTAGTAGTTAGGATCGTACTCTCCTCATGTTGCAAATCTGGCACCACATTCTATCATTATCATACAGCGGCCCTTCTGTTTAAAAATGGTTTTCACCCAACACCATCACTTGCCACAAGAAATTGTAATCTACGTCTACCTATCTAACTTAACTTCAACCCTATTATAGGATTCAGATGTACACATTTCCTATGAAGACCAACAAAAAATTAATAAGTTTGCTCGGCTCAATGCAAAAGTAGACGACCTCAAAGATGAACTAAAGGTGAAGCAAAATGATATGAAGAATTTAGAAGAAGCAGTGGAAGAACTAAGTCTTGCTGATGACACAGAGAAGATACCATACCTTATTGGTGAAGTATTTGTATGTCAGAGCCTTGAAGACACTTTAGTAAGTAATATCTTTAGATATAGAAGTACATGTGAGACAAAATACTTTTTTTGACACACTATTATCATGAATATAGAGGCTGTATAAAGCTATGTACAGACAACATAATGGTATGCACTCCGAGCCACTAAGCTCATTAGAGATTTGTTTGCTGGAGTTGAACTGAACTGTATGAGCTGCTCAACTATGAGCAGCATATGCAGGGCTGGCTTTACCTATAGTGCAGGGTGTGCGGCGCACACAGGCGCAGGGTCTTATGGCAGCGTCGTCAAAATGCGATCTCTTTCATCAAATATTGCTCTTTAAAGAAATCAATTTTATTATCCTCCTGAATTGCGTCTTTTCACGCTCTCCTATACTAAAATGGAAGTCCCATCTTTGTCACACAACTCTTAAGATACCTAGAAGATCTCGATTTGTTGAGCAACTGACAATATGACTTCCACCACAGTCGCTCGGCTGGTGACTTCCTAGTGTATCTCACACACCATTGCCAATGGTCACTCACTCACCATAGAAAGTCAAGATGTGGCATTGGCAGTCAGCCTAGATGTGGTGAAGATCACAAGCCTACTAGAGGGCGCCAGTGTACTGATTGCACTCGGGCACTACATTGGCTAGAGCCGTCCCTGAACCCGTGCTTTGACCCAGCCAGAAGGAAACTGTTTATCTGTTTACTAAGCAAACTGGACAATTACAAAGTTGCATATTATACTAAAACCAAAATATTATTAATAAAAATTATTAAAATTATTATGAGACTTGTGCTTGTTTTGAGCCACATTCTTGGTTCTTGAAATTAATGAGCTATGGATGTATTTTTTTTACAAACTATACTTATAAGGTTTGTTTGTTGTCTGATTACAGGCAAGAAGTAAATAAAGGTCCCCCATAAAGAACTCATTCCTTTTGTTGTATCACTATTACTATATAGATTATAAATAATATAAAAATATATGCTTATTAATTATGTGAATTTCAGCAGTCCTTAGATGATGCCAAAACAAAAAAAGTTAATGAAATCAGTGAACTTGAAGCAAATTGTGAGGAACTCAGATTACAAATGGGTGAACTTAAAGCACACTTATATGGAAAATTTGGCAGCCACATAAACTTAGAAAATGAAGAAGAGTAAAATATTGTTATCATGGATTAAAATTGAAACACTTCATATTGTGCTAATAATATAATATAATTCAGCAATGAATATTGCTAAGCTTGGAAAATGTATCACATTTAAATACAGCTTTAGATACAAAATATTATATCAGTTTGATTAAAAATTATTACATTACTACAGGTACTTCTCACACAGCAGTTAAATAACTAACATTCTCAATTTTGTTTTTTTTTTTTTGTAGAAATATTATATAACTACTATGTGGGAGCACCAATATTAATTACTAACAACTTGTGGTTTCATTGTGATCCCAGATTAAAAAGAAAACTATATCACCTTGCAGTTCTCCCCATGCAAAAATATAGTACATCTGTTTCTCTATGATAATGTGAAAGAAGGATAAACTAAGTCACTTTCTTAATTAAAATATGGTTTTTGATAATTACCACATGGTATCTTATTAAGTTACATAGTATATATCATAGTAATATTACTATATAATATACTGGCGTAACTTTTAACATACATTTTGTATGGAAGGTTCCTGTTTATAAACAGAATAATCATCAGCAAACTAAATTTTAAATTTATTTCATATATTTTGTATTAATTAAAAATAACAGCTGGTAAGTAACTAGTTACTTAACTATAAAAGCTCAAGTGTCGTGAACCACATGGAATGGCATGGACTACAAATACATAACTTAAAATAAGCATATAATAAATATTTTATATTAAAAATATAACATCTTGGCTCATAAAATGTAGAGCTATGGGAAAGGACAACACATTGTATTTCGAATCAAAATCTATCCACCATTTCTATATATATAAGCACTTTACCTTATATAACCCTAAGAAATAAAAAAAATTAAGCTAGACAACAACATGTAACTATATTGCACTAAAATATTTTCTAATTAAATCACATTTTATGTGCACATTTAATACTTGGAAAGTTATTACACATCAACAAATATACTTCACAATTTTTATTTCTAAACATAGATTTATTAATTATTCTAAACAACATAATTTCCTGCAACTTTGTCATAGCCTTCTAATTTAGGATGTTATAATTTCTTTGGCAAGTACTTTATTATACCTAATATGTATTAAATAGGATACGACGACAATAATACTATCACAATCATTGACTAAAATAAATAGGTACTTGTTACATTAAATTAGATCACATAGCCCCGGTATTCTCATATGAAAAATACCTACGTAAGATCAAATACAATACTATTTTTGAGGCAGTATGGGACGTTTGTACCGTTTCAAAGAAATTCACCAATAATTGGGAACTATGTTGATGTAAATTGTAAGTACATTCATTACATTTAAAAACTGGGAATATAAACATATTTAAAAGTACTTAATTTATTAATAACTTTTTAATCTCTAAACACCCCTCTGTAGACTGGTGTGAGAATTAGAAAGAGAACTTTGTTGCAAGCTCTCCTCTTCGTCCGTTTCTCGGTCGTTTGTTATCCTGATAGCTTGATACCATTGATTTGTGAGGTCTGTCATTTGACTCTTGCAATCTTTTAATTCCTGTTATGTAAATACTTGAGTAAATATTTAAATTATCATACAATTAATTGTGATGTTTTTCGGTAAAATAATTAAGCTGGGAGTAGAGATCTGTGTGGTAGATCTCTTTTTCTAGACTACATAGGGAAGTAGTTTTTCTGGGCAAGCTAGTCATCTTTAAGAGTGCATTTTAGCCTATATAATAATTTTAGAAAAATAGGCAATTTTTTAATATACATATTTCAGTCTGGAATCTACGTGTTTTTGACTACAAGTAACGACACGGTAGTGACAAAAGTGAAACATATAGTATGAAATACTAAATGTTTCTACTGTATTTCTAAAACTGACCATTAGAGGCGCTACTCGAATCTGCTTCGCTAGCGAATATCAATTTAATCATCAGGGTTTTATTTTTTGAGTACAATCTCACCGTGGTAAAGTATCGTGTAGCCGAAGGTGGTAAGCACACAAAGCCTAGAAAGGCATTTAAGTGCAGCTGCCTGAACACACCGGTAGGTGCTTGGCGACAGATTTTCAACATGAGGATGGTAGCCAGCCAGGCAGGTAGGTAGGTAGGTAGGTACTACAACGATGTTTTCCTTCACCGAAAGCTCAAGCTCATTGTAGTATTCGAACCCGGGACGGCATTCGACGTCGCTACCACTGAGCTATCATCACAATAATGTATTATATAATGTTACTGGTACTGACGTAGCTGGGTGGTGCGGGACGATGACGTGTAGTCTGTTTTTTTACGGTAGAGACTGCCATAGAAATGCAAACCTTATTGATTATAAAATAACGTTCAAATTCAAAACTTATTTATCCAATGAGAGCACCCGTTTCTGTGGCGCCACTTGCGAGTGGGTCCCATCACTGCCGAAGTATTTTTTAGCGCGTTAGGACCAATATAATTGATAATAACCAATAAATAAAATATTGATTATGCCTCAGTGTTGCGCAGTCCCGTTTTATTCCGAAAACATGGGAGGAAACACGTTTCCGAGAGACAAAAGTCAACTAAAACAGTGGTTGGTAGCGATATGCAGGTGTTTCTGCCATAATTAATGAGGAATGCGAATGGCACAACTTTACAACAATCATGATCTCGAAAACAGTACGTAAAACGTTCAGTAACATTTGACATTTTTAGAGACACACGCTACACTACCGCCTCTTGCGGATAATTTAAGTAGTTTTGAACAGTCAAAAGTTTTAGTTTATAATATACAAGTACCTGGTGTGTAAATCTCCTGGTAAAGAATGGTATCAAATATTTCATATCGAGCCTCACAAAACCTTTTAATCGCGTCGCGTGTGAATAGTTCACCTGCAGAGGAAAATATTATTTTAATTGTAATAAGTAATAAAGCCACCGTGTGTTGTGTGATCTAATATCCTCTTTTCATCTACGTTTCCACTCAAAGGTTGTCTCTAAGATATCGCTTTTTAGCGATAATACCACTGATTGTACAGTATTTTATGTTAATTGTTATTGCTTTTGTTATTTGTTATCTTTCTTTTGTGTTTATTTATATATCAACAAAGGCGCTGCAATGACTTTACGACCGCGTATTACATGCCGTTAATGAAATCAATACTGCCAGTTTTATTTTGTTTGAAAATAGATCTTGAAGCCAAATAACACACAGCTGATTTTGATTGAACTATAGTATTTTAATACATATTGAATACTAGCTTTCCGCCCGCGGTTTCACCCGCGCCCCCTTCTTTACCCCCATAGGAATGGTATTTTCTTAGGCTATATAAAAGGAACTATTGTATACAAACTTTTGAGTTAATCGAGACACCCAGTAAAATCCTCCCCTTAAAACATTAGTATCCGTTTTCGACCCGTTAGGGGTAGATTTTCGAGAAACACAAAAACAAGTATTTCTTTATTTTCTATCCGAAGTATTAATACCGAGTTTCGAGTTAATCGGATCGCCCGGTAGGTTTCTTCCATACAAACTTTAACACCCTCTAAACCCCCTTTTAGGTGTAGTTATCAAAAACTAATAGGAGAAACTTCATTAATTATTTAGGTAAGTAATCTTGCTAAGTTTCAAATTTATAAACCCAAGGAATAAGATTTTTCATACAAACAAAATTTCCCCTTTTCACCCCCGTGAAGGTTGAATTTCCAAATCCCCTTAGTGGATGCCTACGTTATAAAAGGAAGTTTGGCAGGATAAATTATATGTGTAGATTAAACAATTATTCTATACATACCTCCAACTCCTCCTCCGTAATTTCTGATAGATGTTCCGAATCAATAGCTTGACCCCACTCTTTCGTCTTGGACAAGCTCACTTCTTTTTGTTTACGTAAAGATCTTGGACGTTTGGTTTTCTTATTAGCCTGAAAAGATAATTATAATAGTTATAATAATAATTTAGATTTAGGAATATAAATATCCGTATTAAATGCAATAATAGGTGAGAGAGAAGTTACGTAAGTTTTGTATCTACACCATATTGTATCATAAAAATAAATACCCGCAAAAACTTCAAAAGCGGCATCGTAGATCCCCCGAAAAATAGTGTTGTAAATAACACTATGATAAGCGTTGTCGTTATAATCACGTGACGAGTCTCATCAGAAAATCCAAGATGTAGTGACAAAGCGTAAGATATGGCACCTCTTAATCCTGAGAAAATAGTTATACAAGGTTAGGTACTTCTCTAAAAATATACCTACTAGAATAAATAGTGAAAGCTCTCTAAATGATGGTGTTTTATTGCTATATTACAACGTGTATGTAACAGATTTAGATGCTAAACCGTTAAACCGTTAAACGGTTTGTTCAGAATCGATTTATGTAACTTTTAATATAGATATTTAAAGTTACATAAATCGATTCAATAGACGATTCTCTGCTACGCGATGTATATGCCATATATATGTCTCTATTTGTCTCTCTATGTGCGTTTCTCTATTGGGGTAGCAAAACGGCCATCATAGCGTGCGTGCCGCTTGTTTAATACATCTTACCTCCAGCTAATAAAAATAAGTCAATACAGTTTACAATGGCAAATCGCTGTTCTTGATCAGGGTAAAGCAAGATTGTATTTTGGCCCACTTTGGTCGAATGGCTGGCTACAAACCAGGGTTGTTGCTAATGCAGGTTTTTTCAATATTAGATGCTGATGCTGTTTTTTTTAGATCTAAATAGGTATTTTCAATAAAAGGTAAGTTGTTGTTAGCGTCCACATGACTACGGGAACCGCTTACCTTCAGGCGGGCTTGCTTGTTTACCGACTTAGTAGTAAAAAAATATAGTTACAATAATGATGTGACTTTTAAGTATCAAAAACAATCTTAAATAAAGTACCATTACCTAACATATAAAAATAAAATATAATTGGTGGTAAACTTATTAGTAGCTAAGCCCCACCTTCAACGGTATGTCACAACCTGAATATCACGTCAATTAAAGCGGATTCTGATATTCGCAACAACCCTGCTACAAGCAACGAAAATGTGCCCCTCAGCCTTAAAGTTTATGCTAGAAATTGTTTTTAATTTGGCATTTCGGTGCAACCTGTCGCCTAGTGCGACCGCTCCTCTAGCTCTACCCTAGGACTGGTGCTGCAAATCGCCAAGTAGAAGAATATCTGTATTATAACTACATCAACAGTAATATAGATGCTTCAATAATAAAAAGAAACATGATAGTTTGTACATTACCACTAAACCACATGATGAACATCATTTTCTTAGTAATCTTGTGTTCCCTAAATTTATTGCAGAGTAATGCAAGTGGGAAAATATTTGCAGCTCTGCCAAGCAAGCACATCACTATGCTCCACACAACAAAAGCCGGCTCCACACGGTGTCTGAAGCTACAATTAATTAAAATATATATAATTTTTTTCATCCAAATCAATTCAGTTGTTTTTGTGTGACTAACATCTTCACATCAAAAATCACATCCATACAAAGTTTCTAAATTATAATATTACTAGTTGTACCCTGGGGTTTCGACCTCATTTATCCAGAGTAGAATCTATTTGTAATTTCGTCCAAATCCAACCAGTAGTTTTTGTGCAAAAGATTAACAAACATCTCCACAAATTACATCCATACAAACTTTCACATTTATAATATTAGTAGGATAGGACAGTGCGATAAAATATACTTTAATAAATAAAAAATTACCTAAATATAGCCAAGCCCAAGTATGCAAAGACACATGTCTCCGCAATGAAAGCTAATGTCCTCATGGTCTGCTGCATTGTCACTTGGGTTACAGTTGAGAGATTGAAATGTGTGTAGTGTGACATTACAATACCACAAAACAATATTGCCATTATTCCTGAAAAAGATACAGACACTGAATTGATTTGTCAAGCAAAACAAAGTAATAACAATATCAGTTAGTAAACCATCATAAGGTTGTTTATGATAAGATAGTGTAAATGGACTATGTAAACTAGCTTTCTACCCTGTTTTCTTTCAATCTAAAAACCCTTCATAGTTTGATAGGTATGTTAAATAAGGAAACTGCAAAGTTCTAAGATTCTAGAATCAGCAGTTAAGCTCTTTCTATATACAGGATGTTTTTTTTTTCTAGCGAGTATGGGCAACTTCTGAACAGGTCTTAGAGAAAAACGCTGAAACGTGGAACCCTGAGCTGAATTTTAAAGAAAATAATGCCATTAAAATTTAATTTAAAAAAAATGTACTTTCGTATATGGAATTTTTTAAACAGCAACTTGTGAACAAGATTGTCATACATAATTTTGTTTGTATTGTGATGTAGAAGCAGAAAAAGAAAAAAAAAATTTGAAAAGAAATTAGAAAACATTTTTTTTTCTTTTTCATTCATTTTTTTTCTTCAGAATTTAGCTCGGATTTCCTTTCAGCATTTTTCTCTAAGACCTGTAGTTCAGAATTTGCCCTCACTGGCTGGAAAAAAATTCACCTGTATATATATAATAAATAAATAAATAACCAGGTCCAAATGCATGTACTCTAATAAAAATTATACAGACAGTAAGTATATTACATGTAGTGCCATCCACATGGGAATAGACTACTACTACAAACATCTGGACCAGGCTTAAGACAAACTATGAACAATATTCTCTTTTATTACCTGATAAATGAATACCCTCTGCAAGTACATATGGAGCATAAGTGAAAACCAACATCATACCAAATTCAAGAGATGGGTTTTTACGGAGATCAACATGTTTTAGTAGGAGTGCACTGACAAGTGCAAAGAGGACACCAATACCAGCTGAAGCAAAGAACATAAGCCAGAAACGATTGATGGCTGAGAGGATAGCTTCCCCAGTAGACATATGAGGGTCGTTCGAATCTAATACAGCTGTAGTAAGTACAATAGCCACTGCATCATTTAGAATACTCTCCCCAAATACCAACATATTCAATACGGGGTCCACATCTAGAGCGTGGAAGATTGCTACAGTAGCCACAGGATCCACTGCAGATATAAGTGAACCAAATGCAAAAGATTCCACAAAGCTCAACTTATACACTACTTGCGCTAGCCCCAACAAATATATGCCTGCCCCAATCACAAATGCTGAAATAGCAGTCCCTACTATAGCAAACAATAATATTGAAACAATATTCTGAAAGAAATTGCCTTTGTGAAGATTGTAGCCAGATTCAAAAATTATAGGTGGCAACAGAACTAAAAAAAAAGCAGTTGGTGAAAATGCTTCCTCCTTCCTCCAATTAGCTATATTTTTAATGGACATCAAGTTGATAATCATGCCAATGAGAGCTCCAAGGAATACTATGACCACACTTTCAGGAAGGTAAGAGAAGCCAGTTTGCAACATAAGATGTATCAAGAGTATGCCTAAGGCCAAAATGCAGAGCACAAAAAAAATTGCCATGGAACTGTTGTGTTCATCTTCAGCTGAACTTTTCTCTGGTAACGGAGCCGCATCGGAAGGGCTGACGACGGAAGCATTTGGAACCGCCGACGAGGATGAGATGTTCACTTGAGTTACCGATAATATCGATGAACTTGACGGTCCTACTTCATAAACTATGTTAGGGCTTTCAGTCGACGAACTTGATGACGTGTTACCACTATCATATAAAGTTGTTTCACTGGAACTTGAAACATTTCGATCACTTAGTCTTTTTGGCCTTGATAAAACTTGCACATTCTCGTGGATCGCGTGATTAGTGTTATGATTGGCAGAAACGGGGTCTGCATTACGATCTTCAAAATATTGACTGTAGGAAAAACTAAATGTACATAATAAACTTATCCAAAACAAATTACTTTTAACACAAAACATCTTGAATGCATCGAATCTAATTCAAAATAAAATTGAAATCCTTCCTTTCCCTCTCGTAGGAATGAATTATCAAGTGTAAGGGTACATTCCGAAATGGATAATATCGATCACAGCGATCACAGCAATAATTTGCGTACCGAATTAGATATCACGCTTATGACAGCTGAGAACTATCAACAATTCGGAACGCCCGTTATCGCGCTCACAGTATTCAAAACAGAAAATTTGAGAATTTAATTAAAATCTGAATTATCAATGCACTAGGACTCCTTATATCTTTTATAAGTTGACTTGCAAAAAGGAATATCTGCTTTTTTTATTATTTTTCTCTCATAAAATCATAAAAAGTATCTTTGCCAAATAGAAAACCAAGATTCTTATTAGATTTTTGCCGTCACTTTTGACAGCGCTCACGGTGATATCAGTTTAGGGCATGGTCGGTGTGAGCGCAAGATGGCGGATGTCATGACGTCATCTATGACGTTTCACGGGACATCGTGAACTGTCATTATTCAATTCGGTACGGGTTTAAGCACGCTCAAATCGATTACAGCGATTACAGCAGTAATTCGGAATGCAGCCAAAGACTTGTTGTTGTTGTTGTATATTCGTCAAAAGGCAGGCAAAGATCTGAGCCATACAGCCTAGTCTTATTTTCATTTGTTCATAATATATTCAAATTCAAAAGGCGAACGCCATTCACTGACAAGTTGTCAGTCAGTTGTCACCAGGGCTGGTTCAGACCTCCAGAAAATTATTGTCTATGGAAAATAAAATTATACTACTTGTCGAAAATAATACTACGTTTCGCTTTTCGTCCATTTTGTTATTAATTTAAATAAAAATGCATTTGGAAGGAAATTTTAGTATTATGGTTATTGTAATTTTATTGGTTAGGCAAGAAGATGTTTATTTCAGCCAATTCGTCGATCGGAACTCGGAAAAAATTTACTACAACTACAACAACTATTACAACTTTATTTCGTAATAAAAGTAATATTTTTAATTTATTTTAACCTATAACATAAAAAACCTAAAACATAAACCTAAATGTAAAATTATGGTATTTTCGCGTAGTATAATGGCATTACGATACTACATACTACACATCACAAAATTATGGTACAAATAGTATAATTATACTACGAAATCCAACCCTGGTTGTCACTGTTAGTCTAGTCCATGGTCCAGTCAACTCTGGGTACATTCCGAAATGGTTAATATCGATCACAGCGATCACAGCAATAATTTGCGTACCGAATTAGATATCAGTCACTTTTGACAGCGCTCACGGCAGTGCTGCAAACCCCAACTTGCAAAAAAGAAGTATATTTATGCCAAAAATCCAGGAGATAGAGAAAAAAAAGGAGAAATTTAAAAATACCCTTTTTGCTCTCTGTAGAATAGAAGGAATTTCTATATTCTTCTCGTTTGTTTTAAGTTTGGCGGCCAAATCACACAACATTAACTATAATAATAAATAAATCGCAGTAAGGAACCTAAGACTTGGCACGACTTTGTCTAAATTTCATTACTTTTTAGAGATAAACAAGCATCTCCATCGAGACTTGGCTAGTTTTTTACAGAATGTTTTTGATGGAATTTCACTTCTTTTTGTAGAAAATGAAGCGGCCCACCAAGTTGAATATTTTTTGTAAAGGCGGTATGTCGAACTCTAATAGTTTGGTTGGGCTCTTGTGTTTTGTAATCAGGGTCACCAGGTACTCCAGATCTTCGATTATCCTATTTTTATAGTTTTCCCTTTATGTGGTCATTAAACCCTAACCCTGTACCAAATTTCAGCTCTCTGAGTTTATGGGAAGTACTAGTTCTATTTTGATGATCATGAGTGAGTGAGTGAGTGAGTGAGTGTCATAAATGTGAAACTTTGCTTTCGCTTAACTTCGGAACTAAATGACCTACAGACTTGAAATTTTGGATTTTAAGTATAATACAAAATAATAATAATAATAAAATTGGAGGTATCTTAGTGTAATTTGTGGGGATCTGGAGCCTAAACTAAGCCGCAGCCTGTATCTTAGAACACCAGGTGATTATAGCTTACTGGATGACGAAAATTTCTGCGTTCGGGTCTTATCCAGAGGTTCTCAAATAGGGGCCTGAAAATGCGGCGAAATGGTTCCAGTAAAGGATGGTACGGCAGTGTTTGCTTCGCGCTCGACTCGGCGGGGGCACTGCCGTGCCCCCCGATTTTAAGAATGCATACACAACCTATATACAACTAAAATGGCGATGGACAGGACATATGATAAGAGAAAAGAAGGAAAAATGGACTAGAATAGTAAACGAATGGTACCCACGAGAAAGTACTAGGAACAGAGGTAGACAGAATAAGAGGTGGGAGGATGAAATAGCTGGTCCAATATGGACTCCAGCGTTGCCAGACGTCTCGATTTTGGAGGGACGTCTCGATTTTTAGCCCAAAATTAAATGTCCCGCGCGGGACAGGCTCAGTCCCGCTTTTCGAGGATTACTCAACGATGAAATCATCGTTGGACGTAGAAGTGGCAAATTATAGACACCACTGCACAGAAATGACACCAGCTTTCCCGTAAGGTGTAGCAGTGATGTAAGGAGAACCGCGCCAAAGTGCGCTATTTGTCACAGTGACATACAAAAATCAAACTTCTAGTCAAGGCAATCAAAAGATACGGCCGTATATAAGATTTTGTAGTTACATCACAAACACGTTTGCGATTATCGTAGGTACAGCATAATCGAAAAAAAAGGGAAAAAATCTTCGAGATTCGATTCCCGTGATGAATGAACTATTTACCTAGTACCTACAAGTTTCTACGGAACCCTCAATGCACGAGTCCGTCTCGCACTTGGCCGGTTTTTTAGGATGTCCCGCTTTCGGCGATAGAATCCCGCTTTTTTTACTCAAGAGGCGACGAAATCCCGCTTTGCCCGAAAAAATATCTGGCAACGCTGATGGACTCGTACAGCAAAGGAAAGAACTAAGTGGAAATCTTTAGAGGCCTTTGTCGGGAGACAATCTGTGAAAGAGTAACGACCGTTTGCCGATATGTTATCCTTAAATGCTAAGAACCCAAACAAATTAATATTAAGGCATAGTTTTTAAATAAGTAATGTAAGATTCAGATTACAGCAATAAAGGCTTTTTATTTTTTATTATTTATATGTCTACTATTTGCGGTTCTTTCAGTTTTGGTGCACTTACAAAATGCAATGAATAAACTTACTTTATATGAGAAATTTCTTGAATATTTTTTTATTCACTGCGTACTTACTCAAAAGTTAAGTAGTATTAGTAGTTTATTCATCCATAAAAGGATAGGCAAGGGTTATTTTCAACCATACAGCCATATCATACGTGTAATTTTATATAATATCATTTTCATTTTAGTACAATGGTGGTCATTGTACTAAAGCTTTTCACGGACTCTTTGAGACAACTTGAAAAGACACGATACACATAATTAATTTCATTTCACTTCACTGGTGCACATGAATGATCTTTATTGGATAAAATACCACCGATAATATGCAATAAAACCCAAAATACACGAATTTATGAAATTTAATATGAAAACACAACGTCACTCTGCAAGTTCCCACCAAAAAGTCCCTCAAAAGTTAAGTTTCCTACTATTTTTAGGTGCTGCGCGTATCCTATCGTGAAGTTACTCTGGGGCTGCATTCCGAATTACCGCTGTAATCGATTTGAGCGTGCTTAAACCCGTACCGAGTTGAATAATTACAGTTAACGATGTCCCGTGAAACGTCATCGATGACGTCATGACATGCGCCATCTTGCGCTCACACGGACCATGCCCTAAACTGATATCACCGTGAGCGCTGTCAAAAGTGACGGCAAAAATCTAATAAGATTCTTGGTTTTCTATTTGGCAAAGATACTTTTTATGATTTTATGAGAGAAAAATAATAAAAAAAAGCAGATTATCCTTATTGCGAGTCAACTTATAAAAGATATAAGGAGTCCTAGCGCATTGATAATTCAGATTTTAATTAAATTCTCAAATGTTCTGTTTTGAATACTGTGAGCGCGATAACGGGCGTTCCGAATTGTTGATAGTTCTCGGCTGTCATAAGCGTGATATCTAATTCGGTACGCAAATTATTGCTGTAATCGCTGTGATCGATATTATCCATTTCGGAATGTACCCTGGCAATGCTGCCCTAGTCTGTGGTTCGTTCGGTACAAGCAAGCAGACTTATTTTTATTTACTTGTTGAATTTTATTAAAATGGAATCATCTCTTCGTGAACAAGTTATGATAAATCAATTTGTGTTAGCAGCAGGATGTGCTCAGGAACAAGCTAAACAGTTATTGCAAGCTGCCCACTGGCAATTTGAGGTATATTTCATATTTGTAAACAAACAATATAATCATGAAATGGCTGCTACATGAATTGTTAACCAATAGCCTTCAAGTCTATTAGGACGTTATTTATTACATTGAGACATCTAATTACAGGTACTCTAATTTATTGAAGCCTGCACATTCTTGGAAATATAGATCATTACTCACCTCCGCCTTACAATCTCATTATTAATCATTAGATTCTATATTATTACAGTGTTTCTCTCATTAAATGTTGGTATAAAAACGAATAAACATGCAATACGCAAACAAAGCTAACAACAGAATTCTTAAATTATGAAATTAGCGAGCTAGTTTTTAATCAATCCTCAAATTATATTCTGTTCATACAACATAAAGAAATACAGATTTTCATACATTCCACACACACCAATAAAGATAAATAGTTTGTGAATGAAAATGTTACTAAAAGTTCAACAACAACAAACAAACAACAACACAAAAAACAACAACAAAACAAAAACTGGAGTCATCTGATTTAAGTGTATTTCAAACTGGTGGTAATTTCAACTGTATGTAACAAATTAATGTTCATAAGTGCCTTATCACAGCCTAAACAGAATAAATGAGTTTTGATTTGATTTGTTCAATAATTGGATAAATTTATTTTATTCTTGAAAATATTCAGTAGGTAACTGGGGAATTTGTCAGAGTCAAAGAAAATAGTGTCTTCAGAAAAAAAAACAATTGCATATTCAAATATTATATTTGCTATTATGTTGCATTACTTACCACAAACAATTCTTAAATATTAAACACAAACATACAGTCAAGTGCATTAACCAGAATCATTAACCCTGTTGGTTCTCGTGAGGAAAGCACATCCTATTATAACAATTGATGTCATTGTTATATTTTTAACCGTGAGCCAAGGTATTAAATTAGGCCAAACAAATAGTAACCCTCCATGAACCATGTGAATAAAAGTTACATCACAAACCATGTAGGGTTTCTCAGACCCCTAGAATTATCTGGGCAGGGAATGTGTAATTTGTAATTTTTTTTTTTTTATTTCAAAACATTGTTTTTTGTCTATTTTGTGGTAATAATATCGAGTATAAAAATCAACATTTTAATCTTTTATAACAAAGGAACAAAACATAGTCATGTCATAGAAACTAAAACACGGCTCTTTTTTGGCCTAACTTTTACATTAAAAAGTAATCAAACATGTCTCAAATAACTTATATTTTCAAAATTGATTTTATAAGGCACATAAAATGAACATATATAACTCATATGTATGTTCATAAGTCAGTCTTCATGAGATCCAGGTTGGTTAAACTCAGTAATTTTTTTCCATAACAATATCACTTTCATCCAAAAGAGGTGTTGATTTTTCCTGTTTATTCATACCATGAGCCATTTAAGAATTCCAGTTCATAAATAAGTCGAAATAAATAAAACAGTTTTAGAAATACTTCATTTCGAAAATAAATACTACAAATTTTTGACGACGTCCCAAACTATGTGGTATGTGGGGTTTGTGGGACCCGAATGTACGTTGCGCGCGTCTATTTGCTGTATCAGCGACGCGATTTCTAAACCACTATCACCAAGTGGTTTGGCAATGTTATAACTCCAGCTACTCAAAGCACCAAAAAATATGCGAATTTAAAAAAAATTACAATGATTATTGCATTGCTGGGGTCTGATAAACCCCTCATGGTTGACAGAGGGTTAACAGAGCTAGATTTTTGTTTATTCAATTCTTCAGGACTACAAACTTAACATTGCCAGTTTCCCCCTCCCAGTTTTGTTGGCATGATATATGTAATAAAATAAACAATAATAGGCATGTTATTACAGGGTATCATCAATCTATTTCAAGCATCATCTGAATATGCACAGCCTGAGTAACAAACACACAGGCTGATGCGTTTGTTAATATTAGTAGGATGTACTTAGGTAAATTTTCTGCCAAAATCCAACAAGTTATTCTGTCAATTAT
Organism: Polyploca ridens; assembly: GCA_951394255.1. NCBI lineage: Eukaryota > Metazoa > Arthropoda > Insecta > Lepidoptera > Drepanidae > Polyploca > Polyploca ridens. The sequence continues at coordinate 7,989,610 of OX596256.1, read as the reverse complement.
ATTCAAACAAAATCTTTATATACATTGCAGACAGCATTATCAATATTTTTTCAAGAAGTGGCCTTACCTGCTGGAGCCAATGGGATTGCTGCACCTCATTATCGACAGGTAACAATATCTTATATTATAATAATTTAGAATATAAACAATTATAACAGATACCATGTTTATTTATAAATAAACAGGGCATTGACCAATACATTATTATCTATGATGGTATATTTTTTAAGGTTTCTATACTCAAAGGGTGCCAAACATGGTGCACCTCTGGACTTCCGATTGACACTAATCAGTATACAATAGTAGTCTTTGACACTAATTCTTAAGATACTCTATACTGAGTGTAACGGGAAGGGTATATACATCCGAAAGGTGTGAAGACTACATCAGGTACAGACTCAATATTTTGCGTCCCTTGCTAATATTAATATAATATTTTATCTTCCGCGATCTGTGCGCCTAGTACCAAAAAAGTGGATTACTGTATGTACACTATCCGTTACACCCTGTTTATCCAACTACAAAATTGTAAATAAATGTTATAATTTTATTAGGTATTTTAAATAATAGGTAAGTTATAATAATTATGCGATTTTTAAGTATTAAAAACAAGAAATCTTAGGTAAAGTACCATTACCATCATCATCTGCCTGCCCTGTTCCCAATCATTTGGGGTCGACTCAATATGTAGGTACGCTTCTTCTATCCGCCATACAAGCATCCACTCCTTTCTTACCCATATCATCTTTCACACAATCCATCCATCTCTTTTTTTTTTTTAGTGAAGTTGCTTTCATTTCTCCTCAGAACGTGTCCATACCACGCTAAACGTTTCCCTCTCAACTTCTCAATCACTGGCGCTACTTTCAAGCTTCCCTTATCTTATCTATTCTTGTAAATTACCATTACCTAACATATAATAATAATAAGAGGCGGTAAACCACCAAACCTTATTGGTGTACTTATGAGTCTGTCCTACAGTTAAGAATTTCGAGGTAGGTCACAGAAAAATAACCTGAATACTAGATTATTTAGAAACTCAATCTGAAAATAAAATTGATTGAAATATTGAACAAGTCCTAAGTGCATTTATAAGAATTCTCTCTCTCTACAAACGTTCGCACAGTAAATAAATGCATAAATATCTGGAGATATTCCTCACACATAGGGTTGCCTACTTGCCTATGATAATTTGATAAAGGAGGGCAGATGGGTCTAAAAAGGAGGACATTTATAATTTTAAACAAGTTTTTACATATTATTAACTTTATTTTAATCATATTTAGCTGAGCTGCCAATTTTCTCAAGAAGTTGTTGGTTTGCAACAAATAATTATGAAAATTTTCACGTATCATGATTTTGAAGTTGTAAGAATCAGAGATTTAACTGACTGCACACTTAATCTTTTCCTCTCTTTGCTCCACTGAGTATTAATCAGTGAGAAATCTCTTTCCACATATGCGTTACGTGCGCTTATCTATACATATAAAATGCTTTGCCCTGAATGACTGACTGATGGATCAACGCACAGCCTAAACCATTGATTGTAGAGACCTAAACTTGGAGCGTGTGTTCTTTGTATGACCTAGGCATCCGATAAGAAAGGATTTTGTATAAACATTCTTTCGTTTCGTATTTTACTGAAACTCGTCGCTTAAGGCGCGGACAGCTCACGATTTCAAACGACGAATGCACTCACACAACTTAGAATGTGGAATGACTGATGTGTGTGTACTTTTGGAAAATTGCATAGTATATGTAAGGAAATCAGAATAGATACGGATTTCTTAATGTATTGACATGTTGATACATAATATGAGACGACGAACAATTAAAAAAAAATATCAATGATGTCTAATATAATAATCTATCTATTTATTTTCATAACAGTAAATTATTTAGGTCCTTACATATGAAATTAGCGTTTGGTCGTACTGACCACTTTGATCTCAAATATCTCCTCTTTGGTTAAGAATTCCAAATTCAAATTTATTTAGCTGGTACATTTGAGTTTTGAAAACAGTCAATCATTTGTATTTTCCTCATTATTTTTTTCTTTGGCGTCGCTTATTACCGCACAATGGAAAACATGAAATATCGGTATATTTACGAGTACGAGTTCTGCCGTGGCACCAGTGCTGCAGAAACAGCTCGAAAGATTAATTATGTGTACGGCGCTGGTGTCGCAAAAGAAAGCACGGTACGTTTTTGGTTTCAACGTTTTCGTTCCGGAAAAGTCGACCTTCAGAACCAACCTCGTGGACGGCCGAAGACCAAAGTGGAAAATGAAGAATTAAAGGCTATTGTGGAAGCGGATCCATTACAATGCACTTCAGAGATAGCTGCAGGCTTCGCGGTAAGTGATAAAACTGTATTAATCCACATGAAGCAAATCGGGAAAGTAAAAAAACTTGAACGATGGGTACCTCATGAATTGAGTGAATCGAACTTGCAAACACGCGTCGACTGCTGTGTTACTTTGCTCAACCGACTCAATAATGAAGGGATTTTAAATCGAATCATTACTTGTGATGAAAAGTGGATACTGTACGATAATCGGAAGCGCTCGTCGCAATGGCTGAACCTTGGAGACCCAGCCAAATCCTGCCTTAAACGAAAATTGACTCAAAAAAAGTTACTTGTGAGTGTTTGGTGGACTAGCGCCGTTATCGTTCACTACAGCTTTCTAAAATCTGGCCAAACGATTACGGCAGATATCTATTGTCAGCAACTGCAAACCATTAAGAAAGAACTAGCTGCTAAACAACCGAGATTGGTCAATCGCTCTAGGCCACTGCTGCTTCACGGCAACCCAAGACCACACACTGCACAACAAACAACCGCTAAGTTAAATTAGCTACCTACCTATAATTGGAATGTTTGCGACATCCACCGTACTCCCCGGACCTTGCTCCAACAGATTACCATTTTTTCCGGAATTTGGAAAACTTTTAACAAGGAAAAAAATTCAACTCCGATGCGGCAGTCCAAACCGCCTTCAAAGAGTTTATTAATTCTCGCCCCCGTGGTTTTTTAGTAAAGGGATCAATAAACTACCTATGGGATGGCAAAAGTGCATAGATAACAACGGTGCATACTTTGATTAATTAAATATATTTTACAAAATAAAAATTGACTTTATATTCCTCCCGTACAAAACGCCAATTTCATATGTAATGACCTAATATATGTAACTTAAACTGTTCACCACTACCGAGCAAACTGCTCTCAATTCGTATTGCACCCTCCGCTGAAATGTGCTCCCGGTTAAATATGATTGAAAATGACGTTTTGTTACAAAACGTGTAAAAAATTATTTTATAGATAAAAAGGTATATAAACCAAAGGGATTGACCATATTTGGGCCCACCATGTCATCGCGTGTCTCAATTAAATATGATTCAAAAATCAAGTCTTATTTTATTATGTTCATTCACAAAATATTAATATTTTCTATCCCGAGGATTAAAAACAGCATTAATAATATATTCGCTTGAACTCCTTTACACCTGTAGGTAGGCCTTCCGCACCACAGATATCTGAAACCTTACGCCATCCGAATCACAGTTTTATTAATATCGAATGTTGCCAGGTGTTAAATTAGGTTTGTCGTAGTTAAATACGGTCTATATAGCTTTTTCTGTTGAATAACGCTAGTAATGATGAAACGAAATTACGAGAGTGATATTAGATAATATTCGTCGGTTAAAGGTAGCAGAAATGCCAAATTTTATTTATAATTGTGTTTAATGACAATGATTATTTTCCAAACAGAATGTAATGTAAGAACCTATTACAATAATAGTATAGTTATAAAAAGTAACAAGTAACATATAATAATTTTTTAAAAGTATTAATTTATTTTACGAAAAATAAAATCTTCTTAGTTTTAAGTTTGGCAACCAAATCCTTTTTATGAGTACTTATTTTTGCCACTGTCATGTTATATTATAAATAGGTAAGTTTGGCAACCGAATCTTTTTTATGAGGACTCATTATTGCCAGTGTCAAGTTATATTTTAGTTCTGGTCATTAAATAAATCATTTTCATATAGTCCGCACTATCAGTCACCGTCCGTAACAGATATATTTTAGTAAAATAGTTGTCATTGTACTAAAACTTCTCACGGACCTTTTGAGACAACTTGAAAAGTCACAATATACATAATTCATTTCACTGAACTTGTGTGCACATAGATTGATCTTTATTGGATAAAACCCTGAAATTACAGGAATTTATGGAAATAAAACGAAGCCGCTATGTGACTTTGCAAGATCCCGCCAAAAAGTCTAGCATACCTACGCTTAATCTTTTGCAAAACATTACAATAAACACAAATTGTTTTTTTAGTGGCCTCCATTAAAAAACCTTAAGATTACCGACTTACTAATTCTAAACCATTGAATTACTAAAACAAACTATGTAAATAGCCATTTTTTGCATTTTATAACCTTAAATTCTGCATCAGAAAAAAGAAAAAAGCTCTTAAACCCGGGTCAGAAAACTAAAACTGTTTACTGATTATGAAAATATAGTATTTTTTCTACAAAATAAAAAATAAATCATTGTGACACAAACATTTTCGAAGTGGAACTCCCCTTAGAAAATGGTCATTCTCCTTTTTACATACCTACCGAAGAGATAGGATTACTAATAATCAATGATTATAATCAAGTTTTAAAGCTGCCATATTTTATGTATGTGAGTTGCCGCGACTTTAAATTTAATTTCCCATTAGAGGGAATAGGGGGACATTGATACAACCGTTATATATTTTTTACTGAACGCAGCCAAATCTTCGCCGATACACACATACGTAGGCATCAGTACCCGGAGTGTAAAGTTTGCAAAGAATTGACGTAACTATCGCGTTTACGTAATTCTATGAGAACTTGTATTGTACTATCTTAGCAAGCTTTACAGAATCACGGCCGCTTTCAGCCAGCGGTTTGTGCTCGACGTCTCAAGACACGTTTCGGACAATCATTTGTAAAAATAATCCTCACCTTCGGGTGTAATTTAACCTTAGGATTTTGGTGTAAACAGATACATTTAACGTTAAATGGCAAGGAAATATAATATTTTAATAAGTTCTTGGTAATTTTCTGTGTTTTTTTTTTTTACATAATATGACGGTATGGGGAAGATTGATAGTACATACATACATATTAGAGATATCAATGTGTATAGCGTATTGACATTTCGTAGAGTACCATCAAATCTCTATTCAGAAGTAATCATAACAAACATCATCATCATCAGCACATAATCACTGCTGAGTGAAATAGGAATAAAGGTAACAGGAATACTACTGAAAAGAATGGACAGATATTCCACCATGCATGGCCACTGCAAATTGGTGGAGATAGGCTAGTGTTCAACTTCGTTGGAGTTTCCAAGCCGCCTAAGAGGTCTCCAACTAGCATAACGACTTACACAATTTAGTGATAGCCGAGACCAACGGCTTTACGTGCCTCCTAAAGCACGGAAAACGCTCGAGTTGAAATACCACTAGACGGTCACCCATCCGGATACCGTCCACATCAGCAATTGCTTAACTTTGTCGATCGATTAAGAACGGCTAATCAAGTTAGGTACACCACAAGCGCATCAACGAGCCTAAAAACATTAATGAGAAACACTGCTTTTGGGAGATAAGCGCTTGGTAAAGATTCCGTGCTACTGATGTATAAAAATTCAGAAAAATCTAGAAATCTTGACTGAATTTTATTCTGTATCTGCCCGAATGGTAAACTGCTTTGCATTACTGATACAATACCATCGCGTATAGGCATGCCACGTGTATGTCTGGGGTCCACTATCTCTGGGAGAAGGCAGTTCATATAAAATCGAACCAACTCATGTTCCATTTTATGATTCCAGAAATTGTCATCCCTTTCAATGACTTCTAATTTTAACTTTTGGGTTTGTCCACTCCAAATCGCAAAAATACGGGTTGAAGATTGTAAATCATATTTGTGTTGACTATATAATTAAAAGTAGTAGGTGGTAGAAAGTCAACTAACTACATAATAAAATGTATATGTCCCAAGTTTGTCCTGAAATAGCTAACAACGTTGTCACCATTGAATAGCGTAATAATTCAATGGTTGTCACTGAAAAAGAATTTATGTGTGACGTAATAAAGGTGAAATTTTTCGTCTTCAGATATAATAAGGTAATGAAATATCCATAGATATAAGATTCTTGGGATTAGTTGATTTATCTTCATGTTTGTTTTTGTTGTATGTATACTATGGTTATGCGGCTATCGCCAAGACGTTCGACCAAGGACGCTTGCACTCAGGGCATACGAATATGTGTTCTATTGCTATCTGTATAGAGCAATACTCAAATGCTTATAAAAAAAATCGACACAAAGCGTCCGGTACCAACCATGCAGGTCGAGCGTTGCCCGACGACTAAAGAACAACCGCGTAAGCTATTGCTACATTTAGACAGCGTGGAATAGGGTTGAAAATTGTAAATCATATTTGTGTTGACAATATGACTAGTTGCCGCTTGGATATTTATTTTTGCGTTTTCTTTAGATTATACAGAAAATACTTATTAAATTTAATAATTATCCGGTTAACATTTCAATATAATGCAGTATCTAACATATTCTCAAAAAAAAATTAGTTGTTGTCGCTGAAAATACAGAGAATTACGACGCCAAAGTTTATTTTTATGCACTAGTTTACGATTTTTTTGTGGGGAATACAAAGCACTTTTCAATATTCTATTCGGTTAACATTTTTCTTCAAACCCTTGTCTGTCCACATTATTTTTTGTGTGAGGTATTTTCATTGGGTTGCGTCATACTCGCGTCTCAAAGAAACCCATTTTTGTGAAATTGAGCTTAGTCCCCGTCTTAATGGGGTTAAAAAGTAATTTTAGGGGTGATTTGCATCGAAGTTGATATCAATACTCCTAAGTGCTTTTGATTTAAAAATTATTTTATATTTGACATTCCAATTTTAAAGAGTGAGAGCATTGCACCAAACTTTTTTGTGAGTTCAACTTTTTATGAATAAAATCGGATTGAGTTTTTAAAAAATTTTGTCTGTCTGTTCCACTTCATAGCTGATGTTATAAAGAGTAACTTAGCTACTTTTATTTTTGAAAAATAATTAGTGTTCCGCGCATAAAAATTCAAACCGTACGCGGGTGAAACCGCGGGGGTCAGCTAGTACAAAAATAAAGCTCGCAGATCTAGTGCAGTTCTGAGCAACACTCAACGTTTCGCTCCGCACGAGTCGCTTGATACGAAATTTTCAATGACGAACAAAAAGGAGAACTTACAGTAGGTAAGGGAGGACAAAATATGGAAAAGGAGGACATATCCTCCTTTTGGATACCATCTGGCAACCCTACTCAAACACGGCTACCTGCAGGGATATTTTAAAACGCTCGGATTCGATATCGGAAACGGATTCAAAAACGACTAAGACGATGAATTCGATCGAAGACGAGAAATTAAAATAGCAATTGCTTAAATTCACGTCGACATTTTTTGAATCCGTTTCCGATATCGAATCCGACGTTTTAAAATAGCCCTGCTGATCCACAACTAAGCAGAGCCTGTTCTATGGAGACCAGATAACTGATACTATAGTAGATTTCAAATAACATGTTCGGTGACACATGGTATTTTATTAGATTTCTCAATGGTTAATATTCATTTCGATATAATAAAGGAATACTATGATAGATCGAGGTTTCATGAAATATTGTGAGTACTATTTCAGAGTAATCAAATGGAATTTCACTAGATATTGGTAAAAATCCTTGACCTTGACGACTCATCCTATGTGAAATAGAGTATAGTATTACTATTAGTTTGTAAATACACACATAATAACACCCAGGTTCAGTAGAAGTAGTAGCACAGGTAGTAGTAATACTGTGCTGTTAGTCCTAAATGTCCGAAATGTCTTAAAATCAAGTAAGGATGCTGTTAGCTTCCAGTACTTGTTAGACTTAAAATTATTATGGCATGAATATATGAAGTATAAATATCCATATAAAATATAAATATTTTAACAGATAGTACGTAATAATTTTCAATGAATGTCATAGCTCAGTGGTAGTGACGTCGGATACCGAGACAAAGGTCCCGGGTTCGAATCCTACAATGAGCTTGAGCTTTCGGTGAAGGAAAACATCGTGAGGAAACCATAGCACCATGGTAGGGTACTTTGTAGTACCCATCTGGCTGGCTACCTACCACCCTAAAGTTGAAAATCTGTCGCAAAGCACCTATCAGTGTGTTCCGACAACTGCACTTGAGAGCCAGTTCCTTCAAGGCTTTGTGTGCTTACCACCTTTCGGCCACATAATCACTTACCGTGGTGAGATTGTGTTCAATCATAGGCACATACACAGTAAAAAATAAGAAGTAATTATATATTTATTTTTTCAGCAACTGATGACGCCATGTAACACTCCAGCGACTCCACCAAATTTTCCTGATGCACTGGCAGCATTCTCGCGGCTTTCGACGACGGGTAACCCGAACCCGGCGGGTGCGGGTGCGGGGGCTAGCGGGTGCGGCAACGGGCCGCCGCCCGTCTCCCCGCTGGCCACGCATCCGCCGCCGCCGCCGCCGCACTCACACGTCCAGATGAACATGTTCCCAGGCTCTCCAAACACCACCACCAATTACACACCACTATCCTGCTCAACTGCAGTAAGTATTATCTATATATTTACTTGCTTTGCACCACAAGGGCTTTAATTGGAATAAATGGTAATCCATTACATTGTTATCCATAAAACGGATACAATTCAACCATGCCAAACATTCTTATTTTATTTTTCACATGTTTAAAATTCGTATTTGTGTGCGTGAGGAAGACAGGTTTGTTTTCGTTTGCTTTAACACGCCAGTCTTTATGCCACTGAAATATTATCCAGACTTATTTGTGGTTTTTGGGAAGCTTGAGTCGGTATATCATCCGTACGTACGTAACCATATTTGCTGTATTTGTTGCGCCTACTATTGTATTTCATAGTCAATTTGAGTTAGTTAATATTATTATTTTAGGGTCGGCAACGGGCGAGTGATACCCCTGGTGTTGCAAGTGTCCATAGGCTACGGTAACCGCTTACCATCAGGCAGGCCGTATGCTTGTTAGCCACCTTAGTGGTATTAAAAAAAAATACGGAACCCTCCGTGTCGAAAGCCAAATTGATGATCTGGTACCAAATTATTTCTCTCAACAGCCTTTTGAGGAACAGAATTTCCATTATCGTAGTAGATAGGAAATAAATTGATAAAACGATATAATTTAGCATCTTCCGGGCTGTTACCAGGCTTAAATCATTAAAATTCATTAATATTAGAATCATTAATATTCGTGCTACCTTCGTCTGCGTTTTTCGGCTAAGAGTTTTCTCGCTGAAATTGAATAATATGGTACATTATGTATTCTGTCACACGGCACGAGTGTGGCTTCCCATGCGGATTGCTGAGTAACAAAGTTACTGTATTCCACTGCTTCTATGATATTCTCATCATAAAGAATTTTGTTAAGAGGACTCAATTCGTCATACTTTTCATACAAAACCCCTGTACTTATTATGGCGTTGTTAAACATTTTTCGTTAGATGTTTTGAACAAATTAGTATCTTGTGTACTATATCTAGCCTTGTAACTTGGCGTAATTTAAAAAAAGTGTGAAACAAATTCAGTCAAAGCCTCCGAAAAACAGCGTTTTTGCCTGAACTTTGGCCATATCTAGTGTACCTATAAACTGTAAAAGTAAAGAAAACATTTAGATACCAGGCTTGCAAATGTATTGGAGATTGTAAATAACTAACTTTTTTTTCACAAACTTGTAAGATTTTTTCACAAGAAGTATACTCCTGGAACAAGTTTTATGAATGCGAAATCATGAATGACGACCTAGCCAAGCGGCCGCGAGTGATCAGCGGAATTTACCGACTGATAACCGACGGCTCTGATGCTATCTCTCTTTATTCGCAGTCAAACATTACGTTAGATGAAACAACAAGCTTTTAGACTATGCTCGCGTTGAAGTTGCGCCGGCCACAGAGGGCCGCCTTAACTTATGATCCAAATTAAAAAGAGTGAATGGAACTTTTAAAACTTCAGACATAGGTTTGAAGATAAGAATTTCATACGAAGCCAAGCATAGAAGATTTGTTTCTAAAATTAAAGAAAAAATAACAAAAATATGAAAAAACCGCTATAAACATAAATACTTAACTTCTCTTTTTATTTGCGAAGAGTGATTCGAAATAAATATAACAATTTCTAATATGCGTGGTTGCCTCAACTACAATGAGATACAAAGTATTGAAAATAAAAAAAAAAACATGCTGGGCTAAGAACACGCGACTACGACCATATCGTGGCCTTACCTTGAATTAACCTAGAATTAACCTATTCCATCGCGTTTCAGTTAACTATAATTTTAATGGGACAAATTAGTACCATGAGTATTCCGCTAGAGGCTGTGCCAATTCCTATAGAGAAATGTCTTAAACGCAAACGCGTTAGTAAGCGTTTACTAATCAATAACTAGTCAATTCTTTACACTCGGGGTACGGCCACAGTGGCACCCTTCGCCCCCGCATGTGGCACGTCGCTGCTTTACTCTCCGCTCAGCGTTTAAAATGTATGTGTCACCGTATTTTTGTGAAAACCGTTAGTTTATAATCTCTCTAGCGAGATTGTAAACTCCCCGATTTGTGAACTGTACCATATTGCTTACAATATTACGTATTTATTGCCGATAGTTTATAATCTATCCGCAACAAACCGTTATATTGTGAACTGGCATCATACTTGAACGCGACGGAATGCTCTTTGCGTGCTGATTGGTTGAACGTCATGTGTCCCGCGCCGACATCTTTACCTAGCTGTCATTTGTTATCACTTGCACCGAACGTAAAACGGTTCTCACAATAATACGGTGACATATGCATATTAATCTAATTCGCCAACCCATGTCCACTGAGGGTGGTTTAGATACTATTGGTTAATATTAGGGGTTAAAGCGTAGATTGAATATGACTAGAGTCCGTTTTGTCGTGGTCAGTTTGAGATAGAGAATGAGCTATATGTAGTTATACGATATTTATACATGTATAGAACTGGTGTTACCATATAATTATTTTTACTCGGCTTTTGGGAAATTATTATTTGAGTTCTATAAAAAGCTTATTTAAAATTTGACATAAATTTAGAATAATAAATATCCTGGGTTCACACATATAATGCGTCAAATAAATCGTATTATTTCGTGATAAGTATTATTTGTTATTATAGCGGCAATAGAAAATTTCAACTGTCTACTTATTATGGTTCATGAGAACCTCACTGTCAGATAGACGGACTGACAGCGGACGCTTAGAAATAGGGTCCCATTGGCAGCCTTTGGGTAGGGAAGTAAAAAAAAAAAAAAATGTAATCTCCTTCGTATAGCCCCACAAACTTATCTGGCCCCGTGGCCAGGTTTAGTTTAACTTTGACGGCCATTGATTTGGGATTTCATATTTACGATTTATAACGTATTAAAAAAGCTACTTACTAAATCTCGTTCAAACCAATTTTCAGTGGAAGTTTGCATGGTAAATCATATATTTTTTTTAGTTTTATTGTTCTCTTATTTTAGAAGTTACACACATTTTACCATTTTGGAAGTGTCTATCGCACAAACTATTCACATTAGAAAAAAATGATATTTGAAACCTCAATATCATTTTTGAAGACCTATCCATAGATAACCCACACGTAAGGATTTGATGAAAAAAAATTTTGAGTTTCAGTTCTAAGTATGGGGAACCCCCAAAATGTATTGTTTTTTTTTTCTATTTTTGTGTGAAAATCTTAATGCGGTTCACAGAATACATCTACTTACCAAGTTTCAACAGTATAGTTCTTAGTTTCGGAAAAAAGTGGCTGTGACATACGGACGGACAGACAGACAGACAGACATGACGAATCTATATGGGTTCCGTTTTTTGCCATTTGGCTACGAAACCCTAAAAAGAACTTATTATATCTATCTTTCGAAAACAATAGCATAAATGAATGTGATGAAACAATATTTCTTGGCATAAAGTTAGATGATAAAGCAGGATATGTAAGAAAGTTAATCCATTTTTTTTGCCTTATGGCGTTTGGTGAACATTGCAGGTGAACATACGGCCATACAGGCAAACCACGGCTATGTATGTTCTGTCATTAGATATGGTATAATCGAGTGGGGAAATTCATGCCATTTCAATAGAGTATTTATTGCGCAAAAGCAATGCGTGCGAGCAATCTGCAATGTAGATAGTTTGACTTCTAGCAAACCATTATTCAAAAAATTTAATTTGCTGACGGTCCCTTGTTTATACAGTTTTGAAATGTGTTTATTTGTTAAAATGCATATTATGCAGCTATTTAATCGATTTAGTGATGAATGTAGTCTTATAGTAGATTGCCAAACAGATTGAGACTATCAAACATAAGAACAACGCTTTATAGTAACAACTGTTATCCAATGGCTGTAAAAAATTACAATAAATTGCCTGAAAGTATTAGTAATTTACCATTAAATAAATTTAAAATTATATTTAAAAAAATGTTATCATGTGAATGTTTTTATTCAATAAACGATTATTTCAATTATAAATTTTGGTATGAATAAAAATTTAAAAATCTTATAGATATAGTTTATGTTATGTGAATCTTAAATCTGTTTTATTGCTTAATTTATTTTGTGAATGTTAAAACTCAATATATTATAATTTTATTTTCTATTGTATAAAATTTTTACATTGTATTAATCAATTTTGCATACCACTTGCTGGTGAAGAGTGAGCACGTTTATTATTATGACCTTGTGTGTACCACAATTCGAGCAAAATAAAAATCATTCATTCATTCACTAGAGTGGGAGACTGAAATTTTATGTTGGCAACACAGATTTGAGAAAAGTTGGCAATACCGAAACGTCTTTGGAATGTCATTATTTATTTCGCGAACTAGTTCGCAAACATTGTAATGACCTTGAAAAATCGACATTCGAGTAGGATAAAAAATGCTAGCGCTCTGTCTCGTTTCTTAACGTGTATTTCCAATAAGTGTTTCTCTTTCTGTGTGAATGAGTTAGAAGATATCTCAAGGTCTATAGCTTTCTCTGTCTACGGGTTAAAGTATGAAATTGCCGATTTGTACTGAAAAATTGAAATTAGTTTTTTTTTAATTTAACATATTTATTTTATCAAAATAATTACCATTATTATCTATACATTGCTGCCATGTGATAGGAAGGTCATTTATGCCTTTGCGATAGAACTGGTGATCTAGATTCGACGAACTGTGTGAAAGCATTTTGTTCTGCCTCCTGAGAAGAAAACTTTTTATCACGTAGAAAATTGTCCAAATCACGAAAAAAATGGTAGTCCGTTAGAGCAAGGTCTGGCGAATACGGAGGGTGACGAATGGTTTCTAACCGCAGTTCCTGTAGAGTTAAAACGGTTTCTCGTGCTGTATGAGGTCTCGCGTTATCATGGAGCAATAACGGTGAATTATTATTATTTGGGTTAAGTGGCTGTTTCAAGTCTTTCCAGAGCTTGTATCACTGCGACCAGACTAGATCTATTGTGATCGCCACGTTAATTCAATTTCACTGCCAAGACCTGCAGCTATAATAAACTGCACAATATTCTTGGCAGGAATGGATTTTACTTCATCTGGATGTAACAGGTGTTTCCCCAGATGAGTATTTCGTTTAGGCATAAGTGGACAGCACTCACTCAAGAGATGTATTGGTGTTTCATCTGCCTCACGGCAGAATCTGCACAACCTCGAGTCGTGAACGCTGATGGTGAACAGATGTTTGTTCAATCCACATTGCCCCGTTAAGGCTCTCACAAGTATGCGTAAGTTGTTTCTACTTAGAGATAATACCTCCATGGTAGACTTTTTATGAAAGGCCTTTATGAGTGCCTTAGAATGGTTCATTCCAGGAGCGTTTTTCCAAGAATCGATGGATGAGTTTACATATAGGTTCCTCATTATTAGTTTAGCCAGGCTTTTAGGTACACCACAAATTGGCTCGGGGCCATAAGGGGTCCCATTAGCTCCAGCTTTAGCTAGTGCGTCAGCTTTTTCATTACCGACGATTCCTGTGTGTCCAGGAACCCACCGTAACACAACCCTGTTCTTTTCGCCCAGGTGGTTTAGTAGGTCCATGCAGTTTTTAACTAGCTTAGAGTTAATTGAATCGGAGGCCAGTGCTAAGAGAGCTGCCTGGCTGTCCGAGTGGATATATATTGTATGGTTGACGTAGTCTTTCTGCAGATTAGTGTCCGCACATTCAAGTATGGCGTGTACTTCTGCCTGGAATATAGAGGCGTATTTTCCAAGATTCAGCTTTTTGCTGATTTTTGGACGCTCTCCATAAATTCCACAGCCTACATCAGATCCTGATTTGGATCCATCGGTATACCACTTGAGGCTACCTTCCACCCACGTGACCTTGTCATCTAGCCAGTCGTCACGGGTGGGTATTTCAATTTCGTAATGCTTACAAAAATTTTCTGAGGGATCATCATATCTGTGACCATGCTCAGAATAGGAATTTCCAGTACTGACTCCTGAAGGGAGTTTAGTGCCTGGGAGAGCCATTTCACTCCCACCTGTGCGTGAATCCTGTGCATAGTTGTCTTCGCCACCTTCTCTACATGTAGATGCAGGGGCGTTAGATCTAACATAGCATCTAGGGCCGCTCCAGGGGAGGTTGACATGGCTCCAGTTGCCATAATACAAGCGGTCCTTTGAATCCCGCCTAATAAGGCAATTGTTGTTTTTTGACTGACTTTTTTACTCCAAGCCACAGAGGCGTATGTTATCAACGGCCTCACAATGGTGGAGTATAGCCATAGCATCATTTGAGGCCTGAGTCCCCAACGTTGACCAGCCATTCTGCTACATATCCCTAAGGCGATTTTCGCCTTATGTATTATGTTAGCGACATGACTGTTCCAAGTCAGCTTCTGGTCGATGGTTACTCCCAGATATTTGACTTCCTTGGAAAATTGTACACTTTTGTTATTAAGTGTCGGCATGACTAGTTTGTCTAGGGACCGTTTTCTAGTAAATGGTACCAGAACCGTCTTGTCGGCATTGACCGATAGTTGGTTTTCCTTGCACCATCTACTTACAGTATTGAACGCTCTTTGCATAAGGTACGATATAGTACTTTGGCAGAATCCTCGAACAGTGATTACAAGGTCGTCAGCGTAGCCCTGCACATCTATACGAAGTTCCGCCATCTTATATAAGAGTTGGTCAATGGTCAGTGTCCAAAGCAGGGGAGATAATACTCCTCCTTGTGGACAGCCTCTCATTACAGCTACTTCAAGAGAAGTGCCATGCAGTGATACGGTATTAGATCTATTGGAGAGCATGGCTTTAACCCATCGAACAGTGGTGGGGTCCACATTTTTATGTTCTAGTCCCCCAACCAGACTGCTAGTAGGGGTATTGTCAAAGGCTCCCTCAATATCTAGAAAAGCACATAGGGCAATTTCTTTGTCCTCTAACGCCTTCTCTACTCTGTCAACAAGATTGAGCAGAGCAGTTTCAGGGGATTTTCCACTTTGATAGGCGTGTTGAGTACAATGGATAGGATTCGTGGGTAGAACCATATCCCTAATATAGCTATCTATGATTTTCTCCATAGATTTAAGCAAGAAAGAAGTAAGGCTTATGGGTCTAAAGGACTTTGGTAAAGAATAGTCCTTTTTACCAGCCTTAGGTATGAATAGTACTTTTACCCTGGTCCATGGTTCTGGAACCACCCCCAGGGCTAAACTAGCTCTAAATATTTTAATCAAGAAAGGAATAAGGATATCCAATCCCTTCTGTAGCAGAATAGGTTGGATACCATCAGCCCCACTTGATTTATAAGGTTTGAAGGAGTTTACCGCCCATCTTACCTGTCGTGGTCTAATGATTTGCGCCGCTCTGCGCCAGTCCTCGTTATGAGGCCTTCTGCAGACGGGCATTCCGGCATTTACTAGGCTTCTAGCCTGAGCCCCAGGAAAATGGGCAGAAATTAACACCTCCAAGCTTTCCTTCTCGTTAGACGTGAAGGAGCCATCTGTCTTCCTGAGAAGACCTATTTGCCTAGGTTTTTCCTTGGCAAGAATTTTATGAATCCTAGCTCCTTGAGGCGTGTGTTTGACGTCCTCGCAGAACTTTCTCCACGAAGCTCTCTTGGCCCTCCTTATTTCCTTATTATATTCTGTTAAGGCTTTCGTGTAAACCTCCCATTCCCGCGTCTTCTTAGCCTTATTAAATAGTCTCCTAGTTTTCTCCCTTAGTTTCCTAAGTTTTGCGCTCCACCAGGGGACTTTAGTTTTTGAAGTCTTTTCTTGTAGCGGGCAGCTGTTCTCGAAGGCATTTGTGATGCCTTCAGAGACAATGACCGCCGCCATTTCAAGCTCTTCAGATGTTTTGATTTTCTTCGGACAGTCCTCCAGGTTCCGCCTTAGAATGTCTCTGTAGTCAGTCCAGGCGGTCTTCTTGGGGTTCCGATAAGTGATCGATTCATAGGCTAGCAAGCCTTTAATTTCGAAGCGGATATGTCGATGGTCTGACATTGAGGTTTCGCCACTAACATGCCAATCAAAAGTATGAGAGGCCAGTTTGTTTGTGGCGAAGGTAAAATCTAAAACTTCTTGTCTGTTGCTTGTGACGAAGGTTGGTTCACATCCTACATTAAGCACTCCAAGACTGTTTTGAATAAGATAGTCATATAATAACTCACCCCGATTGTTGACGTCGCTGCTGCCCCAGTCAGTGTGGTGAGCATTCGCGTCGCAACCTACCACTAGCTCTGCACCATGCTGCCGGGCGTAATCAACGACACGTCTCAGCTCTTCAGACGGATCGGATTTATCTCCAGGTAGGTAGGCCGAGCACACAATTACTCTGGCCCGATCCCAACCCTTGAGATCAATATACGCTGCTACCAGGTCATCAAAACAAAGCTCTGGAACAGGTAAGAAATTAACACGTTTCGAAAACACGATACAAGCTCTGGGCTTTACGCCACAGGTATTATAGAGTACCTTGCCAGCAGCGTTAAGTCCCAGAATAGATTGGTTGCGCACCCAGGGTTCTTGAATGAAGGCGAGGTCTACATGATCCTCAACAAAGCAGCGCTCCACGACCGCGGTTGCAGCCACGGCATGGTGGAGGTTAGCCTGGAGGATCCTCGCCGATTCTCCTTGGGGCGCCATTTATGATGCAGTGGAAGGCCCGGGCTGCGCTCCGCCCCGTTGCGGACGAGGACGACCAGGCCGAGCCCTCCCGGGCTTCTTTTTCCCGCCCCGAGAGCCGACAGTCTGCCACGGGAGGGTTGAGGGCCGTGTCGCCGGTAGGCGTTGGGGCACCTCGCTCCCACTGGCAGAAGCGACTGGGGCAGCGACCACTCCCGGGGGATCCGTAGGTTGTGGTAACTCTACAGCCCCCGTGGATGCTTCCGCTGTAGGTTTCGTGGATTCAGCGCTGCCCTTGATCCTAAAGAGTACTCTCTTGAAGCCAAAGACAGCCCTGAAATCCATTTCTTTTAGGGCTTCAACGGAGGGTTCATCCAAGGCCATGGTTACAGTGTAACCAGCCTTGTCCTCCTTACTGGCTAGGATACGCCAGTGCTCCGTATGAAGTCCTAAATTTTGAACCCTTATAAGGTGGAGGGCATCCTCAATGGTGCTCACCTCCCCCGTGGGTATAAAAGCTATGCCAACCGTAGGCTTAGGCAGTTCACCCTCCGGAATTACGGAGAGCTTCGCCTCAGACCACGGGAGCAGCTTTGGGACCTCCCTTTCGATCCAGTGCTGGCTCTCCTGATTTTCACAGGTTACGAGAAGCCAGCCTGGTTTGTGAGAGAGTCCCAAAAATCTCGGTCCGACACCGCTTTCGTCCATCTTTATGATGGCGTAGTTAATAGCTTGTCGGACCAAGCGCATCTGATCCTCACTCATGGGACTCTCATTACGGATTCCCACTCGCGAGGCACCAGCAATTTCCCTAAAAGTCGGTTTAATTCCTCCTTCTAGGGAAGTTTTTGGAACTTTTTTAATATGCTCCCTGGGGGACTCTTCTTCCGACCGTGTTCTTTTAACCGCCTTAGGATCAACCTTAGGCGAGCCCACGGGAGCCACGGGAGGACGTTTGTCCTTCGGAATCTCGCTCCACGGCTTCCGGCAGAGGACGAGGGCTTCATTGACTCCCACGTTCGCCGCCTTAAGCCGTTGGAACCTCTTCCGAGCAGCACCCGACAGTCTAATCCTGCCAGGTTTTGGTACTTCGCCACTAGAGATCGGCACCATGATCGGTCTGGAGTCATTTAAGTCTCCATCCGTCTCACGGCTCGGCCTCACAGCAGCGGAGTTGGATGTCGAGGGCGTTTGGAGTGCTTCGAGCACTTCCGCCGACCCTTCAGGAGTGTTGACCTGGATGGAATCCAGGGCAGAAACAATATCATTTAAATATAAATCTTTAACTTCTTGCATTTTAATCCCACGAGAAGCTAGGGAACTAAACGTCACGACTGGCAGAGCCCCGCTTGTCCAGTCGAAGGGCAAAAATACTCCCCGAGTTGCCCCGGTTTCGAGGAGACACCGTTCGCGACTGAGCTACCCCTCAGCCACGCATCCATCGGCACGGTACGAATTACACCTTGGATTGGAGACAGCAGATTTAGCCCTCGGCTAGAGAGATCTGGTCCTAAAAAACACCGAACACAAGTATCCAATATCTTCAGGACCAAAAGTCGCTAACCGACGCCCGGGGTACACCGGCCCGCAGCCTTCCCATCCGGAGGGAATGAGACATTCCTTCCCGATAACAAGACTACGTTTGCACACGTGGAGGTACTGCTGTCAATTGTACCCCAAAACGGTGAAGATCGATTCATGAGTCGGGGCTGTTTCACTGCTAGTTTTGCTATCATTGTTCGGAGTTCGGCACTGTAGACATCTGCCGTTATTACTTGACCAGATCGGAGAAAGCTATAGTAAATAACACCATGCTGAGACCACCAAACAGTTACCATTACCTTTTTATTGGTAAGCTTTGCTTTAGGACACTGTTGCGGCGTTTGACCTGGGG
Organism: Polyploca ridens; assembly: GCA_951394255.1. NCBI lineage: Eukaryota > Metazoa > Arthropoda > Insecta > Lepidoptera > Drepanidae > Polyploca > Polyploca ridens. The sequence goes on along the minus strand of OX596256.1, from coordinate 7,970,462 downwards.
TCAGCCATTGCATTTTTCACTTGCGGTTTATCGGTGCCATAGAGGATTGTATTATACAGAGCAACAGCTCCCTACAAGCGTCTATTATATTAGCCTATTCTTGTAGGGCTGTCACACTAGGAAATAAATTTAATTAGAAAGTTGGGTACGTTTTTAAATAATTATACATTAGTAGTATAATTTATTGAGGTGCGTCTACGCTAGGCAAGCCGAACCTAACCGCTTTGCATCATCGCAGCGTCAAGTGTAGACTTACAACGAGCCTAGTTTTACGAACGCTCGCCCAAACTCGTGGGATTTGCTAGTTCCCAATTTCCCATTGAAGAATTCCACTACCCAAACTCCAAACCTACTACAATTAGGCGTTATAATACCAAGATGACAAAAATAATGGCGTTTTGTTTACACTAATATGAACTCTTACTCGAAAGTAATAAGGGTAAATTTGAATTACACAATTTTTTAACATTGGATAATTTATTGGATTAGAGTGAAATTCGTTCATTGCAAGTATGAATAAAGTATGAATGTTATTATAACGTTTTATATAACGTCCAACTGTACCTACCTAATCATTATTACAACCATTGTAAAGAATGAAAATAATGTCATTATCACACACTTGAAAACCTAAAATAAGAGTGTCTACATTATTATATATGTACCTAAATGATAACAGTTTAAATAAGTACGTATAAGTATTGTAGTATATGCATTAAGTAAAAGATATCTTGGACTTGACACGCTACCACGTGTCTAGATGACATGAGTCCATTTCACCCACTACTAAAAATATTACTCGTACCTACAGTCCTACATACCTACCTAGTAAGAAAATTACTTCATTTGGATAAATTATTGGATTAAATTTATATTCCTCCTGGAATTATTCATGCACGCACTGCAATAAATAACCATTTTGTTTGTAAGTTGTTCTTAAAATTATAAAAAAGCAAAGTATCGCGGTAACGAGCAGCAAGCGACGACGTACTGCTAGCGAGATGTAGGTATCGAGGCGTGCCACTCGGTCGCGAGTCGCCCCCGACTCTCGGACCCTCGGGTTCGCCGGAAACACCCGAAGCGACTTCTCGGCTCTCGTACGTGAACCCGTCGGTGAGCGCTCACGCACACATCGCTGCGCATGTAGTGAAGTACCTACCATTTCGCGTTCTTAGGAGCTGTTTATCTGTATGGTAATCTGTGTCGGTGCTGTCGGCGGTATCGGTTATGCGGTTATCTTAAAGTAACTATTACACCGTCCTATTTTTAGGATCCTAACTAGGAAATAGGAACGTGTAATCGCAGAAAGAACGGTTAGTGTCCTAAGTAGTGAGATAGGAAGGTCCCAACCGCTCTACTTCCTTAAACAAGAAAGTGTAATCGCGTCGCTCCGATTTAGGACGTTTAGGGATGTAACATTGTTCTTCAAAACATCGATGTTTTGAAATAATTATATAAGGCCCTTCTAAAGTCTTGGCGTATATTTTGAGGGATGAATGTATAGGTACAGTAGTACCCAACTAATATGGCTTACCGATGTACCTGCGCAGAAGATACATTTTCAAAGCGTGGGTAACGCTATTGGCCGACAGCTGCCGTCATGTAAGCGCGCGCCGTGCGGAGGGGCGTGACTTGCGAGTGAGACGGAACTAACAGCTGCAGTGTATTCTGAACCTTATAGTAGTGATCTAAGGTTGATTGTAAGTTTTAAGTATTCTTTCGTTAAGAGGACTCAATTCGTCATACTTTTTATACAAAACCCCTGTACTTATTATGGCGTTGTTAAACATTTTTCGAGAGATGTTTTGAACAAATTAGTATCTTGTGCACTATATCTAGCCGTGTATCTAGGCGTAATTTAAAAAAAGTGTGAAACAAATGCAGTCAAAGCCTCCGAAAAACAGCGTTTTTGCCTGAACTTTGGCCATATCTAATGTACCTATAAATTGTAAAAATAAAGAAAACATTTAGATACCAGGCTTGCAAATGTATTGGAGATTCTAAATAACTAACATTTTTTTCACAAACTTGTAAGACTTTTTCACAAGAAGTACACGCCTGGAACAAGTTTTATGAATTCGAAATCATGAATGACGACCTAGCGAAGCAGCCGCGAGTGATCAGCGGAATATACCAACTGATAACCGACGGCTCTGATGCTGTCTCTCTTTTTTCGCAGTCAAACATTACGTTGGATGAAAACACAAGCTTTTAGACTATGCTTGCGTTGAAGTTGCGCCGGCCACACAGGGCCACCTTAATCTTCGGGGCCATACTTTCTTTTCTGTGCGAACGAAGATTCACGACGCGCCATATAAGTTGGGTAATACTGTAATTAGTAATCAAAAAACAATGATAGAAAAATAATCCGTACATTGAAAATACTACATTATTTATAAATTAATACTCGGTACTTACTTACATAAAGTTCAATATTTTATTTTTAACATAAAGGAGCTCATTTGTATTCATTAAAATTTTAAGTTGTGTGATCGGTTTGAGATAATAAAAAACTTAAAACATCGGAAGATCATCGATGTAAGTATCGTTATATTTTTTTTAAATCGACCTTTGTTACATCCCTACGAGTCGTCCATCCCGCTTTAGTATAGTTGCTATACTCTTTGCCGCGTCCTATTTAGAAAGGAAGATAGTGTAGTGTAATAAGTAGCTTCCTGCTTACTAGTTAGAACCATCCTAGTTAGGATCCTAAAAATAGGACGCTGTAATAGTTACTTTAAGAATCCACTTTTCATTTCTGTATCGATTCAACAAGGCAACTCAAGTTTCAACACGCGTTTCTTTCTGCCACAATTATATCCAATATTACTTCATTTCTGTATCGATTCAACAAGGCAACACAAGTTTCAACACGCGTTTCTTTCTGCCACAATTCGATCCAATATTCCTTCATTTCTGTATCGATTCAACAAGGCAACACAAGTTTCAACACGCGTTTCTTTCTGCAGATCAGTCAAATCATGAGGCACCCATTTTACATATTTTTTTATTTTATTGATTTGAAGCAAATGAGTCAATATTGTTGGTAAGGTAACGTTAGACCATGCCGCTAATTCCTGGGTAGTTTAGCTCGGATCAGCTACCACCATCTCTTTCAATTCATTGTTATTTACCTGCGTAGGCTTTCTTCCATGTGGTTCGTTCTTCAAATCAAAGTTTCCATCACGAAAGCGTTTAAACCAATTTCGCACGGTGCGTTCATTAGCAGTCCCCTGTCCAAACGCAACATTGATATTGCGAGCTGTTTCTGCCGCGTTAGTTCCGCGTCGGAACTCGTATTCAAAAATCACTCGAATTTTCGAAATATCCGTCTTTCTTGTCTAAGCTGAATAAAAAAACAACTGAAAGTCGATAATCGAATGTTGCACATTTTTTAAAAGAAGAACTTAATTCAATTCTTATTTATGGCTTTTGCGGAAATGCCACCACAACTTCGCCAATGTCACGTGATTTCAAAACCATGAGACGCGTAAAATACGGAAAAAAAAAAAAAACCCCACGAAACCAAATATTATACTTATTTTAAGCGGAAACAACTAAACTAAACAAATACATTCTAAAACCTAAATAATAAATAAACATAAAACTACTAATTTCTAATTAAAAATACAATACAAAAAAGAGTAGAAGAAAATGATATTTATAACTTTATTTTAATTACAATATATTTACACAGTAAACCAGTAAAGCGAGTGAAAATAAGAGAAAGAAGGTGTTTAAAAGATACAGGACGAGAGATGTGAGGGGGAAGAGAGTCATATAAAGAAAAGCGCGAATTAGGACAACAGAAAAATAAATGGTCCACGTTTCCCTCGTCAAGACCACATTCACAGATCGAGCTATCCCTGATCCTAAGTTTAGCCAAAAAAACTGGGGTACAAGAATGATTTAAACGGAAAGAAGAACTTCTTGGTTACCATAAGAAAAAAGTCACTCAAAAATCTCAAACCATGAACGTTCTATGTCAATTCGAAGTACCTATTACAATAAAATGGCAATTTCATACTTTAACCCCTATTATTGACACAGCTCCGGCCCTCTCTTCTCCACTCCAGTGGTCAGGCAGCCCTATACTGACAAGAGCACCTACTGTTTTGGTGTCAGTTTAATTAAAGTATTGGTGCTTAGTTTAATGAGGATATAATATCGTTATTCGTAATGGTTGATGTTGTTTTTATTATTTACAGGTTTGCAGCGAACATATGCCAAGATAAATTGAAGGTACTAGTTTAGGAGTATCTATAATTTATTTTTTTAATGGTGCGCAATGTGAGGTGTGGAATTGTGTATGAAAATGTATATTACTTAAGGAGACCCCCTACTGCAGCGTTAGTTTGCTGGACAATATTTGGGGTACTGTAATGTAGTCAATCATGTTAAATATTATACAAAATGTCTTATCTATTTATTTATATACAGTGGTTTCTGAATATGCACAATAATTATGTTAGTTTTTTGTTAATCAAAATTTTATATTAAGTATATTTTTGATTAATATTGCGATTTTAATTGTACTTTTCACCAGACAGAATGCATTAGTTAAACGATCGTGAGCAAACATTTAACGTGACGGAAATTATGTTCGATTCCCATGAGGCAATTGAAATAGGGAATATGCACATAAATCTGTTTGTTTGCTTATTGTAAAAATAATAAAATTATGTAAAAAAAAATTAAAATGTATACGAAAAACGTGACATGTAATCATCGACTTTGAATTTCGTGCGGAAACGCAACTTTCAACTTATTAGTACTGTTACGTTACAAATGTTACAGTAGTACCCAACTAATATGGCTTACCGATGTACCTGCGCAGAAGATACATTTTCAAAGCGCGGGAAATGCTATTGGTTGGCAGCTGCCGCCATGTTAGCGCGCGCCTTGCGGAGGGGCGTGACTTGCGAGTGAGACGGAACTAACAGCTACAATGTATAATGAACCTAATAGTAGTGACCTAAGGTTGATTGTAAGTTTTAAGCATTCTTTCGTTAATCTTCGGGGCCATACTTTCTTTTCTGTGCGAACGAAGATTCACGACGCGCCATATCAGTTGGGTACTACTGTAACTGTAACTGTTAATTACAGTTAACATGTGTAGCAGTCAAGTGACTATATTAAAATTAAAACTAAATTCTACAAAGGAGTGTTTATACAGAATGAACCAAACGGATGCCTCTTGGAGTTAGTAAAGTACGTTAACTAAATTCTTCTAAGTAACATAGTGGTGCCGATTCTGTTGTAAATCGCACTAAACTAATTTTAGTCACATCCACATCTCTTTCTTGCGAATATTATTGAAATATGATAGAACATATTTAAAGCTGCCAAATTATTCTAGTAAACAATAGAATCAGCACCATCTGCAGGGCTATTTTAAAACGCTCGGATTCGATATCGGAAACGGATTCAAAAACTACCGAGATGATTTTCCGCAATTGCTATTTTAATTTCCGAATTCGAATATTTTTGATGTTTCTTTACGGAAATATCAATTCGATTCATTGAAAAGTTTCCGGAAATTAAAATAGGAATTGCTGATATTCGCCTCGGAAATTTTTGAATCCGTTTCCGATATCGAATCCGACGTTTTAAAATAGCCCTGCTGGAGTGCCCCCCGCCAAGACAAGCCAAGCGAAAAGCGAGGGCACTACCTACCTTTTCTCGAAGCGCTTCGTCGTTTTTTTGAACCCTTATAACTTGGGTTTGGATTATACTAGATAAACAAAAATCCCGGGATATGATGTCAATATTAAACTTATTAAACATATTAAGTTTCAATAACATAGCTCTTATACTTTAGATTTTATTCATATCTAAAACACCCCGATTTCGTCACTGACTCACTGATGATCATCAAAACTCTTAGGGTGATGTCCTAGAAAGCGGAGAATTTGGTATGTAAGTTTGTATTGGTACACAAACATCAAAAAACAAGTGAAATCCCACCAAAAACATTCTCATGTAAAATGTTGCCAAGACGAGACCTTATGGCTCGCACTGTCAAAATATTATCAGATCTAATGTAGAGCCAAGCTTATAACTCTACAAGCCCCAACTTCACAAACTACACACCGTAGTCAAAATATGTGGCTTGGCCGTTTCGTTGTCAAAACGTTATTAGATCTAATGTAGAGATTAGATCTGATAACGTTTTGACATCGCGAGCCATATGGTCTCGGCAACATTTTACATGAAAATGTTTTTGGTAGATTACTTGTTTTCTTCTGAGATCACATAAGCCAAACAAGTTATAAAAACGGTGACAACTTTTTTATCGTATTTTTTCCCGCTCAATGTTAAATGGTTATAAACGATAGGTAATGCACAGATAAAAGCGATAAACTGATCTGATTCCAGTGCCTCTAATGAACTACAAGTAAAACAAAAAGTAGGTAATTAAAATAGTATAAGTACTTTAATCTTAATATATAAAATGATAAAGTGATTGTTGATATATCAACGCACAGCCCAAACCGCTGGACCTAGAGATTTGAAATTTTACATATAGATACCTTATAAAGTGGAGGCATCCACTAAGGAAGGATTTTTGGAAATTCCACCCCTAAGAGGGTAAAATAGGGGATGAAAGTTTGTATGCAAGTCCGTCAGTTTTGAAGTTAGGATCTTCAAACTTTGTGTTTAAGCTGACGATTGAAAATTGATGTATAGTTATCTCAGCGTTTGTGATAATCCCACCCCTGAAGGCGAGAAACGGGGGATGAAGTTGTGAATGCAAGTCCTTCAAATCAACAGTAAACTTCACTAAATGTATTATTATACAGTGTAGGCATCCACTAAGGAAGGATTTTTGGAAATTCCACCCCTAGGGGGTAAAATAGGGCATGAAAGTTTTATGAAAGTCTTTCAGTTTTGAAGTTAGGATCTTCAACTTTTGTGTGTAGGCTGACGATTTAAAATTAATTTATAGTTTTGCCAACGTTTGTAATAATGCCACCCCCAAAGGGAGAAAAGGGGGATTAAGTTGTGTATGAAAGTCTCTGTGCTTGGAACTTGTGGATAGATCTCCGCCCGTCTATCCGTTTATCTGTCTACCTGCCACGAGCAAATTTATTTTATACTACTAAGGTAGCAAACAAGCATATGGCTAACCTGATGGTAAGCGGTCACCGTAGCCTATATATGGACGCTTCAACAACAGGGGTATTATTCGCGCGCTGCCGACCCTGCCGAAATCTCTTTACACCCTTTTTGAAGAAACCCATGCTAAACTCCTTTGGGAAAACCACGGCGGGAGGCTCATTCCACAGCTTGCGGACGCGATAGGATACTCCTTTAAAACCGAAAAGTAGGAAATCATTTCGGTTACAATGTATGAGGATGAACTCCCCGTCGATGGTGAGAGTTGCGAAGGTTTGTTTCATGATTACAATTAATAAATCACAGCGACAAACTCTGAAATATGATGGAGTTGATTTGCGGCAGGACTGTTTCTCACACGGTCAGTTTTATAAGGCATGCTTACGTGTGAGCTCTTAATCTACCTAAACTTTTGTCAAATATCACATGTAGTGGCGGGCAATAGTCATGAACAAATCTCTATATTGTTACAATGATTCATATCTAGAAATAAGAAATACTCCACGTGGATAAAGTCGCGGGAACTAGACTACAAGTAGCAGCTCTCCACCGCAATGTCATTGAGGTCAAAATATTAACTGATACTGCCAGAAGAGAAACAGTCTTCGTGCCACGTATACCATTGATCCCAAATCACCTTCCTTTTGAATTCAAAAAGATTGCAGTTCCCAATCAAGGTTTGTTTCGCGATGACTATTAATAAATCACAGCGACAAACTCTGAAATATGATAGAGTTGATTTGTGGTAGGACTGTTTCTCCCACGGCCAGTTTTATGTAGCATGCTTATGTGTGAGCTCCCAATCTACCTGAACTTTTTTCAAATATCACACGTAGTGGCGGACAACAGACATGAACAAAGCTCTATATATTATACTAGCTGTCCCGCGCGGTTTCACCCGCATTCCCGAGGGATCGTATGTTCTCCCAGGATAAAATGTATCCTATGTTAATCCAGAACATATTCTTTTTTTTGTGCCAAATTTCATCCAAATCATTTCAGTAGATTATGCGTTTCGTTGAAAGCTCCCAGACGGCTTATTTTTTTCGACACCCAACAAAAATCAATATATTTTAGCCAATGTATACAAAAAACTTGACAAATTATGTATGGTGAAAACAGTATGAAAATCGGTGCAGTAGTTTTTGAGTTTATCGTGAACAGACAGATAGACGCAGCGGAGGACTTTTTTTTTTTATATTTAATGGGTTTACGCTTGACCGCAATCCCGCCTGATGGTAAGCGAAGATGTAGTCTAGGGTGGACCGCGCGTACCCATAAGATGCCTGTTCACTCTGGCCTTGAATATACCCATGTTATAAGTGTCTGGAAACACGTTGTCCGGGAGAGCATTCCACAGCTTGGCCGTGCGTATAAGGTAAGAGGAAGCGAAACGCTTGGTACGGCAAGACGGAATGTCGACGACGAAGCGGTGGAGACCCTCCCGACGCCTAGTGGTCCGATAGAAGAACGGGGATGGGGGGACAAGATTATGGAGTTCCTTATCGCATTCTCCGTGGAACAATCTGTAGAATACCGTCAAACTTGCAACCTGACGCCGATGATCCAGGTTTTGCAGTTTCTTGCTCGTTAGGTCGCTATCGTCGATTATCCTTCGAGCGCGTCTATCTAACGAGTCCAAAGTTGCAAGTTGATATTTGGCTGAGCCATCCCACAGATGAGAACAGTACTCCATGCAAGGTCGTACTTGAGCTTTGTATAGATTTAGAAGCTGTTCCTTTGTGAAGTACCGTCTCACCTTAGTCAGGATACCAAGTTTTTTGGCAACAGTCTTAGCCTTTGCCTCGATGGACCGTCCGAAATTGAGGTCGGAGGATAAATTGAGACCCAAAAGATCTAGGTGTTTGGATATCGGTACAGATACATCACGAAATGCGGGAGTCAGGTTGAAGAGACTCTTCTTGGCAGAAAAAAGACAGGCCTGTGTTTTGGAGGCGTTGAACTCGACCCTATTGGCGGTACCCCATGATGACTTTGTTTTATAATATGTAGTGATTATCTAAAAAAAAGAAATGCTCTACGCGGACGAAGTCGCGAGCTAAAGCTAGTATTGTATAAAAATCTAGCCGAAATAAAATTTTATGTGATCACCTGTAAATCTACAGGATTTGGGTACAAATAAACGTCATAAAAAAATGGATTTCCAAATTTCCATTTTCGAGTTATAAGTGTTATAATTATATTATTAGTATCAACATTATTTGGATTGCATATATTAGATCAATAGATAATCAATAGTTTCATGTGAGCCGTTGCTTGGCCAGGGGGCGGGACTTACTTAGCTCGCCCAATCAAGTTGCCGAAAATACTTATTAGAGGCGGGCTATCACCCGCCACTATTCTCTCTACGGATCGAAAGCTTACAAGCTTTGTGTTCGACATTCCGGTCCAGACTAACGCTAAAGTCACACGTTAGAAAGTTTATATATAACTACCACAATAAACGTTACTTTGTATTCAACACATACATATTTCAATTACCCGCCCACACCTCTGAGTCTAGTAAAATCTCAGAAGTGGGATCTGATAAAACTGTGCTTATGGATATGCCCTATATGCAAGGATTAAGGAAGATAAGTACGACAGCGATGAGTACGTACCTTGACGAAGAAGTTAAATCGACAAGAGTATGCCGCCGAGGAAAAACAATGTCCCACTATTACTATGACAAAATGTCCTCAGTGAAGAAATGCAAGATAGAAGATGGAGAAGGCAACCCTGTGAACCCTGTCGTGCCTGATTCGGGGCTTCCGGAGGATAGTGCTAGAAATCAAGAAACCCTATACTACGGAACTACCGCAAGTTTAAAGCCAGAAGAAACGAAGTGGAGGCGAGAAATCAACGAAGTTGCTGGCAGCGTGGTCGGGAGACTGCGGCAACGTCGAGGATGGCACCAATTCAGAGGGTCTGCTTCAACTGCCGTAGACCGGGACACACAGCTAAGGACCTGTCCTACCAAGTGCCGCAACTGCAGACATCTAGAACGCATCGTGCCGTGCTGGCAGTCATCGAATTCATCAAGATAACCTATGCAGGTACTACATATACCTATATTTTACATCTCTACAAAAAGCTCGTAATGATCGGACAAATTTCTGCCTTGGAGTACATTGATACCCGTAGTAAAATGAACATATTCACAGTAAAGAAATTTCGCGAATTACGAAAACCCCACACGCCTACTAATATTATTATGATGGTTTTGGCGGAATGATAACTCCTTCTCAGGGTATATTTGACTTAAATATTTACATGTTAACGACCTTCACATTAGTAGCTACGCGGAACTCGCTGACGTAGATTTAGGAGAAATAGATTATATAGCAATAATCAACCAACCCGGCTTGCTTGCTAACAACAGAAGATTCGTCCATTTGAAAATAGTCCCTTACTAATTGTCGTTAGACGAGACTACGTCGAAAATCTCGATATACAACAAAAAAACCATAAAAATCGCGGCTGGTTCCGTTACAACTATCGTTATACTAATAAGGGTTAACGTAGACAAGGAAGACGTTTTAGTGACACGCCCTTTACTAGGTGTCCTCTTATTATATACCTACAACTGTTATTTATCACCTGAAAATCCATTCCTTACGGCTATAAATATTGGAGAAATGATATAGAATAGGCTCCCGGTAACTTATCAAGCGTACAGAAACATGCCACAATAAAAATTGATATACTGTAAAGTCATTATACGAACGGAGAAAGTACATATATCAAAACTAGTGTAACTATCGATTTCTCCGCAGTTGACGTAGGCGATATTAGTGCAGATGATAAAAAGACATTGTTTTTTTAACATACTTAATACATACTCTGGTACGTTTGCCAAGACGAATACTCAGCTAGGGTCTATTGAAACAATAGAGATGATTTATAACCATAACTCGGGAACCAGTGCATCGAAAACCATATCGGTTGTCGCATAGGGAGAATGAAATTGTACATGAAAAGATAAATTAATTGATTGAGGCCGGAATCATTAGGGAATTCTTGTCAAATTACGTCAGCCCAGTAATCTTAGTAAAGAAGAAGGGAGATGATATTTGTGCATCGACTATCGTGCCCTTGATGCACGAACAATACAGGACCGTTATCCCTCCTTACTATATACTGGTGACCAAATAGCTAAATTAGCAGGCAGATTGTTTGTCTTTCATCTCTCTAGATCTTACGCATAGTTATTATAAAGTAAAATATCCGAAGAATCCATCCATAAAATTGCTTTTGTCACCTCAGCCGGCCCCGCACACGATTAATAACAATCAGAACAAACATTGTACCTAGACGACATAAACATCCCATCTTCATCTACTGAAGGCAAAGAGCAAGTTTGTTCAAACGGATGTTGGTTTAAAACGTAACCTAAAAAAAAATCTTTCGTGAAAACAAGTGTCAATTATTTAGGGCACCAAATATCGTCAGGTGCACTCACGTGACAAGTGAAAATATACTGTGTGGCTAATTTTAAAAGTACAAGTAATATTCACAAAGTACGCCAGTTTATTGAATTAGAGTCATATTTTAGAAAGTTCAAAAAGAGGTTTCACAGAAATAGCCAAGCCAATAAATAACTTGACAAAAAAATGTTGAGTGGATATGGGGCACCGCGCAGCGGGACGAGTTCGAATCATTAAAAACAAAACTTATCGGTAGACCCGTGTTAACAATTTACAACCCAAAAGTAAAAACTTAATTGCGCACACATGCAAGTAAAATTGGATTGGATATAGTATTTTAAATCAGTGCGAACGGCTCGTTGCGATCAATTCACTACTGCGCCACTAATTTACTACTCGCGAAGAGCAATTTTACCACAGGTAACAAGCTTGAAACTTGCGGTTATAGAATCTTTAATCCGGTTCCGAATATACTCAAGAGGTGTTCCGGTCAAGATAGAGTAGGTAACAGATTGCATTGCACTAGAACGACACTGTGAAAAAAAAGATCTCGTACCTCGTTTAGCCCATTAGTGTCTTTTATTCAAGATTTCGATTTATAAATAGAATATCTAGCGGGGCACCGATTGCAATATGTAGACGCACTCAGCCGCATCGCAACCCGGTGTTTTAGATGATGGCGATTGCTCCCTTACGTTACAAATACAGGATGACAAAAAAGTATTTTAAAGCAACTTCGTGGGAGCACGGACAACCTTGGTATCACAAATAAGTACTTACGAACTCCGCGATTAGAAATTATTTATAATTATTTATATTGTCTGTAAAGATGAAATAAATAAATAAAAAATAATAATAATAATATAATTATTTAATCATTAAAGTGGAGCTTAGTGCAACGTTACCACGACCAAATTGGATACGTAGATTTCGACAAATGTGAAGAATATAAAAGCTGGTTTGAGTACATGACTCGATTTATTAGAAAATATATAAAATCGTGTTGACTACGCGAAAGGCAACTATGGGGAAGTAGAGCGAGGACTACGCCTGATAGAAAAAGCGTCGATTCCTAAGCATACAATACACTTAGACCACCTAGGCCTGTTTGTAAGAATACGAGTAGACATAGTTATCAAAATCAAAATAAAAAAAAAGTTATTTATTCAGTTTAGGCCCTAGTTCTGAATTTACCACCGCTTCGGTTATATTCATGGTCGACGCTTTCACTAAGTTCGTTTTTGCTAAGTCAGTGAAAAGGGGAGCATCGAGATTATAAAAAAAATTTTGATATCATACCACAATTTGGGACTGCAAAACGCGTTATATTGTAACCGACCGTAGTACCGCATTCACTACTTTAAGGAATTTGTAACTGAGAAATATTTTATCGCGAGCTAATGGGCATGTAGAGCGCGTTAATCGAATAATCATTAACGGATTAAATACTCCATCTGACGGTGAATGCACCTGGGATAACAAATTGATCGATGTCATTTGGGATATAAATAACAGGCCGCACCCAGTCAAAAAAATATACGCCTCTTCAACAGATGTTTGGCCACAATCATTCTCTTTTGTCGGCTTTATTAGATATCAATCAAAGCACTTCGGAAAGTCTTCGTGAACGTAGAGAGGCGGCGGCAAAATTAGACTAGTCAATTACTGACATGAAAGAACTTTATGATAATAAACAATACGGGTACAAAAAAGTTTGATGCAGTTGTTGCGTGTCGAGTTCTTACGTCCATTAATGCCAGCTAGCTATATATGACAGTTCCACCAGCTCAAGATTTTGAAATAGATAGCGACGACCTGAGACCTATTAAAGAGAATTAAAAAAAAACAATACGTTTTAATACTAGCTGTAGCTAAGTATTCTTTGAAAGTTGTATTTCTTTGTGTCATCTGAAAAAAAATCTGCAGTGTATAGGTACTTCGTATTATAAGATGATAAGATATTGAGTAAACAAATAACTAGTGGAATATTTAGCTACATAAAATCCAAATCTTCTCATTACTCTTGTTGTAAAATTTTACATACCTACATATTATGCTACGTGACACGAAATAGCCGAACTACGTAAGAATGTTATCAAAGATTAGACGGGGAGAAATATAGCTTTGGCTGTAATTAGACGACGTAATGGATATGTGGGTAGTGACGAATAATATGCCGATTATATATTCTGAGTGATACAACCATTCGTTCGCGGCAACGCTGTGTGATTTATCTTATTATCCATCTACTTCGCTGTTACTGTGTGGTATAAATGGTACTCCAAGTTACCGATCGTGGCAACGCTATGTGAATTATCTATTACATCTACTTCACCATTACTGTGTGGTACAAATCTAACTCCAGGCTATGCTGTGTGTTACGGCCGAAGGAGTAAGCAAATCTACTTCAAACTGTGTATTTATCTTTACATCTACTTCGCCATTACTGTGTGGTACAAATCTTACTACAGGCTATGCTGTGTGTTACGGCCGAAGGAGTAAGCTAACCTACTTCAGACCGGCCATGCTGTGTGATACTTCTGACTATGTGTACTGTAGGCAGCTTGATAGTAGGTAGTCAATAAACTTAATTCTGCTAGACATGCTGTGTGATACTTCCGACTGTGTGTACTATGATCATCTTGATAGCAATCAATATAACTTAATTCTGTCCGCCTTGCTGTGTGTGTGATACGGCCGAGCAAGTAGCATACCTATTTCATGAGAAAAAAAAACATTAAATCAAATAGCAACCAACTCCGACAATACTTTGTGATCTGGCCGAATAAAGTACTGCGTGCTATGTGCATATCATTACACAAAACATTGCTACAATAGTTATGCAAATGCTAGGGCAAAAAAAAAAAACGTCTTTGAAATAAAATATATTTACTTGCCTGAAATATGGTAAAATAGGTCTTAAAATTAAATATAATTGTGCAACATATTTCGCCAGATATTCGACATGCAAAATTAATACAGAAAATAATTACATTGAATTTATCAGTCAAAGAGCTAAAAAAAAATAAGTTTCAAAATGATTACAAGAAAGATTTAGAAGTTTATAATAATTAGGTAATAAATTAAAATGATTAAAAATGTTCTTAAAAAAATATTACCTATGTCAATCGCTTATATACTAAAATTTTAATGTCAAAAATTCTTCAATTGTAAAAATGTTTTGTTAAATTTATGACACGCTCACAGCAAAAACAAGTCGTTCCTCAGAAATTAATAGTAACGTGTGATAATAACAAACTTAACTAATGATTGTGCTAATGGATGAAAACCCTTGTGAAAGGACCACTTCAACAAATATGTCAGTCTTTCATTCAGTTTACTGCCGACCCTTTTTTTTTTTCTTTTACAGCACCACTTCATCGTGATGGGCCCAAACCGCAAGTTGGTACTGCCGACGATATCGCCGCGGGGACGCGTCAAAATGTCAGGATGGCCGAATGTTATAATTATATTATTAGTATCAACATTATTTGGATTGCATATATTAGATCAATAGATAATCAATAGTTTCATGTGAGCCGTTGCTTGGCCAGGGGGCGGGACTTACTTAGCTCGCCCAATCAAGTTGCCGAAAATACTTATTAGAGGCGGGCTATCACCCGCCACTATTCTCTCTACGGATCGAAAGCTTACAAGCTTTGTGTTCGACATTCCGGTCCAGACTAACGCTAAAGTCACACGTTAGAAAGTTTATATATAACTACCACAATAAACGTTACTTTGTATTCAACACATACATATTTCAATTACCCGCCCACACCTCTGAGTCTAGTAAAATAAGAATAGAATCGGTACAAAGGTACTGGAAGATTTTAGGATGGAGCCTGGTATTCCCATCATTCCGCCATGTTTTTTGTTTATACTACTTAGCAAACAAGCATACGGCCCGCCTGATGGTAAGCGGCTACCGCAGCCTATGGCCGCTTGCAACACCAGGGGTGTTACTCACGCGTTGCCGACCCTGCAGAAATTTCTTCACCCCCTTTTTGAAGAACCCCATTTTGTACTCTATTGGGAAAACCACGGCAGGGAGCGCATTCCACAATCTCAGCGTCCGCGGAAGGAAGCTCCTTTGAGACCTCACAGTTCGAAACAATTCCGGTTTCAATATGTGAGGATGGACTCCCTGTCGATGGCGAGATTCGATGGTAGGAGGTGGCCGTGGGCATCATCTTAAACAATTCTACAGAACACTGTCCGTTGTACAGACGGTAGAACATACATAAGAAGGCAAAGTCTCTCCTCAGACTGAGGGGCTCTTAACCGTTTGTGAGCTCGGGATCGTCAACAATTCTAGCGGCACGTCGCTGAACCGAGTCTAAAGGCCCAAGCTGGTATCCAGGTGCTCCCGCCTACAGATGACAGCAGTACTCCATATGAGGCCGAACTTGCGACTTATAAATTTGCAGCCTTTGCCTCGATGTGAAGTACTGCTTCGCTTTGTTGAGCACTCCGAGCTTTTTGGATGCCAGCTTAACCTGGTCTTCTAAGTGACTACGGAAAAAACGTCGCTAGAAATGTCGACGCCAAGGATCCCAATGCTTTTACTGATGTTCAAGGACGTGTTCTGGAATTGTGGAGCCACAGACCATGGGGTTTTCTTAGCGGTGAACGCGCAGGCTTGTCTTAGTGGGGTTGAAATGGACTAAGTTTAGTCGACCCCAATCGGAGATACTAGTTAGTGTACTCTCGATTTCAAACAACAGTCGTTCGCGGCTTTCCTCCACCTCGAAACGAGGGATATTAGCACGGCCCGTGTAATGAGCGTCCCCTGTACTGTCGTCTGCATAACAATGAATGCCGTCAATAGACAGCATATCATTGATATGCAGTAAGAACAGTATTGGGGACAGCACAGACCGGTTATGTTTGGTACCTATTACCTCAGAGTATATAAATACTACGTACAACTATTACTATTCTGCTTTCGTGAACAATGACATTTAAAATATCCTAGCTAATGGGGAAGATTTTTTATTAACATACATGGATATCAAATCCGGAATGACTGACGACGCGACAAGAAACGGCACGACTACCTAGTTTCGTCAGCCGAAATTCACAACGTTTGTTTTTAACACAGGTTTTTAATAATCTTCATGTTGATTAAAGAAGTTTATTATATAAAAATTAAAGAATATAAATAATTAACCAAAAAAGGATATACTGAGTACAGTGGCGTAACTATACCATCTGGGGTCCATGGAAAATTCTTTTGATGGGGCCCTATCAGTAAAAATCGTCACGTTGTACTCAGTTTAATTTTAATAAACTTCGAGATTTTCAGCGTACTCAATTACACGTTGTATATGTCCCACTAATGGCCATAGGCCTCCTCTCTTAGGCGAGAGGGAATGGTCTGTAGTCCCCACGCTAGCCCAATGCGTATTGGAGACTAGTTGTCTCACTTTGGATTTTAAGCAGAACTTATAAAAATATACTTGTCAAATAAAATAAAATACTTAGGTACAGTCGGAGACTGAAAATGTTTATCACTATTCAAACTCGATTCCATCTCATACCGCGCGCAATAAGGCCTAATAAGTCATATCAACAAACATATTACATTTTTAAATTGTGAAATGTTTTTAAGTATCGAACATAGCAAAAAGGCTGTCAATGACTTTTTGATTATGTAAACTCATCTAATAAGGCGCCGATCCCGCAGAGAGAGTCCTATAATATTTTTTTTAATTATATTGCGACATTTGTTGAGCGTTTGTAAAAATAAAAATCTCAATAAAAATAATAGGTAATAAAGTAATGACAAGTTTATTCCTGCAGCAAAGGGCAGTTTTTTATTGCAAACTATATTTAGTGCTATATCAAGAGAACTCAATTCTTACTAGATATAACACCTCTTTGAATTATTTTTCATGTCAATTACAATTCACGCCTATCAAAAGTCATTTTATTTCCGGTCAACCTTATGAAACAGAAATGTGCAAGCGATTATAGAACGCAACGTGGTAAACATTTTTAGACCGCGACTGTACAATGTAAAAAAATATTTTTGAGCTCGCGGCGTCTTGGGCCGGGGCCCTCTTGGGTCGGGGGCCCGTGGCATTTTGCCAGACCTGCCACCTTATTGTTACGCCACTGACTGAGTAAGTACATAACAATTAGAATTGTTTACTTTTTCTGAATATTGTTCTACTGATTTTTGAAATAGTGGTTTGTTAAATCTTAGTTATTCTAAAAGTTGTAACGTAGAAAATGTACACTAATGTATATTAGTGTATAATAAATACTAGTATTATAAAAACATAATATTGGTTTGTTTGTATATTTGAAGAGGAAAATACAATTAAACAACAACAAAAAATCTAGTCCTATGAAAACAACGATACCAACACAAGATAGTGTTAAGAGGAAACGCTCGTGGCGTTTGTTCCATACAAACGTAATCCTCAGTTTCCTCTCTGGTTAATGACACTAGAGCTATGATTATTTTACCATGCAATCTGTAGATACCACTGTATGTCTCTCGGTTGTGTTTTACTCCATAAATTTATTATTATAAGAACAGCGTTGCCAGATTTTTTTTCGGGCAAAGCGGGATTTTGTAACCTCTTGAGTAAAAAAAGCGGGATTCTATCGCCGAAAGCGGGACATAGGTGCTAAACAAAACCGGCCAAGTGCGAGTCGGACTCGCGCACCGAGGGTTCCGTAGAAACTTACGTACGTAAATAGTTCATTGATGGGTCTCAAAGATTTTTCCACATTTTTTCGATTATGTCGTAAAATAATCGTATTTAAAAAAAAAATTGTGATGTAACTTCCGGATGTAGCTTTTCGGATGTCTTCCTTTACTTGTGTGTGCTGCATGGAATTGGTTTTTGCCTTATGATTCTAGGTCAATGGGAAGTACCCTTTAGGTTTTGATTCCCTTGCGAGCGTCAAAATATGCGGCATATAGGTACGGCATTTTTTGACTGCGTGGACTCAGAATTTTGATTTTTGTACGTCAAAGTGACATTTAACTCACTTCAGCGCTTTTTTTTGTCCGTCGAGTAATCCTCGAAAAGCGGGACTGAGCCGGCGCGGGACATTTAATTTTGGGCTAAAAATCGGGACGTCCCGCCAAAATCGGGACGTCTGGCAACGCTGTATAAGAATTAGGAGCCTTCTAAAATGACAAAAACTTACCATTTTTACTGCCCTTATCAGACGTCCAGCAAACAAATTTGACGAATATAAAAAATAAAAGGAAAACCGACAGACAGCCAAAGCCCTTATTATTATATTCTTGAAAAAATAAAAAAAAACGATCCAGTATTGGAGGAGGGGATTACGAAATAGCGATTTCGTCTATTTTAAATAGGTATAATCGATCCAAGCTGCAGTTGTCTCTATCGTCCCTCATACATTTATATCCCAGCAATAGATTTGTTAAATACCTATTTTTCAAATTTCAACTATTTTTAATTGATCGTGTGTATAATTATTAACTATTATTAATTGATTATGTGAATTATAGTGTTGTGCAATCTTTAAAATTCCTATTATGTTCTTAAAATCTAATAATACCTAGAAGTAATTAAATGTTCATCATCTACATGTCCTGTTCCCAACTATTTACGCAATATTTTTGCTTCTTCCATTCTGCCTTTGTATCCGTCATAACAGCATTCACTCCTTCTTATTTACATCATCTTTCTTACGATCTATCCATCTCTTTTTCGGTCTTCCTCTTCCCGTATATCCACCCGCTTCCATATGCATAACTCTTTTACTCACGTGGCTTTCATTCATCCTCATAAAATGTCCATGCCGCTACTTTAAAGCTTCCTCTTATGTACTCATTATTTATCATATCCATTCTTGTCATTCAATAAATCCATCTCAACATTATCATCTCAGCTGCATGTTTTTCATCCATCTTCTTTACCTAATGCCCAACATTCTGAACCATATATTAAGACAGGCCTTATCACAGTCCGCGAAAGGCTGACGCGTTCATGTTTGTGTGCTATTATTAAACATTATCGATACCTACGTGCTCAGTGAATGTTCTAGGCATTTTTCAGTGCTAAGATTATATAATTAATGGTATAGTATATATTATTAATGGCGCAGCACACAAACTGTTCTTTTCGTAGGCGCTTTTCCTATAATTTCGTAATACGAGTTCCCAGCCCACCTACTTTATTCATGCAAACTGTAGTCTATGTTTGATTAAAATTGTACCATTGTAGATAGACCTATAATTCATTCTGCGTGTACAGTCGAACGCAGAAATAGAAAAAATCGAGAAATAGAAAAAAATGAATCCGATAGAGCATGTCTGGGACTTGCTAAAAAGAAGGGTTAAATCCAGAATGCCACCCCCCAACAATCTGAATGAACTTGGAAACGCATTACTTGAGGAGTGGGAGCGGTTGCCTCAAGAAATCATCGATAACATAATCTGTAGCATGCCCAGACGAATGGAAACCGTAATCAGAGCAAGAGGGGGAAACACTCGTTATTAATTTTGCTTTAATTTTATTGTTAAATCATTTAATGCTTACTTTTTTTTATTTTTTGTGATGGTTCATAATCGAGGAGTCGCGCGCGCGCATCCATCCGTGGCGGGCGCGTTCATTCGATTACGGCTCTAATATAGTGTCAAAAATGACGGACGTGTTAAAGTGTAATGTTTGTAATATCGTTATTGACGAAATGTTGACGTATATTCAAAATAAAGTGTCTCTAGTGGACGTGGATACAATGGTGAAATTGTGTACATCATCATTTACGAGTAGTGAGATCAAAAAATCGAAATCACTGTTTTTTGAATCCATTTCAACGGTTCAGCGTAACAAATTAAGGAGACAAAAAGGGAAGGAGAAACGTGACCTGGAAGACATCATAAGTGTCTTCAAAACAGCAGAACCTGATGAAGTTCCCGTTTTTGTTGCACGTAATTTGGAGAAACTACCTCCTATTACATTTGATCATTTGGATTGTTCTAAGTTGTTAAAGGATATCCAAAGAGTTCAAGCTGATATCAAAGACATGAAAAATACGTATGCTACGATTGATCAGCTTAATGAAGTAAAAGCGGAATGTCTTCATAACAATAGCATCACACCAATGCTACCCCGATCGGTCTGCAATGTAAACATGAAGCGTGGCGCCTGGACCCTGGATAGTGGCCCGATAGGTTTATCAAATTTGCATAACGAGGTTGAAAGCCATACGAAGCAAACACCTGTTTTACAGAACGAGGTTGAAAGCCATACGAAGCAAACATCTGTTCTTATAAACAAGAATGATACACTACAATACAGAGATATTTTTGGGGTTAGTAGTCAGCAAAATCAGAATGAGTCATCAATGCAAGAACGAGTGGAGGTAGGCAGCGACAAGTTACTTGCCGCGGTAAAACCGTGTGACACAGGTATAAAACTTGCAGCTGCTGTGACGTCAGAGGCGATGGACTCACCCGCACCGTCCTCCGTACATCAGCTGACCGACGGCGCAGCGAGTGTGGCAGAGCGCAGTACCGAAACCAAGCCACTAAATAATGAGTCACAAAATGTAAACAGCAATAATGATGCCTGGCACTTAGTAGATCGACAAAAGAAAAAGTTGAAATATCGTTTTATGGGAAAAGCAGGTACAGCAAATGAAATGGAATGTAATTTCAAAGCTGCTAAAGCAAAGATCCCTATATTTATTACAAATGTACATAAAGATACGAAAGAACACGATATAATTAAGTATATTATAACAAGAACGCAAGAAACTGTTTCGTTGGGGAAAATAAATATGAAGAAACAAGGAGATTACAGTGCATATAAAATGTTTGTCTCCGAGGAAAAACTACCTTTATACCTAGACGAAAATCTGTGGCCTAAGGGAATAATATTTAGACGTTTTGTGCATTACAAACACAAAAATATTGACAGAGTTACCTCTGAAATCGGCACGACAAAAACAAACAATGGATAAACGCCCTTACAATTTCACTAGCTTCAATTGTAAAAATGTCAAACGTTCTCTGGAGAGTATCAGGGAGTTATGTGGTACGTGTGATCTGATTGCCTTACAAGAGACTTGGCTACTTCCTCACGAAATTCCGTATCTAAGTACTATTGACACTGATTTTGGCTATACGGGAACATCGGCGGTGGATACAACGGTGGGGATACTGCGCGGTAGGCTTTTCGGCGGCACTGCCCTACTATGGAGAAATAGTGTTTTCCAAGATGTGACGGTGTTACGATGCGATAATTCTCGCATATGTGCTATCAAAATAGTAACAAGTGAGCGGCCTGTTATTGTTGTGAGTGTTTATATGCCTACGAACGCGACGGATAATCTACCAGAATTCACGGACTGCCTCAGTGCGGTGAGTGCTATTGTAGATGAATATAGTATAGACTCAGTATTTATTATGGGCGATTTTAACGCACATCCCCGTGAATTATTTTTTAACGAACTTACGGATTTTTGTGAAGAACAATGTTGGTCATGCATTGACGTTGATAGATTGGGCTTATCTTCTGATACCTACACTTTTGTTAGTGATGTACATGGGTCCCAAAGATGGTTAGACCACTGTGTTGTAACAGAATCAGCTGCTCAGTCTGTAACTAATGTATATGTAAAATACGATACTCTGTGGTCGGACCATTTTCCTATCATACTTGAGTGTAATCTACGATTATTAACTCCAAAACTACCTAGTAAAAGTACTACAGATAAAGCGTTGATAGTATGGGGGGAGCGTACTGAGAAACAAATTATTGTATATGGTGAAAAGTGTCATAATGGACTAAGATCTATTATTTTCCCGAGTGATTTCACGAACTGTGCTGATAACTTTTGTCATGACCATGATCATAGGCTTGTTCTAGATAAGCTTTACTGTAATATTGTGACTACTCTGAGCAGAGCAGCTATGGTCAGTCGGGGAAATAGGTGTAGGCGTGGAGGTGGCTCACGCATTGTGGGATGGAATAGGCATGTCAGAGAGGCTCATTTGGAGGCTAAGTCAAAGTTCTTAGTATGGGTATCGTATGGCAGGCCTACATGCGGATACATATATGATGAGATGTGTCGAAGCCGTAAGATATTCAAATCGCGATTAAAATGGTGTCAGGATCACAAAGACCAAATTAAGATGGATATCTTGGCCTCACAGCACTCAAAAAACAATTTTCGAGGCTTCTGGAAAAACACCAATAAGGTAAACGCTAGGCCTGGCCTCCCGGTGAGCGTTGATGGTATGAGCGATCCCAAGGAAATAGCAAACCTATTTAAGGACCATTTTATTGTACAGTCCCCCCTGGGTCCAGCGCGGAAGGTGCTCACTGCTGAGTTGCCTACGGAGAAGTTAGGGACTAGATTTACGGAAAAGGATGTAGCAAAAGCAATACGATCAATATCAAAAGGTAAATCTCCCGGTCACGATGGTCTCAGCATTGAGCATCTTCAGTATGCCGGTCCACACATTTCAAGGGTCTTAGCTATGTTCTTTTCACTGTGCGTGAGTCATTCATACGTGCCACGGGAACTAATGAAAACTGTCGTAGTGCCTGTAGTAAAAAACAAAACGGGGGATTTGGCCGATAAAGGTAACTATAGACCTATCTCCCTCGCGACAGTTATTGCAAAGGTGTTTGACGCCCTGCTTGAGACACAGTTAGATAAGTACCTCGTGTTGCACGACAATCAGTTTGGTTTTCGACCTTTTCTATCCACCGAAAGTGCAATACTGTGTCTCAAGCATACCGTTAGATATTATACTGCTAGAAGGACTCCTGTTTATGCCTGTTTCCTGGATCTGTCTAAAGCTTTCGACCTGGTCTCCTACGATATCTTGTGGGAAAAGCTTGAGGGCATTAACTTACCGGGTGAACTTATAAATATATTCAGGTATTGGTACGGAAACCAGGTCAACTGCGTCAGGTGGGCAGGAGCGCTGTCCGAGCCTTATCGGTTGGAGTGTGGGGTGAGACAGGGGGGATTGACCTCTCCCGCACTCTTCAACTTATATGTGAACGCTCTGATCGTCGCACTCAGCAGTCAGCGTGTCGGTTGTCATATCGACGACGTCTGTGTTAAGGTGCTATATTCAGAAAAAATGATATCTTTGTGTGCCTGTATCTTAATTAATACAAGGGTTGGGGATCCGAGATTTTATTATATGATTTTTGAGATCTTAATTGAGTATTACCTTGAAGGAAAACACGTTTGATAGAAATTTTCTCGATAAAGTTTAATTCCAAAGTAGCCTCTAGATAAAACTCTTTTACACTATAACTCCGTCAAACAGGCGAATTTTACAGTGAAATTTAATGCAAAAAATTGGTAATTCATTCTTCTTATACTGTGAAGAACAGATTTTCTATACATTGCATGGTTATTTTATAAACAATTTATATTTGGTTTGGTACTTACGTCGTTTATTAAAACCTGCGGCTTGCCCGGGCAGAGCACTATACACATCTCTTTTTAGCACATACGAAATCACGGTGAACGTATTTATTGTACTACTCTTGCATCGCTAGGATCCAGTGCTGCAAACTCTCCTTCTTTTCCAGGAGATTCCATGATTTTTGAACATGTCTCCTTATCTCCTTATTTATTTTTCAATTCAATGAAAATCTCCTGGATTTTCACGATGTGAGTAAAATGTACGACATTTTATATTTTTATAAAAATAACACCTGATATTGACATAAAATAAACCAGTCAATGCAATGTATAATCTGCATCTCTGTCTTAAACTGTGAAACTTGCAAAGTGACGTTGTGTTTTCGTTTTATTTTCAAGAGTTCGTGTATTTTGAGTTATATTGCATATTTATCGGTGGTGTTTTACCCAATAAAGATCAATGCATGTGAAGTTGAAATGAATTACGTGTAACGTGATTTTTCAAGTTGTTTAAAAAATCCGTGAAAAGTTTTAGTACGATTACCACCTTTTTACTGAAACATTTGTATGTCTTATCGAAACCGACAATTTTATTACTGACAGAGCCTCGAAAACTCGACACTGGTAAAAAATAAGTCCTAATAAAAAGGATTTGCTTGTTAAAATTAAAACTAAGGTATAATATAAAATCCTATTAATCTAAATACAGCATAAAGGGTATTTTTTTTATTTCTCCTTCTTTTTGACCCTGTCTCCTGGATTTTTGGCATAAATATACTTCTTTTTTGCATGTTGGGGTTTGCAGCACTGCTAGGATCATTCGGCCGAAGCCTTTGTCGACGACGGACCTACGCTAGTTTTCGCGGCCGGCTCTCGTAGTTTTAAACATTAAATATTTTCGTAGCATATTCTTTATTGTCTTCAAAGATAGTATTATAGTTTGTAATATCGTATTAATTTCAGTTTAGTGTGATAACCTAGTTCAATAGTGCTTGTAAATATAAAGTCAGTTGTGTAGTTTTGTTTTTATTATTTTTATAGTGTCAAGTTTAGTGTTAAAGTTGATTTTAATATAATTTCACGACATGGGTAATAGAATAAAGACCAAGGAAAAACAAAAAGCAGCATTTGGAGCAAATGAGTGCCAAAAGCTCAATACATGACAAAAATTTAAATGTAAGTATTAACAATACATATTAATATTTTTTTATTAATCGTTAATAACATAACTAACGATAACTTATTTAATTATTTTAGTAATTATATATTGCAGTTAGATCATTATCAGTTTATCGTTCACGTACCGGATAGATTTATACGAACTTATATATAAGTTCGAGTCCGAGTCCGAGATCAGAGAGATCATGAAAACTATGATAACAACTAATTTGTTATTATATTTGCGGATTATTATTCTCTTACTTTACATTACATTTTATTACCAAATATAACATGATTTGATTATTATAATTATTTATTATGGTGTATGGACAAATACATATTTTAATGCCTAAAAGTTTTATTAATAAATTTTGTAGGTGCTATAAATTAGTATTTAAAATAGGCTACAGTTTAGAGTGTATTTCTTATGGTGTACTTAGGACAACTATCTCTTTTTATGTCTTATCTTTTTATTAATAATATTTGTAGGTGCTATAAATGAAATAAAATATTTATGATTCACAGGGAACAATCTCCACAAAAAAGTTACAGTCGTGAAAAGATCATGGTAGAACCCACAGAATAATTTTTGACTTCCTTGGTAGCGCCGCTGGCAGCTTATGATGTTGTCGCAGATAATGAATCAACGTTGTTTTTCGAAAATTTGGATAAGCAGCAGTCCTCCAAAGTGAATTTGGAAGTAAGTGAGTATGTATATTGTACACCTACTTAGGTCTAGCATTATCCGTTAGTTTATAGTATCCGGATAAAACAAATATTATTATTTTAGAGGTAAAACCGGTTAACCGGTTTTAATACCGGTTAACCGGTTATTTAAATGTTCACTCGTTTTTTTTCCACGTTATTTCTATAGCTCGAATTATAGATAATAACCGGGCCAAAGATTAAAAAATCGTAAATAGGAATTATTGTCAGTTAAAGTTAATAGAGTGGGTATAAAATAAACATCAAATTCATCAACATTATCATCTGGCTGCCCTGTTCCCAATAATTTGGGGTCGGCGCAATATCTACGTTTTTTCCATTCGTTTCTTCTATCCGTTATACCAAAATTCACTCCTTTCTTACTCATGTCATCTTTCACAATATCCATCCATCTCTTTTTCATCAAATTGATAATAAAGATAAATCTACAGAGTTAAATAAACTATTATTTCCATGGTTTATTTAACTCTCTTTATATAGACTACGCGGTTCGTTGCTTTTGATTTTATTTTGAATGACATCATAAAAACATAATATTTGCTTGGTTTTTAATTGCTATGAGATATGATAATGTCATTATATCTCATAGCAATTAAAAACTAAAATGTTAAATAAAAATTAGATCAGTAATGAAGAAACATTTATTAAATTATGTTTATTTAAACATTTATTAAATTATGTTTCGTACGTTATAATAATCATTTCACACGTAATATTATGTTACATAGCATATTGTAGCAGCACAATAACTTGCGTGTACACAAACACGTGATTATTATTATACGAATGTTTTCTTGCCTGTTCTTCTCAGTTGAAGGCCGACTTACGAACTGGTGGTAACTTCAGTAGCTTTGACCTTCATAAGTGCCCTACCAGGGCCTAAATTGAATAAATGGCTTTGACTTTGACTTTGACTTTCCTTAGATAAAAAAAACATTACTCAGTCTTTGTTGTCGTGCAGACGGTTAAAAAATAACACCAATCAGTCAGCTTGCTGTCTGGCAGATACATAAGAGCTTTCGTTGACAGTAGTTGCTCCGACAGCATGACATTAATGCTGGCGTTCCACAAGGCTCTGAATTATCCCGTACACTGTCCTTCCAGCATATCAATGATATACTCTCTATCAGGCGGGCCGTACGCTTGTTTGCTGCCTAAGTAGTATATTTTTTTAACATTTTTTATACCTATCATAAAAAAAAAAATTATTATAAGTTATTTTCTAACCAGCTCAACACTATACGCTTCAACACACTTCAATTCATCACAAAAATCCTCACTGCATTGGAGTCAGTTTAAAAAACGGCGGCTAATCTTCCTTTTTCCAAACAAAGAAAGAAACCGGAAAAAATCGAAACCGTTTTTTTTTTGTTGTTCAAAACCATACCTAATAACCGGTTTTCGATTTTCGGTGAAACCGGTTTGCATTCCCTAATGTGTGGAATGTTGGTACGACAGACGAGGCGGTATTAAGGCGAACGCGATAACAGAGCCGAAAGTGTAACGATCAATACACACGCGTATCATACGACGTTTTTCAACACACTTGAGAGGAAAAAACAGACTTGTATTTCTTGGAGTAAATTTTTGATAATAATCAACCACACAATGAAAACGTTAACAAATATGGCGCGCAACTTTTGTTTTTTTTTTACAGCTAAGCTCTGTCAAACTATTTTACCTGTTTAAATTAAGAATGATTCGTCTACACACATATCAATTACATTGAGGTACAATTAGGGCATCGGAACCGGGAATTCCCGGTTCTGAGGGTTGCAATAAGAACCGGTTCTTAAATATAAAGAACCGGTTATTTCGGGTCTTTCGATTAATATAAATAATAGATCTCTACTATAAGGATAGTAGAGATCTAAGGTTGATTGTAAGTTTTAAGCATTCTTTCGTTAATCTTCGGGGCCATACTTTCTTTTCTGTGCGAACGACGTTCACGACGCGACATATCAGTTGGGTAATACTGTAATTTGTTATGTTAGGTAAATTTTTATTTAAAAAAATCTAATATAAATAAAAAAACTGGTTTGTTAAACGACTTGATTACATTTATGTTATTTTAATCAAAAGCTGTGATTCAGAAATCACTGTTTGATTGTCATTCTACGACATATTCGTACATAGAAAACTATTTTATTGTTATTATTATACTACCTATAATGTTTTTGATCATAAATTAATTAAAAGAACAAAAGTTTATATCGAATAATTAATGGAACCAAAAGAACCGGGTACACGGTTCTGGATTAGAACCAGAACCGAAAAAACCGGTTCTCAAAATATGGCCGGTTCTCGATGCCCTAGGTACAATCTTAACATAATTAATAATAATAATACTACATTGCCTGTGTCACAGAGCGCATTGACTTCTTGAAGCAAAAAGTTCATGCGTGGGTACGCCGTATTCGCCGCTACAGAGAGCGTGTGGATCGATTCCAACAGAATCACTTCTTCCAGAGTGACCAGAGGAAGGTATACCGAAAGTGGGAGGGAACCGACCAACGTGTGTTGGATGGACAGCTGCCAAGTGTTACTGCCATGATTAATTTCTGGCGTAGTATCTGGTCAATGCCTGTCCAACACACCGAGGGTGATTGGATGAGTGTTGTCAAACGTGAGTGTGAGTCCATCGAACCAATGGAGGCCATTACCATCAGCCCCAATGACATAAGTTGTGCAATCCGCACGACCCAGAACTGGAAAAGTCCTGGGCCGGATGGATTGCACAACTTTTGAATAAAGTGGTTTCGATGCTCACACGAACGGTTGGCAACGCAATTCCAACAAGCTCTTGAGTTTGGTTCCCTGCCAATTTTCCTTACAACCGTTGTTACCTCCTTGTGATAGTACCACGGAAGCGAAAAATTATCGACCCATCGCGTGCTTGCCTACACTATACAAGCTCCTTACATCCATTTTGAGAACAAAAATTAATACGCACATTGTTTCGAACAACGTTTTGGCCTCCTCTAAAAATGGATGTAGGGTTGGGTCCCGTGGTACCAAAGAGCTCCTCCTCATTGACATGACAATTTGCCAACAGGTCCGCGGGACAGGTGAGCCGTCTCGGCTGCCTGGATTGACTACAAGAAGGCATTTGATTCGGTGCCTCACTCATGGCTGGAGAGGATCTTGGAACTGTATAAAGTTGATACAGCTTTAAGATCCTTCTTAAGCGCATGTATGAGGCAGTGGATCACAGTCCTTCATCAACCAGGTGGTGGTGATGGCACCTCTGGCCCGCAGGACTTTATAAGGATTCAGCGAGATATTTTCCAGGGTGACAGTTTGAGACATCTGTGGTTCTGCCTAGCTTTGAATCCGCTCAGTACTCTGCTGAAGGATTCAGGACTAGGCTGCCGGCTTCGGAGAGGTGGTGAGAGCATTTCTCACCTGTTGTACGTATGGATGACCTTAAACTGTTTGCACCAAAACGTCAGAACTTGTTGGAGCTACTGAAGATTACAGAAGTGTTTAGTAGCGGCATCAAGATGGAATTTGGTATAGATAAGTATGCGGTCATTAGGGAATGCAAAACCGTGGCAAAATGAAAACCGGTTTTTATTTCGGTTATGAGATGTAAAAACCGGTTAACCGGTTTTAAACCGGTTTTTTTAATGTTCGCTCGTTTTTTTCTTTCACGTTTTTTTTTTTTTCTTTTATACCACTTAGGTGGCAAACAAGCATACGGCCCGCCTGATGGTAAACAGTTACCGTAGCCTATGGACGCTTGCAACACCAAGGGTATCGCACTCGCGCGTTGCCGACCCTGAAGAAACCACTTCACACCCTTTTTGAAGAACCCCATGCTGTACTCCATTGGGAAAACCACGGCAGGGAGCTCATTCCACAGTCCGAGTGTCCGCGGAAGAAAACTCCTTTTAGCCCGCACAGTTCGAAACAATTCTGGTTTCAATGTGTGTGAATGGACTCCCTGTCGATGGCGAGAGTTGCGATGGTGAAAGGTAGCTGTGGGCATCAAGTCGAATAATTCCTTAGAACACTCTCCGTTGTACAAGCGGTAGAACACACATAACGAGGCAAAGTCTGTCCTCAGACTGAGTGACTCTAAACCGCTTGTGAGCTCGGGACGTTATTTCTATAGCTTGAATTATATATACTAACCGTGCTTAAGATGTAAAACTCGCAAACTGAGGAATTATTATCAGTTAAAGGTAATGAAGTGGGTATAAAAGAAACATCATCACCATCTGCCTGCCCTGTTTCCAATCATTTGGGATCGGCGCAATATGTACGCTTCTTCCATTCGTCCCTTCTATCCATTATCATCTTTCATACAATTCATCCATCTCTTTTTCATCAAACTGATGGACATAATAGTTTATTTAACTCTGTAGATTCGTTTTCATCAGAGACTCGTTTATATAGACTACTCGGTTCGTTGCTTTTGATTTTATTTTATACGAATGAAATCATAAAAACATATCACGTTTGCTTGGTTTTTAATT
Organism: Polyploca ridens; assembly: GCA_951394255.1. NCBI lineage: Eukaryota > Metazoa > Arthropoda > Insecta > Lepidoptera > Drepanidae > Polyploca > Polyploca ridens. Next base: position 7,940,158 of record OX596256.1, on the reverse strand, counting down.
GCTATGAGATATGATGACTTTATGTTAAAAAATAGATCAGTAATTAAGAAGTACTTATTCTGTATTTAGTGTCTTTAGTGTCTGTATGAATATAATTGGACTGTTTTACAAAAACCTTAAACCGACTTCAAAGTACACTAAGAAGTAATCAAATCCTGATCTGATGACAATGGGACCAAACGGGAAGTGTACCCTTTCAAATAAAAAAAGAATTTTCCAAATCGGTTTATAAACGACGGAGTTATGAGGTAACAAACATAAAAAAAAAAAAAAAAAATACATTCGAATTGAGAACCTCCTCCTTTTTTTGAAGTCGGTTAAAAATAGATCAGTAATTAAGAAGTACTTATTTAAACATTTATTAAATTATGTTTCGTACGTTATAATATTCATTTCACACGTAATATTATGAACATGGCTTATTATAGCGGCACAGCAACTTGCGTGTACACAAAAACGTGTATATTACTATACGAATGTTGTCTTTAGATAAAATAAAAACACTACCCATTCTTTGTTGTCGTGCAGACGGGTAAAAAATAACACCAATCAATCAGCTTGCTTTCTGGCAGATACATAAGAGCCTTCATTGACAGTAGTTGCTCCGATAGCATGACATTAATGCTGGCGTCCCGCAAGGCTCTGAATTATCCCCAACACTATTCCTCCAGCATATCAATGATATACTCTCGATTGCCAGCATTAATTGCTATGCAGATGAAATTACAGGGGAAGCTCATTACACGAGCCGTGCAAATATCCCTCGTTCTATATTGGAGAAAAGGCGCGAAGAACTTACGTCTTAAAACGAGAGTACACAAACTAGTGGATTCGATTGGGGTCGACTAAACCTAGTCTATTTCAACACCACTAAGTCACACACAAGCCTGCGCATTCACCGTTTAGAAAAGTCCATTTTCTGTGGCTCTTCATTTCTAGAACATGTCACGAAAAGCATTGGGATCCTTCGCATTAATATTTATAGCGAGACGTTCTGTTCCAAAGTCATCTACAAGGTATCCAAAAAACTCGGTGTGATTAATAGAGCGAAGCAGTACTTCTTATCGAGACAAAGACAGCAACTATATAAGTCGCAAGTCTGGCCCAAATGGAGTATTTCTGACTTCTGTGGGCACCTGGATACCAGCTTGGGTATTTAAACTCAGTTCAGCGACGTGCCGTTAGAATTGTCGACGATCCCGCGCTCACAAGTGTTTTAAAGCCCCTTAGTCTGAGGAGACACTGCCTTCTTATGTGTGTTATACCACTTTTCCAACGGGCAGTGGTCTGAAGAATTGTTTGACCATCAGGCCCAGTTACCTTCTACCATCGTAGTCACCGACGGGGAGTCCATCCACACACATTGGAACCAAAATGGTCTCGTACTGTGCGGTTTCAAAGAAGCTTCCTATCGTGGACGCTCAGGCTGTGGAATGAGCTCCCCGCTTCAAAAAGGTTGAGGGTTGGCAACGTGCGAGTTATAACCGTTATGTTGCCAGTGCAAGCATCCATAGGCTACGGTAACTGGTTATCATCAGGCGCGGGCCGTACGCTAGTTTGCATATGTATTGTAAAACAAAGTTTAACATATTTTATATCATAAAAACAATAATCATTATAAGTTATTTTCTTACCAGCTCAACACACTACACATCAATACACTTCAGTTCATCACAAAAATACTCACTGTTTTGCACTCAGTTTACAAAACGGCGGCAAATCTTCCTTTTTTTAGTATTTCCAAACATTGAAATAAAAACCGAAAATAACCGAAAAACCGGTTTTGGTTTTATGTAAAACCGGTTTTTTTGTTGGTCAAAACCGTACCGAATAACCGGTTTTTCGATTTTCGGTGAAACCGGTTTGCATTCCCTAGCGGTCATGCATGTACAGCGGGGGAAAGTCGTAAATTCGAAAAATTTACAGCTTTCTGAGATAATGTCTCTCAGATCTCTCTCCGAAACAGAAACCCATAAGTACCTTGGTATGTCACAGTCGTTGGGTATTGTGGACGGGGACATAAAGCGGGCGGTGAAGGAGCGCTTCTTCTGTCACCTGACAAAAGTACTGAACAGTCTATTATCGGGTGGCAACAAGGTGCGCGCCTTCAACGCCCCTGCTCACATACTCCTTTGGCATACTAAGGTGAACTCAAAGTGAGGTAGACGCCCTGGATAGAAGGGCCCGTCTTCTGCTCACAACTCATCGCATGCTACACCCACGCTCGTCTGTTAAGAGATTGTACATCCCGCGTAAATGTGGAGGCCGTGGCTATTTAAACGCCAAGGACCTCCACAACCGCGAGGTGTGCAGTCTTAGGAAGTATTTCCTTGACAACGAGTGTGGAATGCATCGCGATGTGGTGGCAGTGGATAGGAGCCTCACCCCATTATCCTTGGCAAACGAGAACTGGCGCAAACCAAAGGTGCTAAGTATCGAGGACCGCAGGGACGTATGGAAGAGTAAGGAGCTACACGGGCGGTTCTACAGGGCCCTAACAGTGCCCGATGTAGATTTGCTCGCGTCAGTGAACTGGCTATGCTTTGGTGACCTATTTGGGGAAACCGAAGGTTTTGTCTGTGCAATTGCGGACGAAGTTATCAAGACGAATAACTACCGAAGATATATCCTGAAGGACGGTACGGTCGACATCTGTCGAGCATGCCGCATGCCGCTCCGGGACACCGTCCCAGAGATTCACTCAGGCATATTATCTCCGGCTGTTCTCATCTTGCTAACGGTGAGTACATGCAAGGACATAACCTAGTAGCCAGAATCATTCACCAGCAACTTGCTCTTCGATACGGCCTTGTACAGTCCCAAATACCGTACTATAAGTAGGTACCTGCGCCAGTTCTCGAAAATTGTCATGTCACGCTCTATTGGGATCGATCTATAATAGTACTGTCCGTGATGAGAGAGCACGATATGAGGCTTATTAGCCTCATATCGTGCTGACAGATCGATCGAAGCGCCGGGCAGTGCTCGTCGACATCACCATCCCCCATGACGAGAATCTCGTGAAGGCCGAGAAGAACAAGCTCAGCAAGTACCTTGACTTGGCTCACGAGGTAACCGCCATGTGGGATGTTGATTCGACGATCATTGTTCCGATAGTTGTTTCGGCGAACGGTCTCATAGCGAAGAGTCTCGACCAACATCTTAAGAGGCTTTCGCTAGATGGCTGGGTCAAGGGTCAGATACAGAAGGCGGCACTCCTGGACACGGCGCGCATCGTCAGGAGATTCCTCTCTCTGCAGCCCTAACCACCGGTAGCTTGGGCCCTACCCCGCTGCCGGCGGCACACTAAGATAAGGTTTTTTTATAACATTGTTAGATTTTGTATAGATATTCTTTATAATATTTTTAGATTAGATTAGATTTTTTATAATATTTTTGATATTTTATACTAATGTTATAAAAAAATATTTAAGAATCAAAATAAATTAAGTGAATAATAATAATACACAGTTACAACAGTTCCCATAATACTATCATCCACTGGTATAGTACCTCATACTTTTCACACCAGGCTAAAAATACTCTGAATCCATAAAATGACATACATCCAACTACAAAAAGCCATTACCTTGAACACATGTAGGATAGTCCGCAAATTCTTGACAATAGACCAATAATATCACACAACAAACAAACACACACTCATGAACACTTTACCCATTTTTTTCTTTTGGCCAAAAGCCCGCGATAAAATGTAAATACCCTACCAGTAAGTAGGAGAAATTTAAAAGAAAGTAAAAAAATAATAATAATACGTATTACCAAAATAATTGTTTACAATTTTTCTTATTTAATTGGGATTATACCTATCATAAAACTGTGCGGTAATGTAAAGTAAAAAGCACTAGCTAGTGCGTAATAAGCTGCATTCAGTTACTAAAAACGGTTCAATAAATGTCACTTTACGAGCAAGTGTGGAAAAATAAATTATGTACCCAGTCCTCACAGCTCATATATTATATCCTCATTGCTGAGGTTTAAACTTCTCCTTACATAGAACTTAACGCCATTTTTAATAGACTAGTTAGCCTTCGTTTTAAATTTGTAATGAATATTGTAACCTTGTTTCAGAGTACATTGAAAACTTCAGTAAGTTCAGTCACAGATTTGTTGAAATACAATTTTTTTCAACGAACTGTTGAAAATTTCTAGGCATGAGTCAATGCTTCATTGTGGCTTCAGTACTAATGTGATTATTTCAGAATAAACATCAGGCTTTACATCGATTTTTACGTTATGTTGCTCACTATGTAAAAAGACTTAAGATACGAAATACCTCCAACAACTTAGATAAAATGGCAGTTGCTGGAGTAGTCACTGCAGGTTGTGGAGCTGTAAAATTAAACCAATTTTCAGCTGCTCTTGATCTAACACTAATGTCAGAACTGAATTATAAAACAGCCCAAGATGATAAATAAAGATAATTAAAATACATAATTCGTTTTTCTCCTATCCTATCCATAGGTACCTATCTACGACACAGACACTGATGATTGCGCTAGTATTTGCTTTTATTTCAATAAGTAATAACTTCGGGAACAGGGTGAAAGCTAATTTATTGAATATTTAAAATTTATAGTATAGCATTTACCTCTAACAGATTTTACCTAAATAGTTTATTTCATAAATCTATACAACGTGTAACAAAAAGGGTATATATAACTCTCCGAAAAGGGATAATTACATCAGGTAGTTAGGTATTTAGGTAGCATTCACACCAATTGAAAAATTAACTGAAAAGAGAAGAACAAGCATTGTAACCTATAGAATTACGAATATGCTTGAGTTTTATAAGGTATTGCAGGCGGGGACGTGTTATTATATATATGTATATATTTATATGGAAATGACTACAAGCTTTTAGGGGAAAGTGGGGGGGATTCGTACACTTTCCACTTCGAGCCCTATAGCAGAAAAAGTAAACGCTATTTGAAAACAATTTGAGCATTGCTAGATTGCTTGTATATTTGCCTACAATATTCCCTTAGACGACTAGCTCATAGAAAGAAGTGTGGCCAAGCTATGACGATTTAAAAAAATCGTACGTATGTACCCCCACACACGGGGTAGCTTCGTACACACGGCTACAGATCAAGCTATACATTTCCAATATAAGCTGACCTCTCATTGTACGGAAATCCTATACAATGCGAGATCAGCTTATACTGGAAATGTATAGCTTGATGTGTTGCCGTGTGTACATGTGTTGGGGTACCATAAAAATTAAACTTTGTACTCAGTAGGATTATATTTGGTAATCACATGACCATGAAAAAGTCTGTCAAACACTATGTTTGACAGACTTTTTCTTCTCGAACTTCACTAGAATAAAGCCTTTCTCTTTCACGAATTCAGTTATATTATAACTAGAGTTTCGTTCTCCACATCAGATCCTTCAGCAATCTCATCAATGGGAGGACAGGAAATTTCTCTTAAACTCATGTCAGTCTCATCTTCACTTTCAGTATGTGTACTTTGCTTCTTAACCAAAATTTAAGGTACATTATAGGTATATTCGTACAGTACGAATCCACCCCGTTCGAACCTGTACGAAGCTACCCCAACCAAGAAATTCAATTAATATTTTTTTTATTTATCCTAGGTTACACCTTCTTTAGTGTTCCCTATTCATACTACAATCTAGCCTTAATATTAGGCTAATAAGTAATTTAAATTTAACATAAACTTCGATATTGACCATAATTCAACTAATATATTGAAAATAAAAATAACTGCTGACATTATCTTCAAGTAAATGTCGAAATAATAAACTTAAATATGTACCCAAACAGCATAAAGAATCAGTTTAATACACTTATAGATAAACACGTTTAAAGTTGCATCCAAAAATTACTTTCGCGAAGTGAAAACTCGTAACATCCTGTCACATCGAAGCCGGCGGCCGCATTGGCAAGCCACTCCGCGGTTAGATTATGTGTGTGAGTGGGCATTACACACACAGATACGAAGGCGCCACTATGTTGCGTATTCGAATTATGGCCATTGCACGAATGCTATATGCTAATTGCCCGGTGTACGAATCCCCCCCACTTTCCCCTATTTGATATCCATATTATAATAATAATGAAAAAAAACTTCCTCTCGTTTTTTATTAATAGATACCACATAATAAATAACAATATATACTCGAGTTAGGGCATCGAGAACCGGCCATATTTTGTGAACCGGTTTTTCGGTTCCAGATCTAATCCAGAACCGGGTACCCGGTTCTTTAGGTTCCATTATTAATTCAATATAAACTTTTGCTCTTTTTAATTATTTATCATAAAAAAGATTTTATTAGTTCTTTTAAATAAAAATATACCTAACATAACAAATTACTTATAGATACCGATACGTTCAATTTAGGTGTCGGCTTACACTAAGGGTCTGCTATGATGCCTTATCTCTTCCTGCTGGTAATGGATGCTTTGACGTTGGAAATAAGAAGGAGGTACCCTGGTACATGCTTTTAACCGATAACATTGTTCTCGTCCGTGAAAATGGATTTAATGTTCATAGTAGGATGATGAAATGGCAACAAGAACTGGAGAGAGCTTGAAATTCAAATTCAAATTCAAAATCATTTATTCAAATAGACCTTCGCAGGCACTTATGAAAAGTCTGACTCTAATACTCTAATACCGGTTCGGAAGGTTGCATTTGCTGAGAAGAGCCGGCAATAAACTCAGCAATTACTCTTTTCAAAACAAGCTTAGATTCATTACATAATATTTACATTCTAATCGCACTGACAACAATTGCGTGCCCCGGCGAAAATTAGCTGAACTAAAACTGAACACATGTTCTGCGATTTTGGCGGTCTCTCTACTTTCGTGCCTATTTTAATTGAGGAGTTTCAATACCAGTCTTCTACTACTTCTGGTACACATGGCCACACATCAAGCTATACATTTCCAGTATAAACTGATCTCGCATTGTATAGGATTTCCCTACAATGAGTGGTCAGCTTATATTGGAAACTATAGCTTGATCTGTAGTCGTGCGTACCTCGGTTCACATAATGCAGAACGATGGTAATACTAACAGTGATATAAAGTAGTGTATCATCTCAGGTTGGATGAAATGATGACAGGTCGAAAGACAAACATGTGATCCATGGGATCTCTGAAGCTAAAGGGGAAAATATATAGTCCGTGATGATAGGTCTTAATATATGGTTATGGTGAGAGAACCCGTCAATATGTAGTTCCACGATTATACAATAAGTACCGTGTATTGAGAGATGTGAATATTAAAAGTAAACTTCTATTGAAACGGAAAACAAGGGAACTGTTGTTGTCAAAAAATGTTTGAATTCATGTGTAAAATAAAGGATAAACTGTGTTATGGTTAATGAGAAAGGTAGTGAATAAATGTACCTACTTATGTATATGATCATGTCATTGTATTGTAGTGATTGTGTTGCAAGGACATGCTGATATATGTTTAGGTCATATATGTGTCAAGAGCGTTACGCCTACAAACTGCATTAGCAGTTTGGCGATTTTGAACATTGTAATTTTGGTGATGTTTGGGTTTAATAAATGTTTATAAAAAATAAAAAAAGGTTTTAGGTAAAGAAGATGGATAAAAGACATGCAGTTGAGATGATAATGTTGAGATGGATGTATGGAGTGACAATAATGGATATGATTAATAATGAGTACATACAGAGCTTGAAAGTAGCGGTATGGACATCCGACATGTTATGAGGAGGAATGAAAGCCACGTGAGTAAAAAAGTTGAATTTGGAAGTGGGTGGAGTTATGAATATGGAAAAAGAGATGGATAGATCGTGAGAAAGATGATGTAAATAAGAAAGGAGCGAATGCTGTTATGACGGATAAAAAGGCAGAATGGAAGAAGCGAACATATTGCGTCGATCACAAATTGTTAGGAACAGGATATGTAGATGATGAACAATTAATTACTTATAGGTATTATTACATTTTAGGAACATAATAGGAATTTCAATAATTGCATAAACATAATAATTCACATAATCAATTAATAATAGTTAATAATTATACACATAATCAATTAAAAATTGTTAAATTTCTGGAGTTTGGTGTCGCTACGCTACACACCAACATGCTCGCCACAAGCTGCCGTTTTGGAATATTAATAATATTTAAACGCCACAAGAAGCTTCATGTTGCGACACTAACCACCTATAGTGTATTTTGATCGTTCTACGAAATTTACTGATGCATCCTAAACGACTCTTTAAAATTAAATGAAAGAACCGAAAAAACCGAAAGAACCGGTTCTTTATATTCTAAAATCGTTTCTTATTGCAACCCTCAGAACCGGAAATTCACGGTTTCTTTGGAACCGGGAAAATACGGTTCCGATGCCCTAACTCGAGTCCCACAGTTAAAACGAATCTAACGACACCTCTTAATTATGTTTAAATCTATCAAGCTGTTTAGGCTGCAGATCGTGCCAAAGAAATAGACGTATATATAAAAACAAACTCAAAAACATATATAAAAGTGTATATGTCACCGTATTTTTTTGAAAACCGTTAGTTTATAATCAACCTAGCGAGATTATAAATTCCCCGAAATAGTGTGAACTGTACCATACTGCTAACAATATAACGTATTCATTTTCGATAGTTTATAATCTAACGTTGTCAAACCGTCATATTGTAAACTGGCATCATACTTGAACTTGAATGCGTCGGAACGCACTTTGCGCGCTGATTGGTTAAACGTCATATACCCTTTTTGTTACCTGCAGTATATATACATTGTATAAACTCGTATTGACATACAAATATACTCATATTTGTATGTCAATACGAGTACATTTCATTCATGTTCATTATTATAGCTTTTGGTAAAAAATCGTTAATTGCAATCTAATCATTATATATAATCATTGCATCAAAATCTAATAAAAAAAATAAACTTATACTGCTCTCCAATAAAATATACTCTGTGATTTAAACGATGGCGGTTCGGCCTTCGTGTTTCTGCCGGCGTCGCCCGAGTCCGCCCGAACGTATCTTGCTGTGGCGCGATTTTTTAAAACTTTGATAGTTCTCTAGGGGCAGTGCCCCCCGCGCGGCCGCCTAGGCCACGCCTTACAAGGAACGATTTATTTCAACTATATCCTCTTAATAATTTAAGTTACGCGGACGACATGGTGCTGATGAGTGCGTCGGTTTGCGGCCTGAGAAAGCTTTTACTGACGTGTGAGAACTACGCCATGAGTCATGGTCTTAAATACAATGTATCCAAAAGTAGGTACATTGTTTTTGAGGCTGGGAATATACGTCCTATAAGTGTGCCAGCCATTCCGCTATACGGTGTTCCCCTTGTCAGAGTGGAACAATTTAAATACCTAGGCCACTTACTCCAAACCGACCTCAAGGACAATGCGGATATAGAACGGGAGCGGAGGGCCTTGTCGGTACGGGCAAATATGATAGCTCGCAGGTTTGTACGGTGCTCCAAGGACGCAAAGGTCACGCTTTTCAGAGCATATTGTACGTCATTTTATACGTGCAGCCTGTGGGCAAATTATACTCTGAAATCGTACAACGCCCTCCGCGTCCAGTACAATAATGCGTTTAGGGCGATGTTGGGGCTGCCCCGGTACTGCAGCGCCTCGGGTATGTTTGCAGAAGCGCGAACTGACTGCTTCTATGCGACTATGCGCAAGCGGTGCACGTCTCTGGTCCGCCGGGTGCGGGCCAGCTCCAACACCGTCCTGACCATGATAGCTGACAGATTGGACTGTCCATACATGCGTCGTTGTTGTGACATACACGTAAATATAATAAAATAAATCAAAATCATAATATTATTACTTACTAACATATAGATAATAAGGTGTACCTACTAACAATATTGAGTCTTGTTACTTGAATAAATGAATTTTATTATATTATTATTATTATAATCATCTAAAAATTTCACTTATTTCAAATTTCTTTATTTTTCAATAAAAAATAACGAAGACTTTTCAAAGTCGTTGTTAAAAGATGTTAATCAATTTGTTATTTTGTGTCTAATTACATTTTCGTCAAATATATGCGTTATTATCTCAAAGTCTCACTTTTTTTTCTGTTCCGCTAATTGTGCCGGTGTGTATATAATATATATTTCTGTTACTTCACCAAACTGTACTGTAATTTATATTATATCTCGGCATATTAATATATATTATAGCTACGTCTGTGGTGGGCTTTATTGCGTGGATAGATTAGCGTGGGCGCATCAAAATATCATAAATATTTACACGTGATATGCCTCAAGACCCCTTACCCTGATTAATCGTGATATCATCCGAACCCCCTCCCCCCTATTCGGGACTCACGTGATTAATGGACGACCCTCCAAGTGACTTGTAGCGACAAGCGCGCTTGCCGCGAGGCATCAACTATTTTATCTAGTCATTTCAAAATTTACTTTAACGCATACGATTTAAAGTCGTCACTTGCATGGCAAGGTAAATGCCGAGGCTTAGGCGTGCTGTTAGCGCCTTTGCACATTATAAGAAAATTTCTTGTGTCTGATCAGACATGTCTTATAAGACATTCAGTCGCACTGGTTCTTATATGAGACCGTGCACATTACAAGAAATTTTTTCTTATGTCTGATCAGACACGAGTCGTCGTCGGCTGCATATTCGACGTCGCGCCTACGCAAGACGTCTTGCTTAGACACGACATCTACTCATATATGGAAACTAGTTCGCGCGTGCACATTCGTCGTGGCTGCGTCAGCCAAAACAACTATAGTGTCCACGCTTTTATTTCGTGTTTAGAATGTTAATTTATTTATTTTATTTAAATCAGCTCAATTTTAATTTTAATACAATAACTTTTATTTTTATTACTGTTTTATTTTTCATGTAACCCAGTTATGTTATTTTTGTAAAGTTAAGAAGTGGATTAATGTTGTTTGAATAAAATGAATAGTAATTTTTATTTTTTACGTTAATTAAACTTTTATCAAACATGTAATGAATTTTACATGAGTAAAAGAAAAATGAATATATTTAACATTTAAGCTCTATAGTCTCATTGATTCTTGTCATATTTAATGGATGTATCCAATAATGCCTACTACTACGGCCGTTTTCTATGTCTATGGTACAAGTCAATCACTGTAAACTCTGTCGTCTGTCCATTTGGTACGCGTGTATTGTCCGTCCGTGAAATATGGTTACAGACAGCGGATAAGACGACTTGCATGAATGTGTACGATGAACCAGACAAGAAATTTGTCTTGTCGAACGGTCGTGTCTGATAATGTGCAAAGGCGCTTATAATGAGCGGTGGCAGGAACAGGCAGAACCAGGTGTACCACAGGTGACCACAGCAAGAGAATATCGATACTTGGTGAACACCATGTTTCGTTATCGCTTTCTCACAGGAACTGAACATACAAATCAGTTTCAACACCTCGGAGGAAGTAACCCAAGCGCATGGACAGTAAGACGACGACTTGTTGAAGCTAACTTGAAACCACTCCACTGAAGCTCCTAAAACAATCGGAAATCGAAAATGGAAAATTTTAAATCTTCATACAACAAATGAGCTCCTTAATGAGTCTCATCACAACTCTTGTTAACAAACTAGCAAAATGAATGCAATCAGAATAGCAACCTGGAACTCAAACGGTCTCAAAACAAACAAAGATGAAATACAGCTTCTCATGACTGAGCATTAGCTTGATATGGTTTTAATATCCGAGGCACACTGCACCAATTCGTCAAGGGTAAAATTTTATGACTGCTGCACTTATACTACAACAATTTACAATCATCCGGATGGAACTGGCCATGCTGGTACAGCCATTATAGTTCGCAATACAATAAAGCACCATTTACTACCGGAATATGAGACCGAACATATCCAAGCAACAACAATAGGTGTTGATGATATTTGAATATATCATCAGTGTATAAAAATACACCCATCCTACAGTCTAAAACATTGACTATTAATCAACCACTGGAAATCAAGAATAAAATACTTGAGACACATAGACTGCGTCGCATCTGGCATCTAAGTAGACTGAGAGCTGACGAGACTGCACTTAACAAAGCTATCATAGAACTAAAGGTCCTCATACGAGAGCAGAACAATACAACCCAAGTCTATCTATGCTTTTTGTTTATTTAGAATAGTGTATTCATACACATTTAAGATCGGGTGTAGCGAAACAAAAGAGTGCTCATCTCTGCTGGGGACGCTCTCCTCACAAGCAAGCAAGCAAGCACGGCCGCACCCATTCGGTCGGTCTAATTAGACAGACTACCTTGCTTACTCTTATTACACTTTGCTAAATCTTAGTAAGACTGTCTTGATATCGAATAGTGTAATAAGCCTTTATGTACCTACATGATCTGCGTACACACACACATGAAGAAAATACATTACATTAATTTGTTGCATGGGGTCAAAAGCATAAAGCTGCACTGCTCATAAAGCAGTAAAATGCTGGTATTCTCGCAGAGCCTTTACAAGAGTGACGATACAAACTTAAATAAGGTATAAGAGAAAAACATTAATATTATGAATCTAAATGGGTATGTAACATAAAAAAATAACAGTAGTAGGCCCGTCAAATATCCATTGTATACTTAGATGTAGGATTTGGTTTTCAAAAACTAATTTGCAGTTAGAATCACAAATATTTTTATTTCCTTATCTATGATTATTTACACAAAATTATTACATAAAAATTATTTGAAAAGGTGAAGTATGTAATAATTAAAGAATATTATTTGCAACTTGATCCAAGCAGTAACATATACAATACTGAAAACTCGCAAAGCAATATTTGGTGAATATGAAACAAGTTTTTCAACTAGCATAACTGTAACTTTAAAATTATGAAACAGGCCATGATATGCCATATGATTGTATTTGTAAAGTACATAGTTTAAAGTATGTAATGTATCTTTAAAATAATAACACATACCACTTCCAATTGACCTTCTGAACTTTTGACCAGGTGAATAAAGAGTTATTAATATGCTTTGGATTATAAATAGTAACATTAAGTATTAAAATTGCAACACTTTTTCACTTAATTCCATACTATCTACAACTGCCGAGATTGGACCACATGTCTTATGTATACTATATGTACATCATTTCTGCCATAGATGACATCTTTTTGGGTATATGAACCAATGTTTCAAAATAGCTGGCTAGTTCATCAATTGTGACATCACAGGGTGGATTTAGAGCCTGTTGAGAGCAAGTACCTGCTTGGCTACTCTGTAAACTCTGTTTATATCCAACAGATGAACCTGTTCCTGTTTTTGATATGTCATTCTTCCACCATTTGGTTTGGTTGATACCATCTGGCACCAATGAATTTGACTGATTAGACCCTGATGATATCTTCAATTGTGTGCAATTTTGCACAAGTGTGCACAAATGGGTATCTGAATTAATATTTGGTGTTGAGTTTTGCAAATCTTTTGATAGAAATGGTTGAATTTCAGCTCCACCCAGGTCAGTATTGTTTTTACCACAAGTTTTTAATATTTTGAGAACTGGCTCTTTTAGTATACCAGTTTGTTTCTTTTTATTGATACCAAAAATTTTATTTCTTTTCTGTGTTGTATAGGTACAATTCAGCATAAATGGCCGTTTAAATGCATACTTTTTTTGATGGACAAAAGAATCAAATCTGTTTTCCTCACTTCTACTCCCATTTAGATTAGCTGGTTCTATCTCTAGCCTTCCCATTTCCAAACCCAGCAATATATCTTCTTTTGCCATTGTACAGCTGAAAAACGTTTTTGCGTTATAAATGTATTATAGTAGGATAAAAAATATAATTAAACATATCTAAAAGTAACAATAATGGAGTATATCTAAAAGTGGTGTGTAAACTGTAATTCGCACGGGTTGTAAACTCGAACTCTTGTAAAATAAGAGAATATAGGTAATTATATTTAAACCATAGGTACAAATTAGATTTCTTTTGAATATAAACAAAACAAAGCTATGTCACATGCATGATTCTAGAATTATTATTGTTGTATATACCTACTGTACTCCCTTCTCAGTGTACTATTATTGGTACACATTGGATAATACCATAGAAATCTACTTTACATTACATAATATTGATTATTTCTTACTTGGGAATACTGTAATTTGACGGATCAATTTATGTGTTTGATAAATTATAATCCAATCCAAATCTATTGTTTGTTTGTATCAAGCAGGTACACAGACAAGACAGATTAGTTAGCCTTAGCCAGCCCAGCGTTGCCAGAGTGACTTCACGATAGGATACGCACAGAACCTAAAAATAGTACGTAACTTAAGTTTTGAGTACGCAGTCAATAAAATATTATTCAAGTTATTGCTCAGATAAAGTATGTTTATTAATTGCACTATTTGCATTTTGTAAGTAACGTTTGCGCACCGAAACCGAAGGAACCACGAAAGAGCAAAACCAAACCTGTGAAACCACAAACAGTAACAAAGAATGATGAAGGAACATGGAATAAGAATAAATTACAATTAAAAAACAAAAAACATGCTTTAAAAAGCCCTGCATTAAAAAGTGTTAAATTTTAATAAAAATTGAACCTAAGTATATTCTCTGTCTATCCCGTAAGGGTATAATGTAAGCAATTTTTATAATTAAGTCTAATATTTGAATGAAAAAACAAGGGGCGCATTTCATTTTGTAATTTACGATATTTCTTCATAATAATGATAAGAAATTCTATTGGGTTTCAAGGAAAATTGCCCCACAATTTTTATTCAAATATTTATTAAACTTAATTACAAAAACTGCTTACATTTAGGCAGCAACAAGTCCAAACACGGCTAAGAAACGTTGCTCCGCTATGGGTTTTCAGTACCTACCCTCTGACTCCATCATCATACCCTGAAAACCATATGTAGTAAAACTGCATTTCAAGACGATTCCAACAAGTCCAAACACGGCTAACATACGTTATTCCGTTATGGAGTTCCAGTGCCTACCTTCCGAATCCATCATCAGATCAGCTCGATGGTCCCAAATTATTGTATTGTGAACGGTACTTGTGTAAGTAAGTGTGCAAAATTTCAGTTTAATCTGACGTTTGGAAGTCCATGAAAATTAAGTTTGAAGATTCCATTACATACATACAAGTAAAGCTAATAAAATCGTATTTTGAAAACATTGAACAACTAGCCCAAAGAAGCGCAATGACGTTCATTTTGCTGGCAATGTATTCCGCCAATTTCCCATCACCTCCAATGCGCTCTGATTGGCTAATTCAAGGACACATGCGCGCCGATTGGTCAAATCAAGAACACACGATGCAGTGATAATCAGTGACAAATCACTGACTAGGTTCGGAATCGGATTGCTCGGTATTACTACTCTAAAGGGATTGTTCCTCGATGTTTAAAAAGAAACGAAAGAAAGAAATCGGGGTAGCTAGTACTCATTTTATGCTGAAACTTGGTTGACAGAAATTAAAACTATTGAACTTTATTATTTTGATTTAATTTTTTTTATGCCTTGTCAGTCAAATTGTACGCAAATTGGCGGAGAGTACCTGAGAACGCTACCTAACGAAATAGTATGCAATGCGTACTAGTGCGTACCCTAATGGCAACGCTGTAGCCAGCCAGCATTTTTTTATTAATTTGTTCATGACCATGGATACAAAGTCCTACAGTCGCATATAGTCTGGCATACGAAACCTGAAAAAGCGCGGCAAATTTAAAAAAACTAGATGTGGTATCACTAATTATAGTAGGAATAAATTGTTTTGATACCTTACAATTTTTTTTTATTAATCTTAAGTTATGTTTGATTTTCCTAAATAATATTCGCATGTAAATGATTTAAAATTGTACATAAACTTGTTATATTCTATTTTATATAGAATGCTTTTAAATAAATAAGTATCCTGGGATATTCCTCACAAACGGTTATCTGATTCCAAACTAAGCGTACTATATTATATTCAAATAAAAAAAAGTGTTTTTTTTTTTCTAGTTTATATTTTTTTTTACCTTCGTAGAACAATATGGATATATGTTTCAGTGATTAGCGATCGTAGAAGTTCATTTAGCATATTGTAGAACATTAAGGTGATCGAAAGAATGAGAAGGTGGACACTATAACACTGATTTAGCTATAAAGCCATTATGAATAAAGGGTTAGTATCAAAACTGGTTATGGTAAACTAGTTGACACTTTTTATGCCGGTTGCCGAAATAGAATGTTGCCATGTAAAGAGTTTCAATTACAGCCAGGCTCAACTTTCGTTTGCCAGACTCTACATTTTATTTTATAATATCACTTTCATATAGGTAGTAGATAGTCCGCACATTAACTTTCACATATTCCGCATGATCAGTCACCGTCCAGTCATGTTTTAGTAAAGTGGTAGTCATTGTACTAAAACTATTAACATTTTCAACAATTTGATCCATGTTTGTTATTAATATGCAGCGTCAGACACGTTTTTTGTAATTTTTCATTGTATGTTTTAAATACATTAACCGAAACCTGCCCCCCATAATCTGGCATACGAAAGAAGAACCTGAAAAAGCGCGGCATATTTAAAAAAAACTAGATGTGGTATCACTAAGTATAGTAGGAATAAATTGTTTTGAGACTTTACAAAAAAATATATTAGGTCTTTACCTATGAAATTGCCGTTTTGTATGAAAAAATTTAAACGATTTTTTTCATGTATTTTTATTTGTATTAATCGAAGTAATCACCCATGCAATCAATGCATCTTTGCCAACGCAGTGGCAGTTTATTGATGCCCTTCTTAAAGGAATCAGCTGGACGGGAGGCAACAAATTCTTCAAAGGCATTTTGTACTGCCTCTCGGGTATTGAATTTTTTTCCCGCCAAGAAGTTATCCAAATTCTGGAAAAAGTAGTAGTCTGTAGGCGCAAGGTCTGGTGAGTAGGGCGGATGACGGAGAACTTCCAACCCCAGTTCTTGCAATTTGGAGACCGTCTGCTGTGCAGTATGAGGTCGCGCGTTATCGTGCAGGAGCAGCGGATACGAGCGATTGACCAATGCTGGTTGGAGATGTGCCAGCTTCTCCATCATTGTGTTCAGTTCTTTACAGTACACATCTGCAGTAATGCTCACCCCGTTTGGTAAGAAACTGTGATGAATCACACCGGCGCTAGACCACCAAACAGTGACCATTACTTTTCTAGGGGTAAGTTTTCGTTTAGGGCATTGTTTAGGTGCTGAACCAGGATCCAACCAACTTGCTGAGCGCTTGCGGTTATCAAACAGAATCCATTGTTCATCGCAGGTAACAATGCGGTTCAAAATTCCTTCATTTGTGTGTCTGTTGAGCAGTGCAAGGCACGTTTCGACGCGTACTTCGCGCTGGCGATCATTGAGTTCGTGGGGCACCCATTTGTCAAGCTTTTTTACCTTGCCAATTTGACGTAAATGGACCAATATTGTTTTGACGCTAACGTCGAAAGCTGCTGCTAATTCAGCCGTCGATTGTGTATCATCAGTTTCCACAATCGCCTTTAATTCGTCATTGTCGACCAAAGTCATCGGACGACCGCGAGGTTTATTTTTCAGGTCGAAATTCCCAGAACGGAAGCGAGCAAACCAAGAACAGGTGGTGCGTTGGTTTGTAGTGTTAGCTCCGTAAACGTCGTTGATGTTGCGTGCCGCTTGTGCCGCGTTGCTGCCACGAAGATACTCATATTCCATAATTACTCGAATTTTTAACGTATCCATGATGACGAAAAAGATTGAAATGCGATGAAAATGTAACACTAATCAATAAACAAATGACTACTTTTAGAAAAAGAAACCCATGTTTATAAAATAAAATTAATTTGAAATTAGAATTCTTAGCCAAACAAAAATTATTTTGATTTGAAATGGCCAGTACTGCAGAACGGCAATTTCATAGGTAAAGGCCTATTATAAATATTAAGTTATAATATGTTTGATTTTCCTAAATAATATTTGCATGTAAATGAGTTAAAATTTTACATAAACTCGTTATATTCTATACACACCGGCACAATTAGCGGACACAAAAAAAGCAGGATTTTAAAATCTTTTACTTGAGGACCTGGCCAGTTATGATATTTTTTTAATTTATTGTCAAATTTGAAAATAGAAAATTAGATGACATACACTTTTTTCATTCATTTGTTTTATTTTCCCGAACAATACGTTTTGTCAACTTGTTCGAGTAATAACTACGTAATTCACCTGGCGCCATTCAAATAAGAAGTGAAGTGAACTACGTAATTGTAATTTTTTTGAAAAATTGCACTTAAGGCGGCCCTCTGTGGCCGGCGCAACTTCAACGCGAGCATAGTCTAAAAGCTTGTTGTTTCTTTCAACGTAATGTTTGACTGCGAATAAAGAGAGATAGCATCAGAGCCGTCGGTTATCAGTCGGTAAATTCCGCTGATCACTCGCGGCCGCTTCGCTAGGTCGTCATTCATGATTTCGCATTCATAAAACTTGTTCCAGGAGTATACTTCTTGAGAAAAAATCTTACAAGTTTGTGAAAAAAAAGTTAGTTATTTAGAATCTCCAATACATTTGCAAGCCTGGTATCTTAATGTTTTCTTTACTTTTACAATTTATAGGTACATTAGATATGGCCAAAGTTCAGGCAAAAACGCTGTTTTTCGGAGGCTTTGACTGAATTTGTTTCACACTTTTTTTAAATTACGCCAAGATACAAGGCTAGATATGGTACACAAGATACTAATTTGTTCAAAATATCTAACGAAAAATGTTGAACAACGCCATAATAAGTACAGGGGTTTTGTATGAAAAGTATGACGAATTGAGTCCTCTTAATTGTTTTTTATAAATTTGTTATTCTATACAATGATATTATAATTCTATAGGCAATTTTGTTTAATAAAAGCTCTTTATTATGCCTGACTTAACATCACTGGAAATCATTAGGGCTGATGAAATGAGAAGAAATGGCCATACCTACAGATCGATTGCCTCAAGGCTTCGTCGACCAGTATCAACGATTCATCGCAGCATCCAGCGGTACAGATCGTCTAATTCTCTTGTGAGGAGGAGGGGTCAAGGTAGAAAAAGATGTACATCGAGGCGAGATGACAGTTTTTTACAACTTGGAGTTCGTAGGAATACGCGATTAATGGCTGTACAAGCTCGAAATGAACTGGAAGACGTTCGAGGAGTACGAGTAAGTGAGCGTACAGTTCGCAGGAGATTTGAAGAAGTTGGTTTAGGGTCATATATACCTGCCAAAGGCCCAAAACTTGAGAGACGTCACCGCGTAAACCGATTAAGCTATGCGCGAGAACATCGTCATTGGGATTTGAACGAATGGCAGCAGGTTCTCTTTACTGATGAGTGCAGAGTTCTTTTAAAACAGATTGATGGGAGACAGCGAATATGGAGACGCAAAGGAGAACGCCACATACAGTCTAATTTTGAACACACAGTGGCTTATGGTGGCGGCTCGATTATGGTTTGGGGAGGGATATGTTTGGGAGCTCGCACGGAGTTAGTGATAGTCACAGGAGGGACCATGACAGCAGATCGATACATCAGAGACATTTTAGAAGAACATGTTTATTTATTTATTAAAGGACAGCCAACCGCTACATATCTTACTTATGTACTAAGATTTTGATTGTATGCTTACAAACGAATTATAGGCTATCACAACTTAAATATAAATTATAACGCGAGCAGAGCATTCACAGAACAGTTTCCTACATTGTAATAAAAATATATATAGATAATATGAAAATAAATATATATTATAAATATAAATGAGGACAAATATATATATATATTTAACACGAATACAACTGTAGTCTTTAAGAAAATGTCATATTAAATAAGATTTACTTTTAACAAAGCAGAGAAGCTGAGAAGCTTGGGGGCCTCCATATCCTCACCACACGCGTACGCTACCAATCCCCACTCTGAACCACTAGCCCTACGAAAATATAAGTTTTCTTGGGATCAGTTACACAGCATCACCTATAGCAAACCACTAGGATTCAGAGGGAATTCACACACATCACATCTGTGGTTAATTGCCTCTTGAAATACTACTACGCCCGTACAGCAACAGGCACACTGAGCCCTAGACCTGCGAAGGTTATTCTTGGTATCGGTTATGTGCAACCACTAAGACCGTGAGTGCCTGCGCTGTGTATTACATGCCGTTACCTGCGATGATTTTGCGTATTTCCGATTTAAAAGCAAGTTTAGAGTTGTTGAAAGGATCAACCATAGAAAAATACTTGTTATAGTTAGTCATAATTCTACTCAGAACCGCGTTGTGCGCGTAGTTAGTTTTACAAATTGGTGCACTAAATAAAACTGTATTTCGAGTGCGACGGCTGGGAACATTATAATTAATACCTGCTAAAAGAACGGGGCAGTCTAACCTTCCCTGCACAATATCAAAAAGAAAGTTCATATCTAACATCATTCGCCTATCTTCAAGAGGTAGTATATTATAATTACGACAAGTATCAAGATAATTACTGTTAAACCTGCGCGTACGGTAGTTTAGATGCTGGAGGAATTTCCTCTGAACCTTTTCTATGCGATCTTTAAACGTAATGTATTGAGGGGACCAGATAGGGCTGGCGAATTCCAAGACACTACTTACATAAGCATGATACAAAATTTTGAGACTGGAGATATCCTTAAAGGGTTTACTCACACGCATTATGAAACCAAGACTTCTGAAAGCTCTCTCCGTTATGTTATCTATATGTCTGAACATTGTCATTTTATTGTCGAATATGACCCCAAGATCCCTCACAAACTCTACCCTCTTCAGAACTACGCCGTTAAGATTATAATCAAAAATAATTGGAGTTCTTTTCCTTGTAAAACTAATGCACTGACATTTGTTGATATTAACAGTGATTCTATTACGCTGGTAAAATTCAAATAAGTTATTCAAATCTTCTTGCAGCTTTAAGCAATCTGTCATATTGTTTACCTTTATGTATATCTTAGTATCATCTGCATAGAGTAAGTGTTGCGAATGTTTTATATATCTATGAATATCAAATAAATAAGCGTTATAAAAAAGTGGACCAATATGCGACCCCTGTGGGACTCCCGAGGTAACTTTAACGTAGTTAGATCTGTACCCGCCAACGACAACAGCCTGTGAACGATTAAAAAGGTACGATTTAATCCAGCGCAATAGATCCCCATGTATCCCAAGCTGCTGCAACTTATCCAAGAGAATGACGTGATCTACACGATCGAAAGCTTTTTCAAAATCGGTGTAGATCACGTCAATCTGACCGCCATTCTCCATTTGATGTAAGATATAATTAGAAAATACACCCAAGTTACTCAAAGTTGAGCGGCGACGCAGGAAACCGTGTTGAGCATCTGATATTCCTTTAGTTATAGTATCATAAACAGCATCATAAATAATTCTTTCAAGAACCTTACTTAGTGTATTTAAAATTGATATGGGCCTGTACTTATCTATGTGAGACCTAGATCCACCTTTGTGAATGGGTATAATATTTGCTTTTTTCCATTCGGTAGGAAATACACCTTCCTGAATTGATCTTGAAAAAATTATACAAAGCGGCTGCAACAACGCCTTTGAACATTTTACTAATAAAATTGGCGGTACACCATCGCAACCAGGGCCTTTTTTCACATCGAGGGACTTGAGATGTTTTAATATTAGTGCCTCAGAGATCTCTATTGAAGAGGCAGACCTATTGTAGTTAGTTATGTTATCAGATACACTATTAAAAGAGTTAGGTTGTATGAATACACTTTCAAAGAACCGGTTAAATGCTTCACAAATGCTTGGTCCATCGCTAATTCGTTCATTATTTATGGTAAATAATTTAGGGTAACTGGAGTGGCCTCGAGCAGCCTTGACATAATTCCAGAAGAACTTAGGGTTTTCCTTAATTAACATCTCTGAACGCGCCGTATATTCTTTGAAGCATTGTTGCTGTACTCGACGCTGTCGATCGCGGAGAAGTGAGAATTCATCATAATCAAGAGGATTCTTATGTTTTTTCCATCTGGCGTGCATCCTACTCTTTTCCTTGATAATATTTATGAGTGCCTTGCTGTACCAGATTGGATATACAAGGCGCGAGCGTGGCGTACGAGGTATGTATGATTCAAAACACTCATAAATTTTACCATAAAAGATAGAAACAGCATCGTCAACACTGCAATTTGTCAAACATTCAAGCCAGTCAACGTTGTTGAGAAATGACGAAATTTCATCGAATTGCCCCTTATAGAAATTATAACGCAGCTGAGGGTTTTCTCTAAGTGGTGTTATAAATAAGTCTGGTAATTCTATTACTAGCGATGGATGATGCTTGTCTTCTTTAAGTAGCGAATGTGGTGCCCTGCGTACGGTGAGCGGTATATTACTGAATGCTAGATCTAAAGTTTTGTTGTTGAGATTAACTACATGATTATGCTGACTGAGATGTTGTACCATTTGCCCCATTTATTGGTGACGACTTTATTCTAATGCAAGATAATGCTCGTGCTCATAGTGCACAATCGGTACAGGCATATCTGAGCCACGTAGGTATACCGGTGATGCAGTGGCCAGCAAATTCCCCCGATATGAATCCGATAGAGCATGTCTGGGACTTGCTAAAAAGAAGGGTTAAATCCAGAATGCCACCCCCCAACAATCTGAATGAACTTGGAAACGCATTACTTGAGGAGTGGGAGCGGTTGCCTCAAGAAATCATCGATAACATAATCTGTAGCATGCCCAGACGAATGGAAACCGTAATCAGAGCAAGAGGGGGAAACACTCGTTATTAATTTTGCTTTAATTTTATTGTTAAATCATTTAATGCTTACCTTTTTATATTTTTTGTGATGGTTCATAATCATCTAAAAATTTCACTTATTTCAAATTTCTTTATTTTTCAATAAAAAATAACGAAGACTTTTCAAAGTCGTTGTTAAAAGATGTTAATCAATTTGTTATTATGTGTCTAATTACATTTTCGTCAAATATATGCGTTATTATCTCATAGTCTCTCTTTTTTTTCTGTTCCGCTAATTGTGCCGGTGTGTATATTTTTATATAGAATGCTTTTAAATAAATAAATAAATAGCCGTACTCAAAAGTTAAGTTTCGTACTATTTGTAGGTGCTGTGCGTATCTTATCGTGAAGTCATTCTGGCAACACTGCTCTTGGTTGGTTCCTTTTGGTATAGTTACTTACTATACTCTTTGGTTGGTAGCAGTGTTCGCAACCGTACGATAATTATCGTACATGTGCGATAATTTCATAACTACGTACGGTGTACGATGGTATACGACTATCGTACGCAGATTGTACGATAATTTCCATTCTGATGAAAAATTTGATGATTACACAGATAGTCAATAGCCCAATAACAATTACAGTTGTTTTTTAGTGTCAGCACCATCTATTGGCTCATTTCTTTCTTAGGAACATATTAGGAACACATGCTGTTGCTTCATGGCGCAATCTTGCTACTGTCTTCCAATCAGCGATCGATATCGATATCGTCGTTCGATGTGGTGGAGTGTTGGCAGTTATTGTCTTTTCGAATTTGTATGTAAAATATTAAGTTTCATTAATATTTGTGTATTCTGTTCTCGCAAATATAGAATCAATTCAGTTAAACTTTTAAAAAATATGTTTGTTTTCATGTGTCTCTATCCTTTAAAATATCATATGATTTTTTTAAGTATTTTAGCCATTTTCCTGATGGATACGATAATTTTGATCCATATACGAGCATATACGAGCATATACGATAATTTTACAGCCCTGGTACGATAGCTGCCTGGCTTCAGGTTGTGAACACTGGGTTGGTAGTTTGTGGTGCGGTGGCATCAAGTTAGGTCGATATTGATTTTAGTTCGTAGGATCTGACAGTGATAATAGATAATGGAATCAAATCCTGTAATTATTGCTGCTACAGCGAGACATACGGCGTCTGTATGTTCCTAAAAGTTACCTAGCTAACAAGTATCAATAACTACTTACACATACTTACTACATGAATTTGATTTTATCATATTTCTTATTGTTTCAGCTAATATTTCTACATGGTCTGGGCGATACCGGGTTGGTGTTCGATCTTTAGACTTATGTTCTCAATATAAAATATCTAAGTGACATAATATTATCAATAATTCTCAATTGCAGTCATGGATGGGCGAGTACAATTGCAGCTATAAGAGGCCCGCACGTTAAAGTGATATGCCCTACTGCATCTACTATCCCTGTGACACTTAATGCGGGCTTCCGTATGCCGTCTTGGTTTGACCTTCGAACCTTGGATGCGACAGCTCCGGAAGACGAAGAAGGAATACTTAGGGCAACTAGCCTTATTCATGGATTGATATCTGACGAAATCAAAGTAAGATCGTATATAATATTTATATAGCAGATCACCTATATCTTGTAGAAAAGTTTTCATTGGCATAATATTTTACTAAGGCTTAGGTTTACATACAGGATATGGATAATAATCTTGTTGAGACGTCCATGAATTAAATGCAGGCCTCCTGTATGATTACACCTCAACTTTTCAGCCTCTAACAAGAAAATAAAAAGCCAAACATAGTCAGATTGTCCAAAAAATATTTTAAAATGTAACCTTCCTGAGTTTCTTGCCAGATTCTTCTCAGTTGAAAGCCGAGTTCCGAACTGGTGGTAACTTCAGTAAATGTGACCTTCATAAGTGCCCTTCTGGGGCCTAAATTGAATAAATAGCTTTGACTTTGACTTTGAAAACAAAATAAAGCAGTTTAAAAAAAAACTATTTGACTTACCACTTAATTACCCAAAATAGATGGGACAATCAACAAAATATTGGCTTCCTTTTGTATGTAAAATAACTTCTAGAACATTGAGTAGGTATGTCTTCCTCATCTGAACTCATTTTTGCTTTTTGCTGAATGA
The DNA here is from genome assembly GCA_951394255.1 of Polyploca ridens. Taxonomy (NCBI): domain Eukaryota; kingdom Metazoa; phylum Arthropoda; class Insecta; order Lepidoptera; family Drepanidae; genus Polyploca; species Polyploca ridens. Next base: position 7,915,206 of record OX596256.1, on the reverse strand, counting down.
AAGTTATCTAACATTAACTGTTTACTTTTTAACAAACATGCTTTGTTATATTTTGGCTAAAAGAAACATCGTAACTAGAGATGCGCCAATACAAGTTTTACCGAGTAAACGAGTACCGAGTATTGCTCGGTATCATGTTTACCGAACCGAGTACTCTGCCGAGTAACTCGGTTATGATGACGCAGGTTTAGGGCACGAATACAAGGGCGGCCCAATCGCGTGGGCGTTAATCGCACGTGTGGGATAAATTACGAGTGTTGAACGATTTGTTCCACAAAAATTCTTGTATTTTCCAAAAAATAAGTAGACGGCAGCATAATGCCATAGTTCTTCGGTATGACTTACAGCCCGTCATATGGACAAAATACATATTATAAAAAAATTCAACGATTTGCACCAGGTAAATGTTTGCACAGCTAATCATCGTCGAGTAGTCGTTCACGAAAATCACCATGCTATACTTTTCCGACGGTTCCAAATATAATATAATATTGATACGTTGCATATAGGCGTAATGCACTGGTTTTTGGGCAACGAAAGTGTCCCGTATTGGTTCCTAGAAGTTATGGCAACCCTTCCCCTCGCATACTGCCGTTCCCTGCAGTTTATGATTTTTTCCCGAGTACCTCGGCAGTTTAACCGAGTTATTCGGCCGATTACGAGTACTAAAAAAATGGCCGAGTATACCGAGTACCGAGTAATAACCGAGTACTCGGCGCATCTCTAATCGTAACTATGCAAAAAGGGCATTTTAATTATTTTTCTCTTTTTCTTTGAACATACTTATCACATTAAGAACTGAATAGATTTTCATTGGGTTATCAAAAGTAAATTAACCTTGGGTTTTGCCAAAATATTTTATCGAAATTAGATGACGGGTAAAACAATACTTTTTATGAAGTTAGGATGAGCAAAACCAAAGCATAATCTAGTTTTACAATTTATATGTGTATAAAGTATAAATCATCAATTTGCACTTGACCAAATAAATCAAAATAATGTTCAATTATTTAAAAAATTGGGGAAGATCAAAGTGGTTAGAAAAAGTCAGTGAAATTGAAGGGTTAAGAAAAATAACCTTGGAAGATCAGGGAAAATCATTTTTATTTATTGTAAAGGAAGTGGATACATTTTTCTCAACACACTTTCCCAGTCACTGTCAAATGAGGTTTCATGCTTTGCTCTAGTTCACTTCTTTCCAAAGTGGTCTTTTGATTCCGAACTGAAAGGAAATTATTTATATACCTTTAAGACGTGATTTTATCCCATTTTCAACCAGTTCTGAGCTATGCTTTCAATTTGTATTTGCTTTTTTGGCCTCACTGCCATGTTCCGTGCATCTGAGAGCAGCGGTAATAATGTTAGAGTACTGTAGTATTTGACGTCTTTTTTTTCTATTTTAGTGTAGTTCGATCCGAGCAGAAATGGAAACGGGCCATTTTGTCCAGTCCAAACCTTTATTTTGCAGTAGACCTACTTAAGTTATAACTTCCCAAATGCGTTATTTGATTGATTCATTTTAGATTTAAATGGATAGATAATAGTGCCGATTCTGTTGTAAATTGCACTAAACTAATTTTAGACACATCTCATCTCTTTCTTACGAACATGATTGAAAAAGGATAGAACATATTTTAAGTTGTCAAATTAATCTTTGCCGTCTTATTTTCCGTGTATTTAGGCGTAACCGCGATAGATGGCGACTAAAATTACCTATATTGAAAACAAGCATTGGACTAATTTGACAGGACTAAATTTCTTACATCCTTTTCTTATGTTCTTTGTTAGAAAGAGACATAGTGACATTAAAATTAGTTTAGTTGTGAACAACAGAATCAGGGCCATTGTAACAGTAGTTTTAAAACTGCATGGTTGCATTTATCTGTTTAATAGAAGATGAATAGAAGACACTTTACTCTATGATAGAAGTTAGTATGTAGTTAATTAAAAGGAGACGAATAATAGTGGTATAATATTCTGAAGAAATTTGAACAGCAATGTGATGTACCTTATTTGAAAGGTTATTAATAAAGCTACTAGATTATGATAAAAAAAATTTTTTTGAGCCCTCCGTTTTTATAAAAAATGGAAAAACGTTTTAGCAAAAATAAAACGCAAAGTATCTTTGGTATATTCGTTTCCCAAGTAATAATATACTGTAATGTAACTAAAATTGCCGTTTCTATTGAGGTCTTTGAGTTTTTATTGGAATTTTACCTGTATATAGCTCCATGTAATTAAATCGAAAACTATTGAATAATTTAAATGTATTGCATTATCAAAACGTGTCGTAGTAGTAGTAGTTTATTCATCCATAAAAGGATAGGCAAGGGTTTTTTTTTCAACCATACAGCCATTTCATACGTGTAATTGTATTTATTATCATTTTCATTTTAGTACAATGGTGGTAATTGTACTAAAACTTTACACGGACTTTTTGAGACAACTTGTAAAGTCACGATACACATAAATCATTTCATTTCACTTCACTGGTGCACATGGAATGATCTTTATTGGATAAAATACCACCGATAATATGCAATAAAACTCAAAATACACGAATTTATGAAAATAAAAATGAAAACGCAATGTCACTCTGCAAGTTCCCGCCAAAAAGTTTCCAAAACGTGTCGGTTTAGGGTCAAATCTGTAATGTCATAATGACAGACATGACATGACGTTTGTATAGTAAATAAACATAGTACGATAATCTTCGCTCCTATGTTTTTTATTAATACTGTGATGTTAATTCCATAAAACGAAAAGAATTTAAATCACTACATTTACAGAATCAATACATAATGTTATACGCAGCATAATATTATTAACGCGGTACGTTTTATGTCTATGTTCTCCTAAGGTTCTATATACTATTGGAATTGATGATTCTTGATAATCAAGTTAAAACCTCTTTTGAAAAGGTGTAGAAGATACTGAACCTTACCAATTAAACCAAGGAACATTGATTACAAATAAAACATATCATCATGGTTTTCTTCAGGGAATGCCTAACAGCTGTTATTGAACCTTACTAACTCAACCAAGGAACATTAAATACAAATAAAACATAACGTCGTGATTTTCTTCAGGGAACACCTAACATTATTCGAGCTTGCGTTTCCATTCTGCGTGCTATAGGTATATGTCTATCAAACACTCGATCTGGTTTCAAGAGTGTACTAGTTTTCATTGTGATGCATGCATGCATGATTCAGTAGTCAAGTACATGTCCGTTAGTCAGTTACTATCGCTTTCTGGCCCTTGGTGCTTGTTACTTCACCAATCTATTAAATCATAGGTAACTATGACAGTACATAATATATTGACAAATGTTGTCATCTATATTGTATATTGATACAACTAATATAAAATAAAATCAATAAATTTTCATCTTCAGTATCTATGTCATATCTTATTAAAATACTATCTAATAAGCTGGTATGTGGCAGAATAATATTTTCTTGATGCTGTCTCCATCCCAAATACCAAACTAAAGTTATAATGTATATAATGTGCACAGCTCCCAATGGTATGCTTCCCTATAATGCAATAGACTCGGCATCTGGATGGTTGGTTATAAACGGGATGGAAACAATTAAGAATAGCTGTTACAACTTCCAGGGTGTATTTTGATAAGCTCTCATCCAATAAGCATTACATGCCCAAGCTTCAACAGGTACCTGTAATTGAAATTAATGTATTAAAAAAGTCTATTCTTATTTAGGTAAAGTAATAAAATAAATAACTAATGGCCTTACTTATGAAATGCTACTTAATTAACTAAAACACTCCTGAAATGGTCATGTAAATAATGTATCTTTTTTGACAATTATAGGGATGTCATTGATAAATATGTGTTAACTAGTGTTTTACAGTAGTCTTTTATAAGTAAGGGTTTAAATCTTTTATTACCTGTTGGGGAAATATTAGGTTTTCTTAATGATTTCTCACATCAGATCCTTCTCTTAATCTGTGAAGACATCTTGAGCATTGAGCTAATGAAATGCCACAAGATATGCATACAAGGCTGCATGAACTGGATCTGCCAGTGGAATTTTCAATTTGATTATTCAATTGTACTACCAGGTGAATACATTCTTGACATAGCCGGTCATCATCGTTTCAGTAATCTGAAATTCAAATAATTATAGGTATGATCAAATATTTCAATAATTGAAACATTATGATACATTAATTGTTTATAAATTCTGTGAGACGCATACTATCGACTGACTGGAAAACAACTAATTATATCAATAAATATATTTAACACTATAGAATGTTATGGCTACCTACTTCTAGAAGGATAATTGTCAAAAACGGCATTAATTACCAGAAAATAAAATAAAATAGAATACTTCTAAGTTATGCAAAAAATGAGTAACCTCACAGCCGCACCATTCGTCAATTATCGAGGCTAACTCTAGTGTTAGATCTTCTGGATGGTATTCATGCTCCAAGTATTCAGTTCAGATCGTAGGATAACATAAAATTAACACATACAGCCATGGTTTCCAAACATAAACGATAATTCAAATCAGTCCAGTCAGTTATGTTTTACACGAGCCTAGGTTGTTTGCCGTTGGGCAGATGCAATGGTCTAATGGAAGAAAGGACACAACAGCACAACAATACTCAAAGTACAACGAAATTACCAAGAAATTAATCGAGTCGTCTTTCTGACTGAATGTCATTCCACATAGCTGCCAACCTTTAGATAATATTTGTAGTGTTGCCAACCCAATTTTTTTTCCGACTCGTTTTTCAGTTTCAGTTTAAAAAAGCGGAGGGCTCTAAAAAATTTTTAATTACTCAAAAGAATCTAAAAAATTATGTCCTTTCTGCCTATATAGCTCAGATTGTGGTTCAAATTATTAATTATTTTAGTACCAAGCCCCATACATTTATTGGACGTCTCCTTTGAATTTATATTTGCTTGTTTAAATACTATCCAAAGAACACAATTACGCAACTAATTATGCAGAGTCTCCAAGTCATAATGCAAATTAAGTTTATTCAATAAAGGCTAATAAAGGTAAACCAACGAGGAAATTTTTTTTTTTTTTTTTTTACTATTTATAGGCCTTGTGTTTGACCGCAATCTCACCATGGTAAGAATGGAAATAATTACCTATAACAAAATTATATAATCATTATTGCATACATTTATTTAAATGTTAGGTAGGTATACCTGCTATACATCTTGCATGGCCATCGCGCAGTGCGACTAGCGCAAAAATAATAATTAAGTAGGTAATATAACTATATTACCTACTTAATTATTATTTTTTCAACTCGTTTTGGTACTTGATTTAGGTGTAGCTAAATGGATGCACGCACATCTTAACGCAGGGTCTAGAAACTAGAAATGCTCATTGTTCCTTATATAATGTAGACATCCACTAAGGAAAGTGTTGACGAACCCTACCAGGAGTAGAGGTCTGGATGGGTACGAGCAGCTTGAAATGAAACTCGATTTGTGCGGTGAAATAATCTTGAAACTTGTACTGCAGTATTGCCTCTTTCTGACTTGTTCTTGTAAGGAGAGTGCGTAGAGAAATGAGTGCCGTATGGGCCTGACTGCGCTGTTTATATTGTAATTTTAATCTTTGCGCATGCCTATGTCAGATTTGTAAATTATTACAGTGCAATATTATTATTATTAGCAATATACAATCGGTTGCTATGGCAACGGATCAATGTTGAAAAGTGGCAATACCGTGCGAGAGCCCTATCAAAATTCTTTATTTAAAAATGCTTATATCTAATACAAAAAACAATGTAAAACTATCAATAATTATAAAATAATAAATCATCCTAGTACATAAACAATAGCCTAAAACCTTAAAGTAAACAATATAAAATTTCTTATTCTAAACTTAGCTTATGTAAAGTAGGTATATAATATAATTATAAGATCTTTATTTACATTGGAGTGGGCAGGCATACATAGCATAATGTGTTATGTGCGGGTCGAGGGACGATAGAGGCATGTTAAAGGGTGTAGTCGTGAACAGTCTCCCCCTCGTGCGAAGATGAGTTTCTGAGCACCATATACGGAGTTTCACGACGTCATGCTATCTTCACTATGCGGGATGTGGGTCGTCGTAGCTCTCCAGCTGTGGTTCTAACGTCTACTACTCGAACTTTGCCATCGGGGCCTGGGTAAGTATGGGTAATCTGCCCTCTCGGCCATACTCCTCGAGGTAATGATGAATCGATGATGAACACGATGTCTCCGACTTCTGGGTTGGTGAATCCCTTGGAGTTGGCACTATACCTAGGTGTTATAGTAGGTAGGTATTCGGTGAGCCATCGATTCCAAAACAAATCAGTCAATCTTTGTACAGTTTTCCAGTTGGCTGTACCTATTAGATTTTTGTCGTCGAATGTACCCATTATCACGTTGCCACTCGATCTTCCGATTAAGAAGTGATTTGGAGTCAAACTTTCTTTGTCTTGAGGGTCTAATGAGACGTCGGTAAGTGGACGTGAGTTTATTAAGTGTTCAGCTTCCAACAATATTGTATGCAGGACTTCTTCACGTGGCTGACGAGATTTTAAGGTGGCAGATAGCGCGACCTTGACAGAGCGTACTAAGCGCTCCCAGGCTCCACCCATGTTAGGTGCCCCAGCAGGTATGAACTTCCATTTGATGCCTTTCTGTTGAGCCTTATCAGTCAGTTTTTTCAGTTCCATTTGCATGTCCTTGTTAGCGCCTACAAAGTTGGTTCCGTTATCACTGTACATTATAGATGGCGCTCCTCGCCGTGCTATCATTCGGCGGAGTGATAAGATCATACTGTCGGCAGACAGAGACGGCACTATCTCTAAGTGCACTGCGCGTGTAGTTAGGCATGTATAGAGTGCGACCCATCTTTTTTCTTGTTTGCGGCCTACTGATATGATAAGAGGGCCAAAATAGTCAACTCCGGTGCATGTGAAGGGCGGTTGATGTTGTTGTAGGCGTTCTGGTGGTAAGTCGCCCATGGGGGCCGGTATAGGTAGGTACTTGTGCGTTCTGCACCAATCGCATTCTCGCGTTATAGACTTCAGCGTGTTTCGTAGCGAAGTAATGTAGTACTTTTGGCGTATTTCATTCATAACTGTATTATGATTGGCGTGATTGTAGTCGCAGTGATATTGTTGTATAAGCAACTTTGTAATCGGGTGCTTGCCGTCTAGTACTATGGGTTCCTTGTATGTGTCACTCACACAGTCAGCTGATGATATACGAGTTTCGATTCTTATTATGTCGTTTCTGAGCGTCAATGTTAGCCTTTTTAGGCGCGAATCTTTTTCGTTAGGTACTTGGTTATTTCGTAGCGATTTTAATTCGCTCGCCCAACTTTCTTGTTGTATGGCTTTGACGAGCAGTGTCTCGGCATACTGTAGGTACTCTACGGGTAAAGGTACGGTACGGGTGGTAATCGTCGGCGCACGTTCGATAGGAGTTTGTTTACGTTTTCGTTTTCTCCATGACTTGTTTTTGACGGTTTTCTTGATAGAGGCGACGGGTTCTGGTTTATTCTTGACTTTGGCCTTGAACATGTCGACGCTATATAGGAAACGTGGTGTGGCTCGTAGTAGTCGTTTCCATGATGAAAATCGTAATAAGTCGGGAATAGGTATTTTGATTCGTCGTATGGTGGCTATGGTTTTCGACTTTTTCTTGCCCGTGGTAGGTATTGAGTAGTCGTTCGTATCTTCAGGCCACTGATAAGAATCGTATTGCAGGTGTTTGTGCACATTATGAAATCTTTGTATGGCATATACAGCTTGCGGGTGTTCTTTGCTGAAATCCTTAGTAATTCTGTCTTTTGCATAGGTAGCTGAGCGTGGAGACGATGTCGCGCCGAAAAGAGACTTCATACTGTATTCATGAGGTTCGGCATCTGTCTCTTTCTCTCGCCATAGAAGACGCAGGCTATCTCTGTCTTCTTTGCGCATGCGTATTTGCAAGAATATTTTCTTGTTGTCTTTTTCAATGGCGATCGGTCTGCTTTGGAAACGTATCACTACGCCAAATAAGGATTGCAGTAAGTCTAGGCCAGACGATAATTTTTGATCGCCTAGTCCCCCGGATCGAGAGGGTAGCGGGTGCTATGCACAGACTACTGCCCAATCTCGGGGGACCGAGGGAGGAAGTTCGCCGCCTCTATGCGGGGGTCATACGATCCGTAGCCCTTTATGGGGCGCCCGTATGGGCGAAGAGGCTGGCCATCCGACGCTGTAGGACGAAAATCTACAGGGTCCAGCGAAGGATGGCTATACGGGTCGTACGAGGATACCGCACAGTATCCTTTGAGGCGGCGACAATTCTGGCTCGTTTTCCGCCACTTGATATTCTGGCGGACATGGATGCGAGGGTCTATGACCGGATTCGCATCGTCCGCCAGAGTGGTAGAGGCGACCCAGAGGAGGCGATCAAACGGCAGGAACGAATTATCGCGTTCGCGACGTGGCGCGCGAGGCTCCGCGAGGAGCGGTATTCGCGCAAACGCGTCGTCGAAGCAGTCCTGCCAGTCTTCGAGGCCTGGATGCAGCGACAAGGTGGACGACTCACCTACAGACTTACACAGATAATCACCGGGCATGGGTGCTTCGGTGATTATCTGTGTAGGATCGGACGTGAGGCAACGGCAGCCTGCTTCCACTGCGGTGGGAGCGACCAGGATTCCGCATCACACACACTCGCGGTGTGCCCTGCATGGGAACCCGAGCGGCGGATTCTGGTCCAAGAGATCGGATGGGATCTGTCCCTGCCAGCAGTCGTATCGGCGATGCTGAGCGGGGATACAGCATGGAGAGCTGTAGCCTCCTTCTGTGAGACCGTAATGGTGCAGAAGGAGGCTGCTGAGCGGGATCGGGAGAGGACCGATCCCACCCGGAGGCGAAGCCGCCGGGGCGCAAACGTGCCTCGTCGCGGCCCCCCTGCCCTGTAGCTCGGGCTTAGAATAACAGCTACGGTGTTCCCCTGCCTGTCGTAAAAGGCGACTAAACGGGGCCTTTGGGGTCGTGGGCAATCAGAGCGGGGGCTCTGTGCGCCCAGAAGCGACCCGAAGGAGGACGATGAGTCGATGTGGTCACGACTCATCGTGCGATAGCACAGCGAGGGTGCTGGGGGGAGGTGTCAGACTTCCCCCGGGACGAGCTATCAAAGCGCCGCGCTTGGAGGGGTGAGCAGGTACGCGTTCAACACGAGAGCCCGCCCCCCTCTCTATAGCGCAGATGGCGACCACCGTGGGGTTTTAGCCGGTACAAGTCCGGCATAACCTGGCCGCTACCCCCGAGGCGGTCGGGTATCCTATGAGGATTTCCCCACGAAAAAAAAAAAAAAAAAAAAGGCCAGACGATAATGCGTGGTAGAGGCTTTTTCCGTTTGTATGTGCCGCTGCGTCAAACAATAAACGTAGCTCGCCTTTTTGTGGGTGTACCACTGTAAAATGGTGCAAGTACCATGTCCGAGGTGATGTAGGTTGACACGTCGCCGGTTCTGCGTGTCCGCTCGCTAATAGGTTTCGAATTTGTGTGGTATAGTTTTTCCTGAATTCGTCATTTTCCTCGATTTTCTTTGTAATACCTATTAATCGTTGCATAGCGTTGGCGCGGTTATTTGGCATCGTTTTATTATCGGAATGCGATAATAACCCACATTCGAATCTTCCATCGGATAGACTTTTCTTGGAATTATCTATTGTTGCGAGCTCTCGTTGTTCCGGGTCGCTTGCAGGCTTCGTAGGTGTAATACCATGGAGGTCAATGTCGAAGTGCGACTTGGTTGAGCTTTCGATGTCTTCGGTTCTATTGTGTAGGTGGCCGACGAAAGAAATTGGTTTCGGCGTTTCTGGTCTGTATTGTTCCGCAGGAACGATCCTTACGTCTGCTTTCGTTGAGTTTAGGTGGTTTACAGACGCGATTTTCGGTTCTTCTTTTTTGGGTAATGTTTCATGAAGTAATGCATGATGTTGCCTCGTGCAATTATTTTCTCCACACGGGTTGGCTTTGCATGTTGAGTGTCTGTGGTTCGATTTCAGGCACTTGAAACACACCTTTAGTTTCTTAACAATTTCCCATCGATTTTTCACGGTTTCCTTGAGAAATTGAGGACATTTCACTAGTCCATGTTCTTTTTTACAGACGAGACATGTGATTGGTTGTTGTTTTCCTCCGGTAGTTGCGAGGACAATATCTTCTCTCTCTTTCACCGGTGTCTCGTTCAACGTAATAGCTCTCTCTCTCTCGAACTCAGAGTCGCTATCGTAGTTGTTTTCAGTTTCAGTGTCGCTCTCGCTGTCAGACTGTGCAAAGTTGGTGGTATTGACCTTCTGACTGCGTAGTGGTCGACTGCGGAATGGTTCTCTCTTTTTCTTGACGAACTCCGTAGTTGACACGTCGTATGCTTCGAATTGATCCGCAATGTTGTTGAGGAATTCTGATAGTGAAATCAGTATGGGTTCGTCTTCTTTGCTTGATCTGTACTCGTACCATCTGAATTTCACGTTCATGTTCATTTTGTCAATTATTTTTTCTGACAAATCGCTTGAGTATAGATAATCCTTGCGATTCATTTGCTTGATGACGTTGACACTATTTGCCACTGCGCTGGCAAATATGCCTATGCCCTTTATGTCGTTGGACATGGGCGGCAGCTTGTTGATAGCTGCTATCTCACTCTTTATGAGATGTGTGGGCCGACCAAATCTTCTTTCCAATGCTTCCAATATTTCCTTAGGATGCGTGTTGGTATACAGAAGCGACTTGACGGACTCTCTTGCTTGATCTTTGATAGCCCTTCGCAGTCTGGCTACATTCTCGATGTCAGAGAAATATTTTTCGGTATCTCTATAGATAGCCTTGAAAGCTATCCACTCTCTCGGGTTGCCGTCGAAATGATGCAACTCGTTTATGTACTTCGGTGCAGGAGCAGGCTTGCTTTCCTTCACGCTCTTGATCGCGCTCACGATCGCGGATGCAAGGGTTGACACGTCCCCTTTTGCCGGCATCCCATTTTTCTTGAGGTTTCCCTCGCGCTGTCGTTGAATGGATTTCTGTCGTGACTTCTCCACCCAATCCGATACGTAATCGCCGTTGTCCACGTCACTCGCATCCGATGAGTCTTCCTCGTCCTGAAGTTCGATCAATTCCAGCTTGGTCTTCGCCATTGCAACAGCCGCATCTGCCTTCTCTTTCTGGCTTCGCTCGAGTTCCAATCGTGCTTCTAATGCGGCTCTCCTTTGCGCTGAACTTGATGAAATCACCGAATTTGATGCTCTTCGTGGCCCGGTCCGATTTACCACCGTACCTTCCCTTGACACGCGTACCTCCTTGGTTTTGGACGTTCTGTCCTTCCGTGACTGCTCGGATCTCTCTGTACTTTCGGTACCCGTACCCGTGCTGTCTGTGTTCTCGGTGCTTCCACTCTGCACCGTGCTAGGAGTCTCCTTCTGAGAACTCCTCATGCTGCTCTCCGGAGCTGACTCCTCTTCCTCCCTGGACTGCGTCTTGTTTCTTCTTGCTTGACTCCTGGTGCTCATCTTCGCCTGGGGGAGATCTTCCATGCCGTCTTCCCTGTTTTCCTACCTCCCTAACGTCCCTACAACCCTATCAGCCTGTTTGAGTGGTTCTTCGGAACACGCTCTCCCAGGAATGGAAACGTGCAGGATTGGAAAGGTGGGAACCGCCCGGCAGAGGGATATGAGTGAAAGTAGCGTGCTCAGGTATGGGGGGATCGTCCACACCCTCAGCCGTGCCCTCAAGAGGCCGTCTACTTCACCCACACCGTACTGGCGCGATCAGACTGTACAGTGCGCCTTGACAAAGGCACCACTGGTAGTGTCGTCCGGTCCACTACTCCCGCCAACAGGCGTTAACTCACTCTACCGTTTGTCACCGTTAGGTGGTAGACGTGAGCCGCGGCGCACCGCGTAAGAAACAAAGACGTTTGACTGTGTCCGCCACTCTTCCTCGGTGAACCCGAAGTCTCGACCGGCTGTGTTGTTCACTCGCTGCAGTGGTCACGACGATACCCGCCGTGTTGTTCACACGCTGCAGTGGTCTCGATGTACACGCCGTGTCGTCCACACGCTGCAGTAGTCTCGATGATACCCGCCGTGTAGTCTCGCCGCTGGGCACCGATTTGCGTTCGTGGCTGTGGCTTGCCCCTCGAACCCAACGTTCGCGGCCGTTGCCTGCCCCTCGAACCGCGCCAATCCCAATGCCCTTGAGAACCCACAGCTTGCACAATCTGCCCCGATCTTCCAATGTTCGTTGCTAACAAGCCCGACGAACCGAAGCGGAAGAATACCGAAGCTTCTTGCACTGATTCTTGATTTTTCTTTTTTCTATCCGACGTCGATGGACCAAACGCTGTTGACGAACCCTACCAGGAGTAGAGGTCTGGATGGGTACGAGCAGCTTGAAATGAAACTCGATTTGTGCGGTGAAATAATCTTGAAACTTGTACTGCAGTATTGCCTCTTTCTGACTTGTTCTTGTAAGGAGAGTGCGTAGAGAAATGAGTGCCGTATGGGCCTGACTGCGCTGTTTATATTGTAATTTTAATCTTTGCGCATGCCTATGTCAGATTTGTAAATGATTACAGTGCAATATTATTATTATTAGCAATATACAATCGGTTGCTATGGCAACGGATCAATGTTGAAAAGTGGCAATACCGTGCGAGAGCCCTATCAAAATTCTTTATTTAAAAATGCTTATATCTAATACAAAAAACAATGTAAAACTATCAATAATTATAAAATAATAAATCATCCTAGTACATAAACAATAGCCTAAAACCTTAAAGTAAACAATATAAAATTTCTTATTCTAAACTTAGCTTATGTAAAGTAGGTATATAATATAATTATAAGATCTTTATTTACATTGGAGTGGGCAGGCATACATAGCATAATGTGTTATGTGCGGGTCGAGGGACGATAGAGGCATGTTAAAGGGTGTAGTCGTGAACAGAAAGACTTGAGAATTCAGCTCCTAAGTAGATCCCGGATGAAACCGCAGGCAGGGAACGGAAAGCTAGTCAATCAATATACAGCAGCTAAGTCAAATATACTAAATGTTTTCTATCAAGTACTGGTCAATTTACAAAGAGACGCGACGATACTTGTGTCAAATTATTTCATGCAACGCACATCGTTAAAATTCAAATTCAAAAAGCATTTATTCAATTTAGGCCCTGATAAGGCACTTGTGAACGTTATTGTATCGCTATCTTAAAAAGTGCGCGCAATGTCGCGTCTCGGCGTGAGCTGACCCTTAGTCTTGAATTCATAATCCATACTAATATTATAAATGCGAAAGTAACTCTGTTGTTTGTTTGTTACGCTTTCAGCGTATACCGCTGAACCGATCGCGATGATATTTGACATGCAGATAGCCTATAGTATGGAGAAGGACATAGGGTACTTTTTATCCCGGGATCGCGGGTGTAACCGCGGGGGACAGCTATGCTTTATATTTTTTGTGATATTATACTTGTAGTGATTAAGGAAAAAACGGAATACTTGTAAGATCACTCTCGTGGCAAAATTGGACACACTGTGTTCGCAATTAAACATTTGAATAGAAAAAACCCACCATTATTTATGAATGAACAATGTATTATTTATTTTTATAGGCTGGAATTCCTGCGTCAAGAGTGCTCATCGGGGGGTTTTCTCAAGGTGGAGCCTTAGCGCTACACGCTGCTCTTACATACCATGAACGATTGGCTGGTGTGATGTCATTGTCTTGCTGGCTCCCAAGACACGCTCACTTCCCCGATGCAGTCAAAGCTCCACTAGATATGCTTGTAAGGATATACCTTAATATTTATTTGTCCATGTTAGGTTTTAGAAGCCATCTGAGGCTAACGTCTATAAAAAGGTGAAATTTTGTAACCGAATTTTAAACATTTTCACCGATTTCTCGGAAACGGCTTAACCGATTTGGATCGTTTATAATGTATTCTAGATAGGTAGTTTCCGAGGAACCTCCCATATACATTTTATTATGATCTGATCATGGAATTTGTAGAATTTTCGGTAAGAAAAGAGCACGGATATCGCGGTTTTATTACAGTAATACCCCGAACTGGAGCGATAGGTGAGACCTAGCGATAACCGTGTAAGTTGGGCGGTGAGTATCGAGGGATTTAAAATTCGCGTAACCCCAGTTTTGTGAATGTCGGGGCTACATCAATGACGTGCCGTTTGTCCACATGTGTTTGTTTTGATTTACAGTTAAGTACGAGTTAGGTTCAATCAATCACTAAGTAAATAATATAACATTATTATTAATAGCCTACAATATCCCACTGCTTCCAAACGCTTCCCTTAACTTTTTTCCAGACTTAATCTGTCGATATTATATTTTTGTTATTTACAATAGGAGCAAAGATAATTGGGATAATTAAGTAATTGTACAAAACCTAAACATACAATTATATTGTAATTCATTTATTTACCTATTATTTATTTATTCAAATGTTAAAACTACATATCGTGATACATTATTAAGGTACATATAACATAAACTCATTCATGTTTTACCGTACCGTTCAAATCAGTGTACCACCGATTTGAACTAAATTATCTTTGGATATTTATTATAACTGCTGTTTAAATAAAGTGTTAAAATAAATAATCAAACTCAAACAACTCTTTGTATATATTGTTGGAAACAAATAATGAAATGCGCATTTGTATAATGGGGAGAGATTTACAATTGTATATGGATAAATTAGAATACTCATAGTCATATAGGTAATCTCAACTATAATCTCTTTAAATTCCGAACCAAATGGCTAAATACATATTTTCATCAAAAATAACAGACTTTCATACTATCCTATATGGCTACGGTGACTGCTTACCATTAGAGGGGCCGTATGCTTGTTGACAGACTTCGTCGTATAAAAAAAAATGTTCAGACAGTCGCACATGTACAGGTAGATTTTGTTATTATAATTTGCCATATGATTCAGTTAATTCATTAAAATATGCTGGTAAATATCTACTATTGTTCATTATTATATATTATAATGAGTTGCAAACATAACAATTAATGTATGCACACATTTACATTGCAAGTAACAACGGAGGTTAATTAAACATTCGCTTTTATGTTAAACATTCAATTAAGTGACGAAATATAATGCGTCCACGCTACGCGAACCGAGCCCGAGCCGAGCAAACGTGGTGCATGGATTCGCGTAGCATGGACGGACTTGCGAGTCTCGAACAGATGTGATCTGCAAATACAAATATATCTGCAATGGCACTGGATCATCTGCATATCATACAGGATGATCTAAAATTATAGAAAATTGTCCTATTGTGCTGTTTTACAGTGCAAAAACGATAGCCGTACAGAAAAAATTGCAAGAGGAGGTATATCGTACCATCGGAAGTTATATTTTGTTAATAATTTAATTTAAATATAAGAAGAACCAATGATTACGAAAGTTGACTTTAATGTTTAAACTTTAAGGTCTAGTTTCTTTCAAACTTAAAACTTACTGTTTCTCGAAGTTTCCATCCATGCGCTTGATGTGAAGGCACAGTGTGAAGGTTGCTACTCGATTAGGGACGTGACACACTTCTTAATAATTATAGTATGAGTTATCGATATTTTAAAATGTTATCCCCTTATTAATAAATAAGGTGTAAGTCAAGTATAGTAATACCTAGGTTTTAAATATGTCCGTCACTTTCTCATTTACAAGACTGACTTAAACCTTACTTATTAATAAGGGGATTACAGTTCTGATTAGGAGTAGTGGAGAGTGCTTCTCTACTACCTACTCCTAATCAGAATTACTTTGATTTTATATTTAAATTTTTTTTTTTTTTGAATAGGTTATATTATTATAGTTGTTTTGTTTGGATAGAGAAGGGTAGGAAAAGAATGTGCACGCCTACCTTTCTGATGTCCGTAGCGTGTCCGTAGATTTTTTTCATTATTCTATGTTTGTCTTTATTTGTTTATTTTCTTTGGACAGCGGCGATCTTCTCTTAATTTTCTTACTTGCGAATTATCAAAATTCCGAATTTCTTTTATCGGAGTTCAGCGCTATCTGCAACCAGTCCTATGCGCGCGGGCTGGCGCTTCGAGCGCGACACGCATATCTAGGTAGGCGTGCGTGCGATAAGGAGAAGGATAGGGAAGGAAAAAGGATTGCCCGCCGACATATATGAAATTTTGAAAATGAGTTCGGATATGGCGGAACCAAACACCAAAGACAGGTCTAGTCAGTTAGAAGGATTTCGAGTGAATGTATCAATTCTTTATATTATCGTATACGCTTAGTGTGTGACACGCATAAGGGGTTAAAGTATGAAATTGCCGATTTGTACTGAAAAATTGAAATTAGATTTTAATTTAATTTAATATATTTATTTAATCAAAATAATTACCATTATTATCTATACATTGATGCCATCTAATACGAAGGTCATTTATGCCTTTGCGATAGAACTCTGGTGATCTAGATTCGACAACTGTGTGAAAGCATTTTGTACTGCCTCCTGAGAAGAGAGAGTTTTTAGTATCATAATGCAGCTTATTACTAGTGCTTTTTAACTTTACATTACCGTACAGTTTTATGATAGGTATAATGCCGTATATGTTAAGATTGTACCTGCGCAAGTTATATGTGTGAAGACGAAGTATTCTTAATTTGAAAACGTCGTATGACACGCGTGTGCATTATTCATTACACTCTCGGCTTCCTTATCGCTTAATACCACCTCGTCTGTAATGACCAACTTTGTACACATGTATTATAATGTACTATTAAATTACACTGTAATGTAAGTGGCCCTTATTTTGTTTTGAGTAGTATATAAAAGATGTCAAAATGTAGGAGATTCACTGTAATTTCTTTATTATTTAGCGAATTCGAAGTTGGTCCGATAGTAAAAGTTGTTCGTATTGATGAGTACTTTACGTAGTTTCATTTATTGACGTGTTGACGACATCAGTTATACAGGGTGAATACTCGGTCTCCGTGGTGGAAACGAATTCATTCTGTATAACTGCTTATATTAATATATTATTTCGTATACATAATAACAATTTTTTTATTGGATTAGGGCTCGTGCTGCCATATACGCATAAATAGCTTTAAAAATATAATTAATTAAATATGAAATATTCGACAGTGCCAATGTTGTTACCTACATATTTATCACCTATGGCTAACCTATGAACCTTTTTTACAGACTTAATGGAAGTTATTTCAAATATTCACAAATCTTCTTGCAAGTTATCCATAAATTATGTAGTTAAACTTTCTTTGTGGATCAGTCTGTCTTAAAAAAAACTGCACTGTAGACTCTAATATTAGCTTATACAGATATACAGAAAAAGATATTTAAATCCGTGGTCAGATCATATTAAAAAAAAATAGAGACGATCTCGGAATCTACATTAATACAATAACGTTTAATCCATCCAAATCGATTAAGTCATTTGCGAGAAATCGGTGAACATGTGGTGAACATACATTTTAACGAATATACACGTCGAACATAGAACCTCTTTTTTAAGCCGGTAAATACATTAACACAGTCAAAAGCAATCTGTAATGATAATTTTAACAGTTAAAAAACGTGTGCGTTCAATCACCCCATCAAATTATTTATTAGTTCATGCCCGGACGACACCATGACGTATGAAAACGATTGTAGTAGATTTGTTTTATTTACACCACTTAACATTTCAGATATTCCAAGCGCACGGTGACTGCGATCCAGTGGTGCCGTTCAAATGGGGACAAATGACTGCGTCTTTCCTCAAAACATTCATGAAGAACATCGAGTTCAAGACCTACCAAGGGCTTACCCATAGTTCTTCCGAGGCCGAACTAAAAGATATGAGAGCGTTTATAGAAAAAACATTACCTGCCACCAAATAAATTAATAAAATTAATTATATACATAAGAGAAGTACAACTGGCTTCAAATTTCTGTTTTTATCTAGAATGTATAATATGGTTAAAAATAATAATTAACTAGATACTTACCAAATATGTTGGTGAAGTCAATCACAAAGATACGAACTATGTAGATAAATCATTGAATTTTAAAATCGTAATTAGTATTTAAATCAGTCTTTTAACTGATAGCTATTTTTGCTTTGTAAACGTTTTGATCATGTAATGATTTACCTATTACTCTATTGGATGAATATAAACTATGTACGAATACAAAGGACCGGCGATCGTCCTACAAAACGGCGTAAAAATAGTACCTTTATTTAGTTCCCGTACGCTCAGTAGATGTCACTACTGGTGTGGATATCACGATTAGATGCATTTTAATGTAAAAACAAACTTCGAAGAAAACCATAACATGTTGATCTCATTTGCGCTGTAACATTCAATACTCGGAATTAATTAGAAAATGAAAAGATACAATTAAGATAATGTTTATGCTAAAAATCAGAACTATTTATATGTAACATAGCTTATTATGAATTCTATATTTTATTGTTCGCCATGTATCGCCAAAGTAAAGACATTTTTTTTTGTCTTTACTTTGGCGATACATGATTTCCGGCCGATCCCCATACAAAAAGTTTTCTTTATCATCCTATTATCACTCTATTCAACTGTCACAAAATTAAATTAAAAACAATATTTTGAAAACTCCTATACTAATAGATATTTAAGCTATTAAAATCCAGCAAAATTTCGATATTCTAACGTATATGTAGTTGTGCACTAAATAGTAATAAAAATAACAATTGTCGGTGTCGGTATCATTCAACACAAAGAAACAAAAATTTTGCGATACCTTTGAACAGCAGATAGTTTGTTATCGTACTTACGTAGAACTAATACCTAAAACTACCTAGTTCTATACTTATACAGCTCCTCAGCCGTGGAATATATTCGTCATAAATATTGTTTTTTCTCCGTATTTTATTTATTAATAAATGGAATTAATAATTTTCTTTTCTAGTTTCATTCTCAAAACTACTTAAAATAATTAAATCAATTATTTTTTATCATATCATTGCGACTTCTGGTACCTCAGTTTACAAATTCAGAACGATGGAACGATTTGGAAATTCAGATCACGGTTATTATAACGATAATAATAAACGTGATATAAAGCAGAGTATCATCTCAGGTTGGATGAAATGGCGAGAGGTCTCAAGATAAACATGTGATTCACGGATACCCCTGAAACTAGAGGGGAAAATATATAGTCCATGAAAAGACCTGTCTTAATATATGGTTCAGAATGTTAGGCATTAGGTAAAGAAGATGGATGAAAGGCATCCAGCTGAGATGAGAATGTTGAGATGGATGTATAGAGTGACAAGAATGGATATGATAAATAATGAGTACATAAGCTTTAAAGTAGCCGTATGGACATTTTATGAGGATGAATGAAAGCCGCGTGAGTAAAAGAGTTATGAATATGGAAGTGGGTGGATATACGGGAAGAGGAAGGCCGAAAAAGAGATGGAAAGATCGTAAGAAAGATGATGTAAATAAGAAGAAAGGAGTGAATGCTGTTATGACGGATAGAAAGGCAGAATGGAAGAAGCCAACATATTGCGTAGATCGCAAATAGTAGGGAACAGAACATGTAGATGATGAACAATTAATTATTTCTGGGTATTATTAGATTTTAGGAACATAATAGGAATTTTAAAGATTGCACAACACCAATTCGCTCACAAACCCAATTAATAATACTCAATTAGTAGTAGATTCACATAATCAATTAATAATAGTTAAATGGCTGGAGTTTAGTGTCGCTACACACCAACATGCGCATCACAGGCTGCCGTTTTGCTTTATTAATATTATTTAATCGCCACAAGTAGCTTCATGCTGTGACACTAACCCCCTATAGTGTGTTTTGATCGTTCTACGAAATTTACTAATCCAAATTAAACGACTTTTTGAAATTAATCGAAAGAACCGGCTCTTTATATTTTAGAACCGGTTCTTATTACGATCCTCAGAACCGGGAATTCCCGGTTCCGATGCCCTAATTGCGAGGCATGACATGTGCCGGCCGCGGTAGCTTCACCTCACCACGCATACCTCGTACTCGTAAGCGCCTTTGCACATTATCAGACACGACCGTTCGACAAGACAAATTTCTTGTCTGGTTCATCGTACACATTCATGCAAGACGTTTTATCCGCTGTCTGTAACCATATTTCACGGACGGACAATACACGCGTACCAAATGGACAGACGACAGAGTTTACAGTGATTGACTTGTACCATAGACATAGAAAACTGCCGTAGTTGTAGGCATTATTGGATACATCCATTAAATATGACAAGAATCAATGAGACTATTAAGGCGGCCCTCTGTGGCCGGCGCAACTTCAACGCAAGCATAGTCTAAAAGCTTGTTGTTTCATCCAACGTAATGTTTGACTGCGAAAAAAGAGAGACAGCATCAGAGCCGTCGGTTATCAGTCGGTAAATTCCGCTGATCACTCTCGGCCGCTTCGCTAGGTCGTCATTCATGATTTCGCATTCATAAAACTTGTTCCAGGAGTATACTTCTTGTGAAAAAATCTTACAAGTTTGTGAAAGAAAAGTTTGTTATTTAGAATCTCCAATATATTTGCAAGCCTGGTATCTAAATGTTTTCTTTACTTTTACAATTTATAGGTACATTAGATATGGCCAAAGTTCAGGCAAAAACGCTGTTTTTCGGAGGCTTTGACTGAATTTGTTTCACACTTTTTTTAAATTTCGCCTAGATACACGGCTAGATATAGTGTACAAGATACTAATTTATTCAAAACATCTAAAGAAAAATGTTTAACAACGCCATAATAAGTACAGAGGTTTTGTATGAAAAGTATGACGAATTGAGTCCTCTTAAATGTTCAATATATTCATTTTTATTTTACTCATGTAACATTACATGTTTGATAAAAGTTTAATTAACGTAAAAAATAAAAATTACTATTAATTTTATTCAAACAACATTAATCCACTTCTTAACTTTACAAAAATAACATAACTGGGTTATATGAAAAATAAAACAGTGATAAAAATAAAAGTTATTGTATTAAAATTAAAATTGAGCTGATTTAAATAAAATAAATAAATTAACATTCTAAACACGAAATAAAAGCGTGGACACTATAGTTGTTTTGGCTGACGCAGCCACGACGAATGTGCACGCGCGAACTAGTTTCCATATATGAGTAGATGTCGTGTCTAAGCAAGACGTCTTGTGTAGGCGCGACGTCGAATATGCAGCCGACGACGACGCGTGTCTGATCAGACATAAGAAAAAAAATCTTGTAATGTACAAGGTCTCATATAACAACCAGTGCGACTGAATGCATACGGCCCGCCTGATGGTAAGCGGTTACCGTAGCCTATGGACGCTTGCAACACCAGGGGAGTCACTCGCGCGTTGCCGACCCTGCAGAAATCTCTTCACACCCTTTTTGAAGAACCCCATGTTGTAGTCCATTGGGAAAACCACGGCAGGGAGCTCATTCCACAATCTGAGCGTCCGCGGAAGGAAGCTCCTTTGAGACCGCACAGTTCGAAACAATTCTGGTTTCAATGTGTGGGGATGGACTCCCTGTCGATGGCGAGAGTTGCGATGGTGGAAGGTAGCCGTGGGCATCATCTTAAACAATTCTTCAGAACACTGTCCGTTGTACAAGCGGTAGAACACACATAAGGAGGCAAAGTCTCTCCTCAGACTGAGCGGCTCTAAGCCGCTTGTGAGCTCGGGATCGTCCACTATTCTAGCGGCACGTCGCTGAACCGAGTCTAGAGGCCCAAGCTGGTATCCAGGTGCCCCCGCCCACAGATGACAACAGTACTCCATATGAGGCCGGACTTGCGACTTATAAAGTTGCAGTCTTTGCCCCGATGTGAAGTACTGCTTCGCTTTGTTGAGCACTCCGAGCTTTTTGGATGCCAGCTTAACCTTGTCTTCTAAGTGAATACGGAACAAAACGTCGCTAGTAATGTCAACGCCAAGGATCCCGATGCTTTTAGTGATGTTCAAGGACGCGTTCTGGAATTGTGGAGCCACAGCAAATGGGGTTTTCTTAGCGGTGAACGCGCAGGCTTGAGTCTTGGTGGGGTTGAAATGGACTAGGTTTAGTCGACCCCAATCGGAGACACGAGTTAGTGTACTCTCGATTTCAGACAACAGCCGTTCGCGGCTTTCCTCCACCTCGGAACGAGGGATATTAGCTCGGCCCGTGTAATGAGCGTCCCCTGTACTGTCGTCTGCATAACAATGAATGCCGTCAATAGACAGCATATCATTGATATGCAGCAGGAACAGTGTTGGGGACAGCACAGACCCTTGCGGGACGCCGGCATTTATGTCCATGCTATCGGAGCAGCTACCGTCAACGACGGCTCTTATGCATCTGCTGGACAGAAAGCTGGCGACCCATTTGCATAGTCCCTCGGGAAGCCCGTATGCTGGTAACTTCGCTAGAAGACCCCGTTGCCAGACCCGATCGAACGCCTTCGCCACATCTAGGCTCACTGCCAATGCCTCACCTTGACTCTCGATGGCGAGTGACCAACGGTTTGTGAGATACACTAGAAGGTCGCCAGCCGAGCGACTGTGGCGGAAGCCATATTGTCGGTCGCTCAACAAATCGTGATCCTCTAGGTATCTCAAGAGTTGCGTGTTGATCACTCGCTCCATGACTTTGGAGAGAAGGGAGGTGATGGCGATAGGCCTGTAATTCGATGGGTCCGATCTATCACCCTTCTTGGGCACTGGGTGCACGTGGGCAGTCTTCCACGAAGACGGGACTTTCATTTTGGTGAAGGAAAGCGCAAAAAGACGCGTCAGTACAGGACACAATTCAGGAGCACACCGCTTCAGAACCACTGCCGGTATGCCGTCTGGCCCACTCGACTTATGGACGTCCAGAGAAAGCAATTCCCGCCGGACCTCCCGTTGGGTAATGCTTATCTCCGGCATAGAGATGTCACACCGCGGGATGGTAGGCGGTGTGGCGCCCCCGTCATCCAAAGTCGAGTTGGAGGCAAAGAGAGAGCCCAAAAGATCAGCTTTCTCCTTTGCACTATGGGCCAAGTGTCCGTCCGGCTTACGGAGTGGTGGCAAGGACGACTGACAGAAGTTTCCTTCAGCAGCTTTGGCAAGAGACCAGAAAGCTCGACTTCCAGAGGGAAGGCTAGTCAGCCTCTCACCAAACCTGCCGACGAAATCGAACTTTGCCCTGGCAATCATTCGCTTACTGAACCTCGAGGCAGCGTTAAATATGCGTTTCGCATCAGAGATGTTAGGGTCCTGATTAGTTCAGTGTCGTGGTCCAAGCCTCATACAAGGTCTGCTTATTTTGTCTAGCATCCTTGCAGGGCCTATTAAACCACGGTCGTTTCTTCACCCCTGCAGCCACTAGCGGGTTTGGGATATAACACTCCATTCCCGCCAGTATCGCCTCAGCAACGGCAGCTGCACAGGTGTCAGGATCATCTGATGCGAAGCATAGCTGTCTCCACGGGTACGATGCGTAGAGATCTCGCAATCCATCCCAATCTGCCGACTTGTAGTGCCATACACGTCGCCATCCGGGAGACCGGGGCGAGTCAGGTCGAGCGCATGGCACTTGCGTCCGGACGAGACAGTGGTCTGATGAGCCAAGTGGCGCATCCACTGTCACTGTATAGTTGTCCGGTCGCGTAGTCAGCAGAAGGTCCAGTAAGGAGCTAGTATGGCTCTCAATATCTGGGATTCTCGTAGGAGAAAGAACCAGTTGTGAGAAGCCATAGGCCAGGGCAAAGTCGTGAGCAGTCCTCCCCGCGAAATCAGTGGTCCGAGAACTAAGCCACTCAACGTGGTGAGCGTTGAAGTCTCCTAGTATCACTAACTCCGCAGAGGGGTACTGCTCCAGTACTTTGTCCGTCGTCAGTTGCAGGTGCTCAAATAACCGTTTTGTGTCCACGTCACCGCTATGGGACCTGTAAAGGCACGCGTAAACTTTGGTGTGGCCACCGTGATCTACGCGCACCCACAAAATCGACAGGTCCCGGTCTTCCAGGCCATGGAGACGGCGACAGCAAATATCCTCCCTGACGTACATACATACCCCGGCACGGCGCACAAAGTTGTGCTCCAGCTTGTACCCGGGGTAGTGTAAATACGATGTATCATCAGGGCAGGATATTTGCGTCTCCGTGAGAAATAGCAGAGTCGGCTGTGCAGTCTCCAGATGTTGGTGGACTGCATTGATGTTCGCATGAAGACCCCTAATGTTGCAAAAGTCCATAGATAATATGGACGATAGTGGCCGCTGAGAAACTTTTTCTTTTATTTTTTCTGGCCATTATTTTTAAAAGGAGTTTAAGAGATTTTTGAGAGGAGTCGCTATGCCGGCAGCGGAAAGGACAAAGCACAGTGTCACTCCGACAGAATGCTGCTCAGGTGATACAGTTTGTTGGTGCGGCAGCTGGAAGGGCCCCCGGTCCCCCCCTGATACAGTCGGCCGGGTCCACTCCGGTCTCCTCCTCCGGCACGACCAACTGCACCAAGGATTTTGCGCGAGGCGGTGGATCAGCCTCCCAGGGCGGAGATTATGTGATCCCTGGGTTCGGGATCCCTACAACCTGCGGGCGGCCAGCGGGTAGCCGTTTCACCGGGTCTCCCTAGCCGCCGCAACAACACGCCGTGCCTGCACAGCCCTACGTCGGTACCACACCGCTGGTCCCCACACACTGCCAGCACAGCGTCTCCTCATGGAGCTCTGGCGACCTTACTCACCGCAGGTACACAACACCACATTAAAGTGGTGTTATTTGGCTGCGATCTTCTGTAAGGCCCTCCGCCTTACAGAAGATCGCTTCCCCAGTCGGGCTACTCCGAATTTAGAACGAGATAACCCGTTATGCCCTACCTCTCTTATATGCCCTACCTCTCTTAGACGTCTTGCTTAGACACGACATCTACTCATATATGGAAACTAGTTGCGCGTGCACATTCGTCGTGGCTGCGTCAGCCAAAACAACTATAGTGTCCACGCTTTTATTTCGTGTTTAGAATGTTAATTTATTTATTTTATTTAAATCAGCTCAATTTTATTTTAATACAAAAACTTTTATTTTTATTACTGTTTCATTTTTCATGTAACCCAGTTATGTTATTTGTGTAAAGTTAAGAAGTGGATTAATGTTGTTTGAATAAAATGAATAGTAATTTTTATTTTTTACGTTAATTAAACTTTTATCAAACATGTAATGTTACATGAGTAAAATAAAAATGAATATATTGAACATTTAAGCTCTATAGTCTCATTGATTCTTGTCATATTTAATGGATGTATCCAATAATGCCTACAACTACGGCCGTTTTCTATGTCTATGGTACAAGTCAATCACTGTAAACTCTGTCGTCTGTCCATTTGGTACGCGTTTATTGTCCGTCCTTGAAATATGGTTACAGACAGCGGATAAGACGTCGTGCATGAATGTGTACGATAAACCAGACAAGAAATTTGTCTTGTCGAACGGTCGTGTCTGATAATGTGCAAAGGCGCTTATAAGACATGTCTGATCAGACACAAGAAATTTTCTTATAATGTGCAAAGGCGCTAACTCGTATCGTACCGTGTAGAAGCGGTTGCTCGATGCGTGGGTTATCGTAGCGTACTATACACGCACTTTCCTTGCGTTCCGTGAGGACGGGTGTTTGTTTAAAGTGTAAAACATTAAACTTCTTACCTGTACACTGTTACCCAGAACTAATTCTAGCAATAGAATATTATATAAAATAATTTAAAAAGAATTGTCACCTCTGTAAAACAATATACCGGCTGTTGTTTTGGTCGGCGACAAGCGACCCAGGAGCGATAGTACAAAATATATATTCCCCAAAAATGGACTTAATTCCATTAAATACTGTAAATATGTTGAGAAATACCTTATTCAATTTGAAATAAAATTACCGCAAAGTATGGTTACTAGGCACGTGCACAGACTAGAGCTAGGCACAAGCCGCCATCGCCCCACCCCTTTACTCCCTCGTACGCACGGCTACAGATCAAGCTATACATTTCCAATATAAGCTGACCTCTCATTGCAGGAAAATCCTATACAATGCGAGATCACCTTATACTGGAAATGTATAGCTTGATGTGTTGCCGTGTGTACTCCCGTTGAGTATTATGTCTACACTTTAGCTTATTACATGATTTTCAAAAAAAAAATTTTTTATTTTTATTATTAAAAAAAAATAAAGTATTTTTTTTATATTTTTTTAGCACCAGTCTCATTTGTATTATCGACCCTGAGTCGCTAGTCGCTGACCAAAACAACGACCTGTATATGTCACCGTATTTTTGTAAAAACCGTTAGTTTATAATCTCTCAAGCGAGATTGTAAACTGTCGATAAATTGTGAACTGTACCATACTGCTTACAATATAACGTATTAATTTCCGATAGTTTATAATCTATCCATTTCAAACCGTAAAATTGTAAACCGTCCCTGATTGGTCAGTCTTGGCGGTAGCAAATAATAAACGGAAACAAAGACAAAATAACTGCCTAGATTTTGATTAGCTAAAGTAAATAAGTCCTTTCTTGGGAATTCTATCCAATTTTACAATAAAATTCCTCAAAGCGTGACCAGTAAGTATGTCCTTTTTAAAATTTAAGGAACATCAAATCAATCAAAAAGCGGTTGTTGTAGTAGGGCCTATTATAAAGTGTCTCATTATATTGACGACAAGGATGTATGGAAGTAGCTTCTCTCTGCACCTGCTTCAATTAGCAGCTAGTTCAAGGTCCATTTTAATTCAAAGTAGGTTAGTGGCACCAAAAGATGACGAACCCCAATAGATGAACGATCGACCGAAAATAAAAAAAATATAATATAATTCCTAAATTTACATGTTTGTATGTCATTACTATGGAACCTACTCCTATTCAAATGTTAGTTCAACTTTTGGGTACAAAACGTTCATAATTAGGGCTTAGTGTTCAACTATAGGGGTAAAACCAAAATTTTCTTACATTAACAATTTTAAAAAAAATATATGAAGTTATAGGATATAATTACTTTAATCCTTCAATTAATAAGGATGTAAGGTATTATTTTAAAAAAAACACAAGCGCCTATGTCATGAAATGACTGAGTTATAGCTATTTAAAGATGGACAAAACGCTTAATCACTTGGCTCGCGGTTAAAAATATAACAATAACATCAATTGTTATAATAGGACGCGCGTCCCTCGCGAGAAACAACCATTATTAATAAAAGTTATGTTTTTTAGGTTACAGATTATTGCTTTGTGACGTAGCACATCACGCCACCTCGAACCATCCAGCCGCCGCCGACGCCGCCGCAGCGCAGAGGGGAAAGTTACCGCCCGCGGGACGCCCGCACACCCCGCGCCACGTGCCTCACCCCGCATCATCCTTTATAAGACCGCGCACTCCAGTGAGAGAGCACGCAGTCGGCTCAGCGCTATCGTATAGTCAACACATGTCGGTTCGGGTTACCAAATTCGGCTGTGTTGATCATTGCGGTGAGGTTGGTCCGTCTGTACCGAAGCCCTGGTAGATTTACCATCGGGCACCGTCCGCGTCCCCGATACCGTATTCCCTGTGAATCAGTATATTTATCGTCTCCTCGTACGTTACCATTCCCTGGATTGGTGTCCCAGACGGTTCGGGTTACCAAATACGTCTGGTGCCACCTCCCAGGAAAGTGCGTTCAAGGAGCGATTCCCCGTACCGTTTAAAGCAAGATCACGCCGCGCCCTCTATCCATAGTGTTAGAATTAAGAGCTAGCTATAGAGTCTCAGATATATGTATTTACGATTAATAAATCAATTGGCGGCAACTTTGTAATCATTGATTGGTGTTTTCTTTATAGCTCTCCGATAGGTTACCCAAGTAGGAAGGTAAAACTAAGTCCTCCACTGGTTTACCTTAATGTACGAAGTCCGCTTCGTTACATTTGGCGCCCAACTCAGTGAGAATCCACCCCGCGAGGTGCTTAAATCAGTAAAATAGTGTATCGTTACATTGAACACCCATCTTAGTAAGAATCCGTTCCGCGAAGTGTTCAAATCAGTAAGATAGCGTATTGTTACAATAGGCACCCGTTTAGTGAGAATCCACTCCGGTATCACACCTCATTACCTCCCTGGTCGGCCCACTTAACAAACAAGACGGCCTTCGCGAAACCTAGATGGTGGAGCAAGGAAACGTTAAGGGCGGAAAGTGAGCGGTCACGGGAAACCGAGTGAGTGTGTAGAAAAAAAAATCGATGTAAAAACCCCGTATCCATATAGATGAGCTATAAAGATTACTAATTATTACCAAAAAAAAAAAAAACAGAAAAGGAATATTTGTTCACCTCTTTTGCTTGCTTTATACCGCTTCCGCAGCCTTTTGGCTAATTACATCTTCAAGAACGTTACAATTCCATGGATTAGTGTCCCAGACGGTTCGGGTTACCAAATACGTCTGGTGCCACCTCCCAGGAAAGTGCGTTCAAGAAGTGAATTACAAAGAGAAAAAAAAAATATACCTTTTCACCGTAAAGAAAAAAAAATTGTATATTATAACTAGTTGCAACCAATAAAACCGTGAGTAAATAAATATAAAAATCTACTAGTTTCGTGTAAAAATCAAACTAAACAAATAAAATAAATTTAATTTCGTTACTTAATCTTGTAATAAAAATAAAACCCGGTTAATTTAAATTAAGAATAAAATAGAAACAAATAAAATACATTTTTGTTCCGTAAATTATTGATCCGCGTTCCGTTAAAAGAAATAAAATCCGTCAATAAATTGAACCCATATAAAAATTGAAGGTAAGTTATATAAAGAAATTAAATAAATCCGTTATATATTCCGTAATTTCCGTTAAAAGAAAAACCGTTCCGTTATGGTAAGTTAATAAGATAAATAATTAACATAACCGTCAAATGTCCACAAATTGGATCTATAATTTGAAAAAACCAGAACTCATCAAAGAAATACAAGGAAGAAATATTTCAATTGAGGGTTTAACCGTTGAACAGCTAAGAAAAATCCTGGCAACAGACATCAAAAGCACGAAGATGACAGACAAGCCCGAAACAAGTCAAGAAAAGACAACCGCATCCGTATCCGAATCCGAATCAAACTCCGAAAAATCACAGAGTAAGAACATGATGAATCTACTCAAATTGGTAAACAGTTACGGTATCTCATTCGATATACGTAACGAACCGGTGGATTTTATCGAAACGTTGGAAGAAATTAAAACTACCAATGAAATAAAACCACAAGAAATGCTGCAGATACTGCCAAGAATTCTTAAAGATAACGCAAGAGCGTGGTACCGAAATAACCACCAGACATGGTCGTCGTGGGAAAACTTCATAGAAGAATTCAAACTTAGTTTCTTTCCGAAAAACTACAACTCCAAACTACTAGGAGACATAGTAAGAAAACGGCAGAATTACAAACAAAACTTCGTTAGTTACTTAACCGAGATACAAACGTTGATGAGAAGATATGGAAAACTATCAACTTCCGAAGAACTAGACCGCATATATGAAAATATGAATGCCAAATATAAATATTATGTAAAGAAGAACGAGTTCAGCAATCTCTCCGAGTTGATACAACTGGCAAGAGATCACGAAGCAATCTCACATCAAATATATATAGAGAAGCAACCGCAGAGTTATGAAGAAAACTCAAGAGAAAACCAGATAACCGAAACCGAGGAATCCAGTTTTCTAAACAACTATGATAGCAAGAAGTGTTGTTGGAGCTGTGGAAAAAGAAACCATACAACAAAAGAATGCACAGGTAAACGCATAATCTTTTGTAGTACGTGTGGCCGAATGGGAATATTAAGCAAAAATTGTTGTAGAAAACAAGAGACCCGAAATGAAAAATATACTCAAAGAACAAATACCGTAGGATCTGACGATATAGATGATCCAAGAATTTTCTTAGATGTTGAGATACAAGGACAACAATTTAAAGCACTGTATGATACTGGATCAACAAACTCGTATATAAATGAAGAAGTATATAAGATACTTCCAGAAGAAGAAAAATCCGTCAACCAAGAAGTACATAAAATACAACTAGCCGATGGAAGTAAATTAGAGTTGTCAAAATTCCGAGACATAGATCTAAAGATAAATGAAACAGTATTGAAACACCGTATGTACGTCATGCCAAGAGCAACGCACACAATATTAGGAATAGATCTAATAAAACGATTGAATATGAATATAGACATTCAAAAAATTGATAAAATTAAACCATCAGTAAAAAAATCTAAAACGAAAAGGAAGAAGCAAAAACAGAATATAGTAGCCGATGAATTAATAAGAAATCCGATATGTGCAACCGTTACCGACATAAAAGATTGGTATAAAAAGAAAACCGAAGCTATCAAGACAGTACCGCATATTTTTCCTGAATTTAAATTCATAGAAGAAAACCTTTATAAACGAATCACAAACCCGTCATATGGTACAAAATTAAAATCATCATCCGAATGGAAACTTTGTGTACCGACAACGAAAAAAGAAGAAATAATTAAAGAAAACCACGATACTCCGACCGCTGGACACATAGGAACAGCAAAAACGTTAGCGAAAGTAGCACACATATACTATTGGCCAGGAATGTTTAGGGACATAGCCAAATATGTTAAAAAGTGTACCATTTGCCAAAAACGCAAATCCGAAAAATCCGAAAATAAAGAAATAATGCAGGTAGATAACCGAAATAAACCATATGACTTAGTGAAAATGAATCAAAGCAGAAAATCTGATTGCCAACAACCGAATTATTATACACAAATAAAGTACTCGAAACCGGAAATTAAACCATTTGCATTAAAAAAGAATATTCCATTATCGGATAAACCAATAAGTTGTTGTGCCATACTCGCACCGAATTGTATAGGACCTTTCCAAATAATCGAAAGAAAATCACCGGTAATAAATTTATTGAAGGATCCTTACTCTAAAAGAATAATAACGGCACACAGCAAAGATTTGAAAACATGCATCCGAATTATTCCGAATAAATATAAAACTCAATAACAATGAGGGTAAATCATGATAACCGAGCGAGATCCAGAAAGTAAACAATTTTAGAAATACCCTCATTTGAGATAATAAAAAGTTTATATAGAAAAACAATAGAAAAGAGAATAATAATTTCAGAGGAACTTGAACATCATTTACAGTGGTGATTTTTACAGGTAAAAATCTCCATTTCCGGGAGAGGAGTGTGACGTAGCACATCACGCCACCTCGAACCATCCAGCCGCCGCCGACGCCGCCGCAGCGCAGAGGGGAAAGTTACCGCCCGCGGGACGCCCGCACACCCCGCGCCACGTGCCTCACCCCGCATCATCCTTTATAAGACCGCGCACTCCAGTGAGAGAGCACGCAGTCGGCTCAGCGCTATCGTATAGTCAACACATGTCGGTTCGGGTTACCAAATTCGGCTGTGTTGATCATTGCGGTGAGGTTGGTCCGTCTGTACCGAAGCCCTGGTAGATTTACCATCGGGCACCGTCCGCGTCCCCGATACCGTATTCCCTGTGAATCAGTATATTTATCGTCTCCTCGTACGTTACCATTCCCTGGATTGGTGTCCCAGACGGTTCGGGTTACCAAATACGTCTGGTGCCACCTCCCAGGAAAGTGCGTTCAAGGAGCGATTCCCCGTACCGTTTAAAGCAAGATCACGCCGCGCCCTCTATCCATAGTGTTAGAATTAAGAGCTAGCTATAGAGTCTCAGATATATGTATTTACGATTAATAAATCAATTGGCGGCAACTTTGTAATCATTGATTGGTGTTTTCTTTATAGCTCTCCGATAGGTTACCCAAGTAGGAAGGTAAAACTAAGTCCTCCACTGGTTTACCTTAATGTACGAAGTCCGCTTCGTTACAGCTTATTGTAATTAATTAAATTCAATGTTCTTCATTTATTTATTTTGATATAAATGCATCGCATGCAGAATCGGCAGAATTGGTGAGAGGCTAACTAGCCTTCCCTCTGGGAGTCGCGCTTTTTGGTCTCTTGCCAAAGCTGCTGAAGGGAACTTTTGCCAGTCGTCCTTGCCACCACTACGTAAGCCGGACGGAAACTTGGCCCATAGTGCTACTTTTTTACTAAAAAAAAAAAGGTGCCGCGCCGCTTCGGGCCGCCGCCGCGACGCCGTCGGCAAATTAACGGTCGGCGCCCACCTCTATTTACTACATTAAAAGGTGGACATTTCATTGAGAGAATTCGTGACAAGTGACTCGCGCCGCCACGAGGCGTACTTAGCCGAATTATCTCCCTGAAATGACTAATGTGTACCTTTTTGTTTACTAAATAATGTTCTATATTATTATATGGTTATTTTAAAAAGAGCGCCGCGTCGCGTTTCTATACGTCACGTCTCGGTGGGAGCTGACCCTTAGCTTAAAAAAATGTTTTTTTTTTTTTCTCGTCATTCTGGCCAGCCAGAGCGTTCCGTTGATACCCTAGCAAAATATGGCAGCCCCTGTGGGCAGCCCTACACTCGAGGGATAATTAGCTTCCCATTTGTGAAATAATTTTTCGAATCCGACTGGTAGTTCCAGAGATTTGTGCGTTTAAACAATCAAACGAAAAACTCTTCTGCTTTATTACATTATAGTGAGTACCTATAGATCTCAGATTACAGAACAAAATGAAGATGGAGCGTGGGGAACACGAGAGTGAGGCCATAGCCTGGTACTATTTGCTTTTGAATTTGTATTTGCTTTGTTTAACTTTAACAAATATCACTTTTTGTTCTGTAATCTGTATAGATAGAATAGATTACCTCTCCACTGCCCAAAGACACATACAACATGACACCTACTACATAAATACCTCTATCCTCTTTGCATTAGGCATCATTTTTTATTTATTTTTTCGTGTGGAAATCCTCATTGGATACCCAACCGCTCCGGGGGTAGCGGCCAAGTTATGCCGGACTTGTAACGGCTAAAACCCCATGGTGGTCGCCGTCTGCGCTGTAGAGAGGGAGGCTCTCGTGTTGAATTTTTAGGATTCTAAGTTTAGGATATTATGAATGGCTAATCCTTATTTAGGACTCTTATGTAGCCACAGGCATATAGGCCAATCCTATTATTTAGGTTACGGTGTGGGCAGCGTCAACAAAACTCCAACTTGGGAATATAATTTTATTACTCTATACTAGGAGTGCACAACAATAATAAGACACGAGTGTTTATCAAATGGCAACGGTTGAGAATGGGATGAGAGTGGCGACTGTGTGTGACGACTGCGTGTGACGACTGAGCGTTGCGCGTGACGACTGCTAGCGGCGCATACGGCGAACGCTCGGGATAACGCTTCGAGTCCCTACAAAGGCGTACCTGCTCATCCCTCCACGCGCGGCGCTAAGATAGCTCGTCCCGGGGGAAGTGTGATACCTCCCCCAGTACCCTCGCTGTGCTATCGCACGATGAGTCGTGACCACATCGACCCATCGTCCTCCTTGGGCATCGCTTCTGGGCGCACAGAGCCCCCGCCACAAAAACCCCGTTTAGTCGCCTTTTAGGACAGGCAGGGTACCGTAGTTGTTATTCTAAGCCCCAGCTATAGGGCAAGAGAGCCGCCACGCACGGCTGCGCCTCGGCGGCGTCGCCGCGTCGTCTCCGAGCGGGATCGGCCCTCTCCCGATCTCGCTCAGCAGCCTCCTTCTGGACCATTACGGTCTCACAAAAAGGGGATTACGGCCCTCCACGCTTTATCCCACTCAGCATCGCCGACACGACTGCTGGCAGGGAGAGATTCCGCCCTATCAGGCCGACCAGGATCCGCCGCTCGGGTTCCCACGCAGGGCATACTGCGAGCGTGTGCGATGCGGAATCCTGGCCGCTCCCACCGCAGTGGAAGCAGGCCGCCGTCGCCTCTCGTCCAATCTTTCACTGATAATCACCGAGTCGTCTACCTTGTCGCTGCATCCAGGCCTCGAAGACTGGCAGGACTGCTCCAACGACGCGTTTGCGCACATAACGCTCCTCGCGGAGCCTCGCGCGCCACGTCGCGAACGTGATAATTCGTTCCTGCCGCCTCTTCTGGGTGGCCTCCACCGCTCTGACCGACGATGCGAATCCGCATCCATGTCCGCCTGAATATCAAGTGGCGGAAAGCGAGCCAGAATTGTCGCACTGTGCGGTATCCTCGTACGATCCGTAGCGCCTTCCTTCGCTGGACGCTGTAGATTTTCGTCCTACATCGTCGGATGGCCAGCCTCTTCGCCCATTCGCCCCGTACAGGGCTACGGATCGTATGACCCCGGCATAGAGGCGGCGTACTTCCTTCCTCGGTCCCCCGAGATTGTGCAGCAGTCTGTGCATGGCACCCGCTTCCCTCTCGATCCGGGGGACAAGGAGATCAAAATACTCTTCGTAGCCTCAAGGCCCACTGTGATATCTGAGCGCGTTGACACACGCACCGGAATTTCCGGCCGGAGTTATATGCGCGTTGACACCACAGAATACTTTTACGAGGTTGACACTCGCAAAGCGATTGTCCGACATTAGACGAACGAATTAGCACCGTCCGAAACATTCCGGCCGGAAATTCCGGTGCGTGTGTCACCGCGCTTACGAAATTATTTGAATAGGTCTATGGTACAAAACGTCAAAGTATTACTGATAAAATTGTATAAATTTATTTATTTTAATTTTGTGGTCATAATTATCATCAAACATTTTGTTATCAAACTTCGGACGAACTATTGACTTCTGTTATCACATTATTATTCTGCTCCATAGAGAGCTAGAAAGCTGAAGCTGCTTTACATCGGAGAATTACTTATTTTAAGAAGTGTTATCCAAAATGAGTGTTTCTAAAACAAACGTTGCACCCAAACCAAACAACCAGCAAGTGACCAAGACTATTGTGACATCGCCACACATATACAAGCCCGTCGGACCTTACAGGTAGGGGTATCATTAGGGGTATACAATTAAATCGTGTTCGGTTACATACTAATTTCGGGTGCTATTCGGGGTTCTCCAGAGCTACTCGTTTGTGGTCCCGATTCGGAAGACGAATCAATGGCTCTTATTAAAAAAAACTACTAGCATTCGGAATGAGGCGTAATATACCGTGGCAGGCGCGAGCCGCGTCCGAGTCGTTTGAGGCACACACCGTGCATGAACAGCTTCAAATAAAATGTTCTTGAAGTTTTTAATCCGTGCCTTATCCATGCTTCGGACAGGCCACGCCTCGTGCCCGGCACGGCCTAGCATAAATCGTCCTTTAATCGACCCGCGCGATTTCATTTAATTTCCATACAGACTTTAACACCCCTTGAACAGCTATCGAGTTTTGAAAAACGAATAATGAGAAACTTTATTCGGTCGAATTATTAAAAGTTTGCAGATATTTTGAGCATAGAGGTATTGTAAGAAAACTTAGAAGTGGGTAGGCCTTGATCGCCTTGATATTAGTTAGATTTCGTCGGCAGAATTGATGAGAGGCTGACTAGCTTTCCTTCTGGGACTCGCGCTTTTTGACAAAGCTACTGAGGGGAACTTCTGCCTGTCGTCCTTACCACCACTGAGTAAGCCGGACGGAAACATGGCCCATAGGGCTATGGAGAAAGCTAGTATTTTAGGCTCTCTCTTTGTCTTGGCCTCGACTTTGGATAACGGGGGCGCCACACCGCCACGCGCCACTAAAACACAAGCATATGCGCTCACCGCTAAGAAAACTGTGCCATTTGCATTTGTGCCATTTTCTCCCAGAGCACATAAACATCAGAGATAACTTCGGAATCCTTGGCTTCGTCATTTCTAGCGACGTTCTGCTGGCATCCAAACAGCTTGGAGTGATCAATAGAGCGAGGCAGTACTTCACATCGGGACGGAGGCTGCAACTTTATAAGTCGCAAGTCCGGCCTCATACAGAGTTCTGCTGTCATCTATGGGCAGGGGCACCTGGATACCAGCTTGGGCCTTTAGTTTCGTTTCAGCGACGTGCCATTAGAATTGTCGACGATCCCAAGCTCACAAGCAATTTCGAGCCCCTTAGTGTGAGTAGAAACTTTGCCTCCAGATGTGTGTTCTACCGCTTGGACAGTGTTCTGAAGTATTGTTTGACCTTATACCCACGGCTATCTTCTACCACCGCAACTCTCGCCATCGACAGAGAGTCCATCCTAACACATTGGAACCGCAATGGTCTCGTACTGTGCTGTTTCAAAGGAGCTTCGTATCACGGACGCTCAGGCTGTGGAATGAGCTCCCCGCCGTGGATTTACCAAGGGAGTTCAGCATGGGGTCTTGCAAAAACGGGTGTGAAGAGAAAAATGCTTCTCTCTCTCTCGACGGTGAAATCATCGTTGGAAGTGGGAAATTATAAAGACACCACTACACAGAAATGGCACCAGCTTTCCCGTGACGCGTCTTAAACACCGCAGTGGTCTTTATGGTAAACGCACATCCGATTATCCGAGCCGAACGCATCGAACGAAACGAATTTTAGAATTCTGTGTATGAAATCTTATGAATGCTCGCACACTTGCCCGCGTCGAATCGTCTATAAGAAATATTTTGAAGCTTGCAAGGGAATCAAAACCTATAGTTATGGTACTTCCCGTTGACCTAGAATCATACAATTTGGCAAGAAGTAATTCCATATAGCACAAGTAAAGGAAGAAATCAGAAAAGCGTTTTTGTATTAACATCACACAAAAAAGAATGCCATTATATTACAACATAATTGAAAAAGGGGAAAATCTTAGAGACTCGGTTCCCGTGATGATATAACTATTTACATACCTACCTACAAGTTTCTACGGCACCCTCGGTGCGCGAAGCCGACTCGCACTTGGCCGGTTTTTTAGGATTCCGTACCCAATGGGTACAACGGGACCCTATTACTAAAACTCCGCTGTCTGTCTGTCTGTCCGTCTGTCACCAGGCTGTATCTCATGATATGTATTTATATTGCCGCTATAACAACAAATAATAAAAATACAAGAAACGTCTTCTGTTGGTGTTTTTTTTGTTGCACTTACATTACAAACTTAATATTACATTTCATAGTCAATTTGAGTAATAACATTATTATTATTATTTTACGGAACCCTCCGTGTGCGAGTCCAACTCGTATTTGGCCGGTTTTTTTGTATGTCCTGCTTTCGGCGATAGAATCCCGTTTTTTTTTTACTCCAGAGGTTACAAAATCCCGCTTTGCCCAAAAAAAAAACTGGCAACGCTGATCTTATGGTATTATGTTTTATTGTTTTCAGCCAAGCAATATTGGCAGGTAAAACTCTATATGTGTCCGGAGTGCTGGGTATGGACCCAGAGGCGCAGCTCGTGTGCGGTGGCGCCGAGGCACAAACTCGACAGGCTCTCGACAACATGAAGCACGTACTGGAAGCGGGCGGCGCCACTCTCGAGTCAGTCGTCAAGACAACTATACTTCTTGCCAATATGGACGACTTTCAAGTTGTTAATCAAGTTTATGCAGAATGTATGTTGACTTATTTTTAGGGTTCCGTACCCGTACAAAAGGAAAAGGAACCGTTATAAAAGCACTCGTGTATCTGTCTGTCCGTCTGTCACAGCCGATTTAATTCGAATCTACTGGACCGATTAAGAGTGCGTACCAAGCCAGAAAAATATGGCAATGTCAGATGAAACAAACTTATGTCTAATCTTGTTCTAACTTTATGTCTAATAATGTTGAAAGGTACACAATATGAATTTCTGTGACCCAAATGTATCAATGTATAAATGTAAATGACGTGTATCTCTAATAATCTCTATACATAAAAACTAGCGACACGCCCCGGCTTTGCCAGGGTGTAATGTCGTGTGATGTCGAGCGATTTGCGCGCCCGCGCCCGTCTCGGCCCGCCCGTTCACGGTATCGCGAATACTGTTTCTTGCTAATTTTAAATCTGTAATATCTTTTAAATATTAATGATAATGATTTGCTGCAAAGAGCAAACTATTTACACTAAATGGCCGTCGTAACTAACTTATTTAATTAGATAAGGATTAATATTATATGGGTCAAAATAATTTCGAAAGTATAACACACAAAAAATTTAATCTCAATCGCATAAAAATGGTTTCTGTGGGTTATCCCTAGGATATAGACATAACAGGTCGGGGGAAAAGTTTTTTCGTATTTTACATACAAATTAAAAATATTTTTCATCATTGTTTATTTACATTTGATTATATTATACATGAGCCATTTTGTTCGATAACTTGTTACCATTTCATAGGTAGTGACATAATCCCATTGCCATAGAAATGTTGGGAGGTCTGATCAAAAAACTGCGACAAGTAGTTTTGACAGTCCTCTAGTGGTGTTAACCTAACAGCACCTATAGAATTCTGAAGAGACCGAAACAGGTGAAAATCTAGGCTATATGTTGGATGCAGTTTTTTGATCGCCATTTTCTCGCTGACTGTACCTTATTTCAAAAATCTGTAAATGCCGATTGCAATAAATCAAAAATTAAAGGACAGTCACATAGGACCACATGCGCGTAGCTTCTACCCTTAAGGTAGCTCTGCCCTTACTGATCCGTCTAAAATTTCCACCCTGTATACTCTCCATTCG
This sequence comes from Polyploca ridens, assembly GCA_951394255.1. Taxonomy (NCBI): domain Eukaryota; kingdom Metazoa; phylum Arthropoda; class Insecta; order Lepidoptera; family Drepanidae; genus Polyploca; species Polyploca ridens. Next base: position 7,876,588 of record OX596256.1, on the reverse strand, counting down.
AGTTCAACATTACTTGTCCGGTTTTTATTCTTTTCATTATCTCTAATTATTTATTTATTTAGAGTTCCTTAGATTGACGGGCCGGTTGGCGTGGTCAAACTATGGAATATATTGGTCAGGTCATTGGTTCGATTCCCAACCAAGAATGTATATAGTATATCAGTTATCTTGATTTCCGTTCGCTTTTTTTTCGGAAAAGATAGCAGCAGTCGTAGAAGGTGAATTCAATATAAATTATTTATTAATATTAATCGAAGAGATTACCTTCAAAGGCATCCTGCCTTTGAAGGTAATCTCTTCAATTAACATCTCAACACTATGCTCCACGCTTAGATAAAGATAATTTATTTGCTTGAAACATGGTGAATACATAGATCTTTTTAGTTCTACATGTTTCGCCATGACGGCTTGCAAAATTAAGTAGGTATTTATATAATTTTATTATAATCAAATTATCCAATAATCAAAGTAATAAAACATAATAATAAATCAAAGAGAAATTAATATAATCAAAAATATAAATACCAAATGTACAAAACATAAATTAAAAATACACACAACACAATAAAAAGTCATTAAAAATAACAAATTCCTTACTTGGTTTTAAAATAAATGTCATAAATTCTGCTATATTATAAAAATAATATCCTACCAACCACTTTCTCAATTTAATTACAAACAATGTCAAAGGCAATTCTCTAATAGTTTTTGGTATTTTATTATAAATATTTATCGCCATTATATAACAATTCCTTTTATTAAGCGTACTAGAGCATGACTTGGTATGTTTAACTTAGTAGGGTCCCGCGACTTGCAACATTATAAGAAAAAAAGGTCGATCGCATCTGTCATTTTAGTCCACGTAATGAAAAATCAGACTATAGTAGTAACTATTTAGTAATCTGTGCTATAGGTACACGTACAAGATAGTAGTTACCGACATTCTGTAGCAGGTAGGTCGTAGGCTCGTAGCACTCTTTGGTCGTAACCGTGACGCGCGCGTCGTGCTGGTGCGACTCAAGCGTGATGTATTTTTTCGTAGCGTATTGAAGCCTCCTAGATTCGTAGCATGTGTCCATCCATACTTTTACTTGCAGTCCCTGCGGTTTCACCCTTGTTCCCGGGATAAAGAGTCTCAAATATCTTAATAAATCAAGTTGATCTGTTGTTGTCTTGCTTTTTACCCTTCGAATATTATTATGTCAAGGGGTTTAAATAACATCATTATATTATAGGTTTCCTCGCTGTTTCACTCGCGTTCCGAGGGGTGACAATTGCCCTATGTCCTTCAGGACCTAAAGGTAATATACCTTTCATGAAATCTGTTCAGCCGTTACGGGTAATAAGTACTTACTAAACATTCACACGCCAAATCACATTTATAATATTAGTAGGATTAATGGTATAAGACATAGTCTTCTCGGTTTAAGTGATCATAGTTGGTATTCCGAATCAATAGAGGTAGAGTCAATTGTAAAGTTCGTATATAAAGTTTTTTTTTTCAGACTTCCCTAAGGATTGTCCAGCGCGCGCTACATACCAAGTTGCCAAGCTACCTCGAGACGCGGCTGTGGAGATAGAGGCGATTGCATTGAGCGGCGATCTAGTCATTGCCGAAGCCGGCCCTTGCCCCTGTGCACGCCTTTAAGACTCTAATATTTTGTCACGTAAAATTTATTTAAAAGTACCCCGCCGAGGGATGCAAGGTGCAAAAACAATGTTTTAGTGAAATAAAGTACGTAGATACATATAAAATGCCTACATCATATTTTCTTATGCCCTTTATTTTTATTTCGTTTCGCCTTTAGATATTGATGAACTGTTGACTGGAGTGATACGACTTTATTTTGTCTGTCCATGGTAGATAGCTTATAACTAGATAGCTTTTATTTGTATAAGAAAACAATAAACATACATATACTACTTAATATAATATAAGCTTTAACTAACATTTTGAGGAATTCACAAAAATAGAAACAAATAAAACACTTAGTGTGTGTGGTGATGTCGTGTTTGATATAATGTATGTCACTATTTTAAAACGGTGACCTAGAGCTCAGGTGGTCTTGAAAGCGGTGGGAAAGAGCACAGCTCCCTCTAAGCTGGCCAGTGGGCAGGCAGGTGGGGGCTTTATAATTTATATTAATTTGGTTAGCTACAAAGCGAAGGTATTGCGTGAATCGTGTTTAAGAACAAAGAGCAATCAACCCGTTAGTTTTATTTTTGTTTGTTTTAAAACCACGCACGAATAAGTTTTATTTTTGTTTGATTTAAAACCTCGTACCTAGTAAGTAGGTAGGTAGGTAGGCGGCATTCTGCCATGGTGCCTTGTTACGTACTAGTTTCCGCTCATCCGCGTTCTCTAGGGGTCTATATTCCTGGGATAAAAATTAGCCTATATATTAATCCAGAACAAATTCTATCTGTTTGCGAAATTTCATCCAAATCCGCTCAGCCAATGCGTGATTGAGTCACAACTCAAAATATACATAACTAGAGGCTGTGTGAGCTGTAGACCTCGCAAGTCTCGATAATTAATATGAATTTTTTTCATCGATTCAGTCAGATAGTCGACTCGACAAAAAAAACTATTAAATTACCGAACCCGCTTACAAAATCCACGAGAATCGTTGAGAAATGCGACTAGCAGGGCTATTTTAAAACTCTCGGATTCGATATCGAAAACGGATTCAAAAACGACCTAGGCGATTTTCCGCAATTGCTATTTTAATTTCCGAATTCGAATATTTTTGATGTTTCTTTACGGAAATATCAATTTGATTGATGATAGCAATAGCTTAAATTCGCCTCGGAAATTTTTGAATCCGTTTCCGATATCGAATCCGACGTTTTAAAATAGCCCTGCTGTAGAGGAGAACAGCCAGAAATCCGGACATCTGGACACACGAAAGCAATTTTGGCCAAATTAGGTTACAATAATGTTTTGGGATCTCGTTTTAAGCAAATATTTTTTTGTATTATTAATAAATATTATAAATTTTGTATAAGTATATTATATTATAGGTATATACCTATGTTATCGGAAATTGATGATATCGGGGATAAAAAATATTACAAAAAATAAACTAAGTATGTATCACGTATGTATTTATTTTTTGTAATAATTCTTTATCCCCGACCCGACTATAATCTAAATTCTGGACACGCTATAACTTGAGAACGGCTTTGCCAATTTCATTTATCTTTTTTTTTAATGTTTTTTAATACTTCGTAGAAGGTTCATAGAATACATTTAAAAAAATTAAGAAAATTGCGCAGAAAATTAGAATAATTAAGAAAACTTAACGACAATAAACTTTTCTAATGTAACCTTAGCGCGGTAGGGTAGGGTAGGGTAGCGTAGGGTAAGGTAGGGTAGGGTAGGATATGGTAGTGTAGGGTAGGGTAGAGTAGGGTAGGGTAGGTAAGGGATTGAGGTAAGGGGGTAAAGAAATGGAGGCGTGGGTGAAACCGCGGGCGAAAAGATAATCTAATCTAATCTAATAATATATATAAAATGCTTTTGTGGGTACGTAAATACGCAGTTTTCTCAATCACCACCAACCCCAATTAACTTCCCGTTGGGGTGATAAATACCCCTTGGTCTCCAGGTGGTAGTAAAGGAGTTTGGTCGCGGTGGGTGGAAGGGGGTGGTTGTGGGTGGCGAAAATGTTAAAACATATATTGCTGTCCTTTTCTAACGCATGAGGACTTATGAAAAGATCTCAAAATTTCTGGAATGGTCTAGAAAGTTCCAAAATGTGTAAAACGGTTATAAACGATCTGGAATGTTCTAGAAAGTTCAACAAATATCTGGAATGATCTAGAAAATTCTAGAGTGAATGCAAACTATTATAATCGATATAGAATGTTTAAGAAAGTTCTATAAATTTTCTGGCTTCATTTAGAAAGTTCCAAAATGTCCAAAACTGTTACTATCGAGTTAGGATGTTCGAGAACGTTCTAGAAATTTCTCGAATGATCTGGAAAGTTCCAAAATGAGTGCAATTGATTATGATCGATTTAGAATGATCGAAAAATATCTAGAAATTTTCCGAATGATCTGGAACGTTCCAAAATGAGTGCAATTGATTATGATCGATTTAGAATGTTCGAGAAAGTTCTAGAAAATTCTTAAATGAGTACAATTTATTAGAAGCGATTTGAAATGTTCGAGAAAGTTCTAGAATGATCTAGAAAATTCCAAAATGTGTAAAACCGTTATAATTGATCTGGAATGTTCTAGAAAGTTCCAAATTGAGTGCAGTTTATTATGATCGATCTAGAATGATTGAGAAAGTTCTAGAAATTTTCCGAGTGTTCTGGAAAGTTCCAAAATGAGTGCAATTTATTATAAACGATTTAAAATGTTCGAGAAAGTTCTAAATATTTATAGAATGATCTATAAAATTCTAAAATGAGTTCAATTTATTATAAGCGATTTAAAATGTTCTAGAAAGTTCTATTTTTTTTGGATTGATCTGGAAAGTTCCAAAATGTGTACGAGTGTTATTATTGATCTATAAAAACCAAATCGAAGTGATGTACATCTAAATATTCTAGAGTGATCTGGTACTGGAAATTTCGGTATATAAATCGAAATTCAGTGACTTTTCGTCAGTTCAATTGTGATTGCAGTCGAGTAAAAAAAAGAACAAACTATTCGAATGTTCTGGAAAGTCTTTCAATATCGAAAATAGATATCTATAATATGTTAAAAATGTATCCTTATATATTTTTTATACCATGCGATGCTACATGTACATCGCATGATGATACATGCGATGTATTTTAACCCGAGCAACGCCGGGATTTGCTGCTAGTAATATATATAAAATGCTTTTGTGGGTACGTAAATACGCAGTTTTCTCAATCACCACCAACCCCAATCAACTTCCCGTTGGGGTGGTAAATACCCCTTGGTCTCCAGGTGGTAGTAAGGGAGTTTGGTCGCGGTGGGTGGAAGGGGGTGGTTGTGGGTGGCGAAAATGTTAAAACATATATTGCTGTCCTTTTCTAACGCATGAGGACTTCGCAAAAGATCTCAAAATTGCTGGAATGGTCTAGAAAGTTCGAAAATGTGTAAAACGGTTATAATCGATCTGGAATGTTCTAGAAAGTTCAACAAATATCTGGAATAATCTAGAAAATTCTAGAGTGAATGCAAACTATTATAATCGATATAGCATGTTTTGAGAAAGTTCTACAAATTTCTGGCTTCATCTAGAAAGTTCCTAAATGTCCAAAACTGTTATTATCGAGTTAGAATGTTCGAGAACGTTCTAGAAATTTCCAGAATGATCTGGAAAGTTCCAAAATGAGTGCAATTTATTATGATCGTTTTAGAATGATCGAGAATATTCTAGAAATTTTCCGAATGATCTGGAAAGTTCCAAAATGAGTGCAGTTGATTATGGTCGATTTAGAGTGTTCGAGAAATTTCTTGAATGATCTAGAAAGTTCCAAAATGAGTAAAACGGTTATAAGTAGGTGAAAATTGGGGTACCTGGATCAGAGGAGATCCAGGCACCACCAATTTTCACAATCATTCATTCATTCTGCCTAGTCTTCTTATATTTTAAGTATTTGTTCAGAAAAAAGATCTGAGAATGTATAACTATGCAATCATTAATTCAAGTATTCAGATGAATCCAATTTAGCCATTCAAGAATTTAATTGTTCAAAGGTTTTCACAGTATCGTCGATTCATCACATTGTGGTGCAGATAGTTGAATGTGTTAACACATTCTCCAGTGTCGCATTATATAGATCCTCATAAAGTACTAATATTATATACCTAATGAGCATACTGACATAGATTATTTGTGGTGGAAAATTAACTGAATTTAGGATAATAGTTAAATATTTTTATTATGTACCTAGTAATGAGATATATAAAAGGGTAGTACTTAAATAAAAATACTTTTTTAGATAAGAATTATGCTTTATTTACAATATAATATCTGATACTTTTACAGCAATTTCCTTTACAGATTTATAAATGTCATCCATAAATATGTTTTTAACTATATGCTGCACACACAATTCAGCATCACAATTACATAAAGAACTTATACCATTAGGAAAATGTTCTACATCGTAAATTTCGATTCTTATCAATTTAGAACCATGCGTAAGCTTTTTAACGCAAGTAAATGCAGCCGTTGAAGATCTTTTGAGCTGCTTGCTGTTAGGGGCCTCCAGATTCAGCATTCTTTCGTTTTTTTGTCCTGCCACAGCGTTCATTGGAACGAAGTTGAAGAGGTCGTTATCAGAGTCCTATAAAAAAGATATCTATTTAAAGACTGAAAAATTATCACTATGAACATTAATAAATGAATGAAATAATATCTAATGTATTTATAGAATTACAAAACGGGTTGAATAGTTGAAGGTTTTAAAGAAAAATTATTTACATTGTCATAAATACTCACCGACATATTTTAAGAAGTTGATTACAGTCGCCGTGTTGATGAAATTAATCTAATAATATATTATTGATTAAATATTCTTTATATACTAGTAAATATTTGATCATAGAGTTCAAAATTGATATGATATTCTTATGACTATATTAATATGATAAAAATTAAAAGTGCCTCGTAGGTAATACTATATTTGGGACGGTGCATTATGTCTTCCAAATAGGGATCAGGAATGTGCAAATGTAAAACTATACATACTATCTTATACCCGTGGCTACATTCGAATTAAAAGATTTAACAAAATCTGATTTAGAAAAATAAACAAACAAACTTTCGCATGCATAGTATTATTTAGAATAATTAGTTTATTATAAGTTTAAGTAATCAAATAATTTGATTAAAAAAATTTGAATAGTTATTAAATCTTTTAATTCGAATATAACGGGTAAAAGATAGTAACAAACATATAACTCAATACCAATATTTGTCCTGAGAATCGAATCCAAGACTTCTAGATAGCATTCAGGATAACTATATAACCACTACACCAAGCGTTGTATCGGATTACCCAAACAATTATTAAGTTATATTAATCGTTATTATCAGTTGAGCTGTTTAGGTACTCCAGGGACCGAACTTAAAGTAACTTCATACCAAATTTCATTTCAATTTCAAATCCGTCCAGCCTTTATAGAGAAACTTTATACACAAACTTTGTATTTATAATATTATAATAGGATTGATAGGTGAGACCAGGTGTATTAGTAGTATATAAATATTGTTTATCAAAGTAAACTATTTTATTTGGATGTTGTTATCTAATGAAGCACTTTTCCGTATATGGGACATCATGACGTGAATTCAGCCCTATTTAAGAGCTCACATGCTGAAGCTGGATCACAAAGCACTTCCTCGTATCCTAGCGGTATCATCGAATTCAGAAAAAGTATTTGGTAGATCTACAATCTGTAATAAAAATGTAAGTACCTTTGATTATTTTCCTCATTACTTGTTCACTTGTTTCAATTTAATTTATTTTGCTATCTTGATTATTGAATTTAACTGTGATACCAATCCATCTTTCTATAATGTTATTAATCAATCATTCAACTACCCTGATCATTAAATTAATCAATCTTTTAATATGTACAACAAATTGATATTAATAAAGATACCATCATGTTATTAATCATATACTTTAATCTATTCTAGGTCCAAACAACTGGCAGACCAACTTTTCCCGTCGGAAGATGAGTCAGGGTTGGAGACTCCAGTCAAGGTGAAAGGAGACAAAAAGAAGCGTAAGCCGGTGCAGGGGGTCACCGAGTGCCAACCATCAACCAGTAAGAAAACTAAAACAAACACAAGACCAACAGCCCGCGACTTATTTGGGAGTGATTCTGATGACGACCATCTATTGGAGGCAACGGGTAAAAAAAATCAACCGATCTACTCATATATAACTCGCCGTTTAGCAAACGGATTCTCTAGACAGATGAATGAAAGAAAACCGGGGAGTTATTATGTAGAATTAAAGATATATAACTGTGATGAAATTGAACGAGTGCCACCGGTAAATAGATGGCGGCACTCGGTTATAACTATCAAAAATAAATGTGAAGGAGAGACACAGTCATGGAAGCACATCAATGCTTACGTACAAAGTGTAAGAAAAGAGTTTAAGGACTGTCCCCCTAATTTTTTATGTTCATATCAATAGTTCTAACTTAATGATGTATGAATTTTTTAATTTAAAATGTGTATCTATAACTATATCTATAACCTTACTCTATGATATGTAATCAAAGTATTGTCTTATTAAATAAATGTTTTATAACGACTGTTTATGCATTTTTTTCCTTTCAGTTGAACCACATGGTAGTTCATCATCAAGCACTTATATTAATTGTAATAAATGTAGAATTGAGATCCCCGAACATGAATACAGATGTCATAAGAGAACAAATATACATAAATCAAATTGTTTAATAAAGTCCAATTTTGAAAATGTTGATATTGTGGCTACTGCATTTAAAAACCGAATAATGACTTATCGCTTAAACCCATCTAAAGAAGACGAGTACCTCCTAACAGAGACGTTCTTAGATGGTAAGCAAAATTAAGTTTTTAAAATCATTGAGTTATCATTAATGAAACATACCTGTATTAAAGTAAACTTTGAGTTATTTGCTTACTTTGTATTACCTAAATCAGATCAACAAGAACTGAAGTCATTTAATACAAAATATGAAGTTGTGTATAAAAGTACTGAATGCGATGAGTTTTATTTAAATGTAAGAGAGATTTTTAAAGTGAAATTAACTGAATTTGAGCATTGTGAATCCGGATGGTCATTCATGTCTGTAAGTCACTTAGAAATTAATATTAATAAGTATTCACCTATGCGAGGTGGATCTTTCCTAGAGCTACCTGCTGAAATTAAGAATACAAAGAGCTGCTTAAACATACAAAATAACGATGACTACTGTTTTCTGTGGAGCATAGTCGCAGCATTATTTCCAGCTAAAAGTAATGTATGTAGACCAAGCTCATATCCAAATTTTAATACAATATTAAATATAAAAGGGATGTCATTCCCACCATCACCTAAAGATATTAAGTGGTTTGAAAAGAATAATCAAATAAGTATTAATATTTATGGATTAGACGAAAATTTTACTGTTACTGGTCCTTTATATGTGACAAGTTGTAAGAAAGTTATACACATTCACTTGCTGTATTTTGAACGAAACAACAAAGCTCATTACTGTTTGATAAAAGACCTATTGCGTTTAGTGAGACGACAAGTATCACATCACAAAGGTCAAATGTATTTATGTGAAACATGTCTGCAATTTTTTGCTAGTGAAGCAAAATACATTTCACACAGTTGTTCTAAAATAATTACATTATTACCAGAAAAAAATAGTTTTTTAAAATTTGATCATTACGAGAGGCAACAAAAAATCAACTTTGTTATATATGCAGATTTTGAAAGTATGTTATCCGATTTTAAAGAAACAAATATCGATAAAAATACCATAAGAAATAAATGGCACCAACCATCATGTTTTGCCTATTACATATGTTGTTCACATGATAAGAGGCTCAATAAATTTGTTACATATAGAGGATTAGATTGTGTACAAGTATTTGTAAAAAAGTTGATTGAGGAATCAAAATTAATTCATAAGATTTTAATGATAAAAAAACCTATGAAACCCATGACTAGAGAGCAAAATGACAATTATAAGAATGCAACTACATGCCATATTTGTAAACAATTATTATTTGATGATAAAGTATGTGACCACGATCATATTACATCTGAATATAGAGGTGCAGCTCATTCATATTGTAATTTATCATTTGGAGTATGTTCATTCATACCAGTTATATTTCATAATTTATCTGGTTATGATTCCCATATATTTATCACTGAATTATCTAAATATGATGGTGAAATAAAAATAATTCCAAAAACAAAAGAGAAGTATTTATCCATGACAAAAATTATCAAATCAGATAAAAACAAGCCAGTACAAATTAAATTTATAGACTCGTTTCAGTTCCTTAGTTCAAGTCTTGATACTTTGAGTAAAAGTTTATTAGACGAAGATTTTATGAATTTGTCATCCTATTATCCCAACAAAGATCAATTTGATTTAATAAGAAGAAAAGGTATTTATCCCTATGAATATATTAATTCATGGGAGAAATATAATGAAACTGAACTTCCACCCAAAGACTATTTCTATAACAGTTTACTCATGAAAAACATAACGGATAATGAATATGAACATGCTCAAACTGTCTGGAATGTTTTTAATATTTGTTCTCTTGGTGAATATACCGATTTATATTTAAAAAGTGATGTACTGTTACTATGTGACGTGTTCGAAAATTTTAGAAAAATATGTCTAGAGAATTATAATCTTGATCCTGCATACTATATTACTTCACCTGGCTTGAGTTGGGATGCTATGCTTCTTCACACAGGTGTTCAATTAGAGCTGATCCATGATTTAGAAATTTATCAAATGCTAGAAAAAGGAATACGTGGTGGGCTAGCACAATGCACTCAACGATATGCCGAAGCCAATAACATTTACTTACCTCATTATGATGATTCTAAACCGTCAAGTTACTTAATATATCTTGATTGTAATAACCTTTATGGTTATGCTATGACAAAGAAGTTACCCATATCAGATTTTAAATTTATGAAATATGATGATGTTACTAATTTTAAATTATTTGATGTGCCTGATGATAGTGACTATGGTTATATTTTAGAAGTTGATATGACGTATCCAGACCATTTACATCATTTACATGGTGATTTACCCTTCGCTCCAGAAAAATTCGTACCCATTGGAGGGATGACACCTAAATTAATAGCGAATTTGTATGACAAATATAATTATATAATACACTATGTGCACTTGAAGGAATGCCTTAAAAACGGTCTAGTTCTAAAAAAAATTTATAGAATACTTAAATTTAGACAAGATAACTTTTTAAAAAAATATATAGATTTAAATACTAAATTGCGTCAAGCAGCTGCGACATCATTTGAAAAAGATTTCTTCAAGCTTTTAAATAATTCAATATTTGGGAAAACAATTGAAAATAAGCGTAAACAGGTTGATGTCAAATTGGTTACGAAATGGAATGAAAATTTGAATAAAACAAATAAATCAGTAGGTGCAGAGAAATTAATTACAAAACCAAATTTTAAAAGTGTGTCTATTTTCAATGAAAATTTCCTTGCTATTCAAATGAATCTTGAAAAACTTGTTTTAGATAGACCTATTTATATAGGATATGCTGTTCTCGAATACTCTAAACAACATTTATATAATTTCCATTATAATTTTATTAAAAAAAAGTATGGTGATAAAGCTAAACTGTGTTACACCGACACTGACAGTTTATTGTACTTAATACATACACATAACTTTTATAATGATATGCGTGATAATATACAGGAATTTGATACTAGTAATTTTGATGTTAATAATCCTTACTGTATACCTAAATTAAATGAAAAAATACCTGGCTTGTTTAAAGATGAAATGGGTGGAGATATAATAACAGAATTTATCGGCTTAAGAGCTAAACTTTATTGTATTAAGTCGTTGAAGACTCAAATTACTAAAGCTAAAGGTGTATCAAAGCCAATTACAAAAAGTTTAAAAACATCCGACTACAAGAGAGCTTTGTTTAATAATATTACATTAAAGCATAAGATGAATATGATAAAATCAATTAAACATGTATTGTATTCACAAGAAGTTAATAAAGTAATCTTAAACAGAGTTGATGATAAAAGACAAGTTCTATCAAATCAAAAAGACACGTTGGCTTGGGGGCATTGTGATGCTTTATTTTAAACTTATTGTAAGAGCTATATATAACAAACTAAAACTATTGGTTTACTATTAAGAACTATTTAATTTGCTGTTAATGTTAATGTATAAGATTTTTATATTACCTAATAAAAAAAAAATATGATTAATATAATATGTTTTATTATATAGCAATATTTCCTATGATCTAAACACTATAATCCTCATCAAATAAATCATATAAATACCATAACAACTATCATTTCTCGAATAGATACAGACATGAAGGTCGTCAAACAACCAATATCGTTAGAAATACAAAATATTGATATAAAAGAAGATACGTTACATAAAAAACATAGTGTGCTCTTTCCGAATAACATTCGATGTATAATATGTGGACCCTCAAATTGTGGAAAGACTAATGTAATGATTTCTTTATTAATACATGAAAATGGTTTAAAGTTTCAAAATGTTTACTTGTACTCTAAAACAAACTTTCAACCAAAATATTGTTTTCTAAAACAAATATTACAAAGAGTTCCAGAAGTAAAATATTTCACTTTTAATTCTGATGAAGATATTATTCATCCTAACGATGCATTACTGGATTCTGTAATCATTTTTGATGATGTGGTTAGTGAAAAACAAATAAATATAAGGAATTATTTTACAATGGGAAGGCATAAGAGGATAGATTGTTTTTATTTATCCCAGACTTATTCAAAAATACCAAAGCAGTTGCTACGTGACAATGTTAACTTTTTAATCATCTTCAAACAAGATGAAATGAATATGAAGCATATTTACATGGAACATGTTAGTCCTGATATGGAATGGTCTAAGTTTAAAGATTTGTGTTCTAAAATCTGGTCGTCTCCTTATGATTTTTTGACAATTAATAAAGACTGTTATTTAAACAATGGTCGATATAGACAATCATTTGATAAATTTATTAATTTTGAAGTATAAATATGTAAAATTTATATATGACAGAACTGTGAAAAGGACTCATTAATAGACTTATCATTATACACAGTACACGTAAAATTATTCGACATGCAGCAAAATATTAAGAAACAATTAATTCAATCAGCTAATTCTATAAAGAATAAATTAAAGCAGATGCAGAATGTAGAGCTTCAAACCGATTTAACACTTAATAGAATGCTAAAACCCATAACCGAGCCTTTAAATATGCTGGTTGATCATCCTAGACATACAAGAACAGAAGAAAAAAATACTCAAAGTGTTGATGAAGTCAAGTCTATAGAACTCTTACATAATCCTACAAACGCAAATGATTTTAATATGACTAGAAATGAATCAACATTTGAAGAAGATGATAATAATGATAATAGTTCTGTGTCTTCGAAATATGATAAAATTATAACCAATAATCAGTCAATACAGACTTTAGACATTTCATTAAAGAAAGATGATATTACCGATATTTATGATTATACGGATATACCATTTGGTATTCGTATGGAGAATAAAAAATGTATGATGGGAAATTCAGAAGTGCAATTCTCTAAAACAGTAAATTCTTCGAATGGAGATAAAATTGTTCTGATAACTATCAACAAAAGATCGTATGAATTGACACCTGGTTTAAAAGAATTACTTCTTCGTAAGAAACCAAATCTATCGTTAATCTTGGAGACAGATAAGCTAGTCTATAAAGATATCCTCTATCATACTAATGCACATAAGAGAGAGTATAATTATGATGGTCAAATAAAAGGTGATAAAGGTATAAAATACCGGGAAATAATAAAACCTTTATTTTTCGATAAGAAATGTGAACCTAGAGCGAAACTAGGAGGTAAATTACCAACTCTAAAAAAATATAAATCCAACGTAGATCTTGTGTATTGGGATGATCCAAATGAATTAGTCGATAGGTTAAAATTACTTATTGCTTCTAAAAATGCTGGTAATACTAACCATGATAATGAGATAATATCAATAATAGAAGAATTGAAAGAATCTGGCATTATCAAAGAATAAAAGTAATTGTATTTTGTTATTTTTTTTAGTATTTAGAAATTACTTGAGCATGGAAGTTGATAAATTCGGACATCATTTACATAAAAAACCAAAAATATATGAACCAGTGTTTATAAATAAATGTCTTTTGCTAGACCTAAGTGATGGAAATTTAGATGCAAAGAATAAAATACTAAAAAATTTACACAATCCTATAAACGCAAATGATAGTGCCACAAAAGAATACGTGGATAATTCTATAATAAGTTGTTTCAATAAAATTTCAACTGTTAATAACATAGTTAGTGAATTAATCACCAAAACACGTAATTTAGAAAGCCTTGTTCAAAATTATAAATGTGATAAGAATGAGCAAAGCAGATGTGGTAAACGAAATACATAAAAATGCTAGAGTAAACTTTCCACGAAGAACAGTTGTAATGAGAGATATAGATGATCTATGGCAAGCTGACTTAATAGATATGCAAAATGTATGTAAGGAAAATTCTGGGTACAAATACATTCTTATTATTATTGATACTTTTTCAAAATATGCTTGGGCATTTCCACTGAAATCTAAAAGAAAAGAAACTGTATGTGATGCTTTCAAAACATTGCTCGAAAAAGGTTGTGGTCGTAGTCCGAAAAACTTACAAACTGATTTTGGTACTGAGTTTTACAATGATAAATTCAAAAATATGACTCGTACACACAATATAAATCATTATTCAACTTATACTATAAAAAAAGCGTCCATTGCAGAAAGATTTATTAGAACATTAAAATCAAAACTGTACAAAGAGTTTAGCTTGAAAGGCAATTACAGGTGGATAGATGGACTCTTAAACAAGGTTCTCTATAAATATAATAATACGTATCATCGAACTATTAAACATCAGCCTAGTAAAGTCAATAACGGTAATAAAGAAATAATACTTGAAATATATAATAACAATCAAAAGGAATATTTAAATAAACCCAGATGTTTAAAAATTGGAGACTTTGTACGTATAAGTAAGCATAAAGGTACATTTGAAAAAGGATATACACCTAACTGGTCTACAGAAATATTTAAAATATTTAAAGTAAAAGGAACTAAACCAATTACATATTTGATAGAGGATTCAAGAGGACAACCCATATTAGGAGCATTTTATATACAAGAATTACAGAAAACAAAACATCCTAACATATACCTCATCGAAAAAGTATTGAGGAGAAAAGGAAATAAAGTTTTTGTGAAATGGTTAGGATTACCATCTACTGAAAATAGCTGGATTGATAAAACGAATATAGTTTTATAATTTTGAAGTAATATTCTATTTAAATAGAAACATTAATGAGTAGTATTCAGTGCAATAAAAGGTATGAACAAGAGTAGTCTTCTTAACTGGGTTATTAATAACTTACCGATCGAACTTCATCTGCCAGGCTATAATTATTGTGGGCCAGGAACAAGGCTTCTAAAAAAACTGTTTCAAGGAGAACGAGGTATTAACCAGTTGGATGAATATTGTAAAGAACACGATATAGCTTATAACAAATCGTCTGATTTAAGTGACAGACATAAAGCAGATATAAAGCTAATGAAAATGGCACGAAACCGGATATCTGCATCTGATGCTAGTTTAAGTGAAAAGATAGCGGCTCATGTAGTTAATAAAGCGATGTTGGTGAAAGTCAAGACTGGCAGTGGCTTAAGAAAAAGCAAAAGAAATAAAATAGATAAAATTCATTCTGGTGCTGGAATAAAGAAAAATTTGAAAAACATTATCATGCATACAAAGAAACATCTACAAAAAATGAAACCAATGTGTAAAAAAATTGCTATCAAAGTAGCAATGGCGGCAGCTAAAGAATTAGCGAAAAATGCAGACGTCAAAATTCCACGTTTTATTCCTATTCCAAAAACTGGTGGGTTTCTACCATTGATACCTATTTTTGCGGGGTTATCGGCGGCTGGTAGCATAACTGGAGGTGCTGCTGGAATTGATAGGGCTGTTAATGATTATAAAGAAGCTCTGAAACGTCTTGAAGAGTTAAAGAGGCATGATAATAAAATGGAAACTCTATGCTTCGGAAAAGGATTAAATATTAAATCTTTTCGGAAAGGGTTTGGGATTCAAGTATCTGATAAAAAAAACTAAATAATAGGCTACCTAATCGAGCTCTTACCAATATCGATATTATTAAATACTCTAGCGATATTCCATATTTTCGGGGGGTATTTATGAGTGATGAGTTACCTAAACATCCTTTTAATATAGAATGTGGTATTGTAAATTTAGACAGTTCCGAAAATCCTGGAACACATTGGGTAGCCTATGCAAAGTACTGTAATCATATTGAATATTTTGATAGTTATGGTAATTTAAAACCACCTAAAGAACTAATCATATATCTTGGACGAAATTTATATTATAATTATGTTAATATTCAGAGGGATCATCCTTACAATTGTGGACATCTGTGTTTACAATTTTTGCGCAAATTTTGGAAAGATAGGCAAATAAATAAATAGCTTGAAATAATAAAATCATGTTTAGTATATAATCATGTCTATTGCATTAACCATCACCGGTAAAAGATCGTTACTAGAAACCTACTTTCAACCACCTTTAACAATACAGGATAAATATGAGTGTGGATTATTATATTTCTCAGCACTTAATTCAATATCGAATATAAACCACAAAAACAACGTATTTTCATATGAAAAAAATGGAATAGAAAAAAAGCTACTAATTCCATGTGGTACTTATGATCTGTATGATATAGCTGACTACCTTCAAAATAACTTATCGGACTGTGATATTAAAATTAAAGCTAATAACAATACATTAAAATGTTTACTATATTGTTCTACTCAGGTGAACTTTGATGTGAATAATAGTATTGGCACATTATTGGGGTTTCGAAATATTAAATTAGAAGCAAATAAATGGCATGAATCTATGAACCCTGTGAACATTCTTCCTTCATCTGTGATAAGAGTCGAATGTGATCTTATCAAAGGATCTTATACTAACGGATTATCTTCACATATAATACATGAATTTATTCCGAACGTGCCTCCTGGTCATAGATATATACAAGAACCGAGAACTATTATTTACTTTCCTGTTAACAAAAATATTATATCATCAATAAGTATAAAAATTGTTGATGAACACGGTGATTATATTGACTTCAGAGAAGAGTGTATCCAACTACGTCTTCATTTACGAAAACGAGATGATTGTATTCGATAAAAGTCAAAATATTTCAGCAAAACGTTTTACTATTCCTCGTGTTGCAATACAGCACAGACGTATTAAAACTGTTAAGAAGCTTACTAAAAGTAATAAAGATTTCCTTCGAACACTTGGATTTAAAATATGAATATTCTGCAAGTTACTGATTTAGCACAATTTGATAACTCAATTGAAAGCTATGAAATCCATACCTACAACGCATATAATAGTAGTTATAAAGAAAATGACGAGATTCGGATTCCAATACACCAACAAGATATCTACATATTACCATCTGCCAGTTCTATTTACATCGAAGGACGAGCATCAATTATAGGAAAAGATCATAAGCCTCTTAATAAGGCAGTTGAATTTACTAACAATCCAATAATGTTTTTGTTTCAAGATATCAGGTATGAAATTAACGGTGTTGAGATAGATCGTGTTAAGAATGCTGGTATAACAACGACATTAAAATCATATGCATCTATGAATCCAGGACAAAGTAAAGTAGCAGCTATATGGGGTTGGAATCTGAATGGATTTAAAAATAATGAGGGTTATTTTAATGTTGTTATTCCATTGAACAAAATAATGGGATTTGCTGAAGATTACAATAAAATAATCATCAATTGTAAACATGAACTTATTTTAAATAGAAGTAATTATAATGTAAATAGCGTTAAAATTGATGATCTTGATACTGTAAAAATGCATATAGAAAGAATACAATGGCGTGTTCCTCATGTAAAAGTATCAGATCGTGAAAGGTTAACATTACTTAAACTATTAGAAAAGGACAAACCTATACAAATAGCATTCAGGAACTGGGATTTATATGAGTATCCATTTTTACCTAGGACTACTAAGCACTCTTGGTCAGTTAAAACGGCTTCGCAGTTGGAAAAGCCCCGCTATGTTTTATTTGCCCTACAAACTAATAGAAAAAATATAAATTCAAAAGATTGTTCCTCGTTTGATCATTGTAAATTAACTAATGTAACTCTATTTCTGAATTCACAATATTATCCGTATGAATCACTCAATCTTAATTTTGATGAAAGCAAATATAGTATATTATATGAGATGTATACTAGGTTCCGTCAGTCTTATTATAATACCTCCGTAGATCCGTCGCTTGACTTACTTACTTTTAAAGAAAAAGCTCCAATATTTGTTATCGATTGCTCAAGACAGAACGAAAATTTAAAATCCGGCCCAGTAGACGTGAGATTAGAAATTGAAAGTTCTCAAGTGATTCCTGAAAGTACGACAGCTTATTGTCTTATCATAAACGACCGACTTATAGAGTATAAACCTTTGAGTAATATAGTGAGAAAATTATCATGACTGCTATAGTTGATGTTCAAGGTTTTAAAACGGATAAAAACGAATTTATTTTAAAAGAAATTGCTATTCTATGCAATAACCACTTACAAGTTTTCCTAATCAAATCACCATATCCATTTTATAATTTAACGAAAACTGAAAGAAGGCAAGTCAGTTGGATAGAAAGAAATAGAGGTATATACTGGAATGAGGGTTATATACCTTATGCAAACTATAAAAACATTATCCGAGATATCTTACGGGATAAATCTATTTACATTAAAGGTGTTGAAAAAAGTGTATGGTTAAAGCAAATTATTGAAAACAATAGCATAGTTTATAATTTAGAAGATAAAGGTTGTCCTAGTTTACTAATTCTGCATGAGAAATACAAGTCATCTACCGATATATATAGCTGTTTATCTCATAAGAAAATATGTGTTATGAAAAATGTAATATGCTTAAGAAAGTGGTGTTTAGATGAGGATAAAGTTATATGATATTATACGTAGTTTATAATTTAGAAAATAAGTCCCAGTTTATTATATTTGTATGAAAACTATCAATTGATGTGTAATAAAGCTGTATTATATTATATCATAAGAATATATGTATCGTAAAAAAAAATTATATATGTAAGTAATACACTTTTAAAAAATGTGATTATATGGGAATAAACTTTTATCAGCAAATTTGTTTTTTCTTTTATTTAGCATCCTATACACTTGATGAAATATCGTTCCTAATATCTAAATAGGATAAAATGAAACATACATACTGTGTTTAAATAAGTGTAATCCTCCTCTACGGTAGATTTTACTATGATGTAATTCAACTTGTCTATGAAATGATATAATAAACCTATCCAATAATCATCCAATCAGAATACTGGAATTAATTATGATGGGATTCTTGATTATCGTCTGATTCAATCAGAGAGTATAGTAGAGTAGATGAATGAATGATAGTTAAAACCGGTGGTTTCCTAATCTCTTTTGATCTTGAATGGCTAAATTGGATTTATCAGAATGCTTGAATTATTATATAGGTACGTTTTCTCATATCTGTTCTGAACGAATACTTAAAATATAAGAATACTAGGCAGAATGGATGAATGATTGTGAAAATTGGTGGTGCCTGGATCTCCTCTGATCCAGGTACCCCAATTTTCACCTACTGTTATAATTGGTCTGGCTTCATCTAGAAAGTTCCAAAATGTCCAAAACTGTTATTATCGAGTTAGAATGTTCAAGAACGTTCTAGAAATTTTCCAAATGATCTGGAAAGTTACAAAATTAGTGAAATTTATTATGATCGATTTAGAATGTTCGAGAAAGTTTTAGAAGTTTCTAGAATGACCTGGAAAATTCCAAAATGAGTGTAATTTATTATGATCGATTTAGAATGATCGAGAAAGTTCCAAAAAATTTCCGAAGGAAAGTTCCAAAATGAGTGAAATTTATTATGATCGATTTAGAATGTTCGAGAAAGTTCTAGAAAATTCTTAAATGAGTGCAATTTATTAGAAGCGATTTAAAATGTTCGTTAAAAGTTTTAGAAATTTCTAGAATGATCTAGAAAGTTCCAAATTGAGTGCAGTTTATTATGATCGATCTAGAATTATTGAGAAACTTCTAGAAATTTTCCGAGTGATCTGGAAAGTTCCAAAATTAGTGCAGTTTATTATAAACGATTTAAAATGTTCGAGAAAGTTCTAAATATTTCTATAATGATCTATACAATTCTAAAATGAGTTCAATTTATTATAAGCGATTTAAAATGTTCTAGAAAGTTCTAAAAATTTTTGGATTGGTCTGGAAAGTTCCAAAATGTGTACGAGTGTTATTATTGATCTATAAAAACCAAATCGAAGTGATGTACATCTAAATATTCTAGAGTGATCCTGGTACTGGAAATTTCGTATAAATCGACGGGTTTCGCTACTGCTTGCCTTATAAAAATCAAGTTAGGTATAAGTATTCAAAATTATTGTTTTTCTCTTTTCATTTATTGTTTTATGCAGTCGGGTCTTTTGTTTCTTTTAATTGTTGTATGACGTAAGAAAGTGACTACGTGACTGGTTTTACTCATTGAATTATTACACATAGAAACAAAGTACACGCGCGAAACATAATCCATTCAATTGGAGCCATAATGGCTCCAAATGACCGCCGCTCTGTCAGTGTACTGACTGGCGTTTTAGTGAGTGGAGCTCTCAGAAAAATAATAAATATGACGGTATGTGCAATAAAATTGTGTCATAATTCATCAGGGAAGAAAGATTAGAATTCTGTTGTAATATTCCACAGATAAGCCACTAATTTTATTGCGTAATTCATCTAAAATAACAAAATTCAAAAATAAAAATACTTCACTCAGTTTTCGAGCTAAGTGTTGCCAGCTGTTTGTGTGCGAATTTGTGTTGTTTTACGTAATTGATACTGATTTTGTTAGAGTGGGAAGTAGAGTAACTGAGTCCGATAAGTTGTTTCTTTTACTTATAGCTATTATAACTGACTAGCTGTCCCCCTCGGTTTCACCCGCGTTCTTGGGTTAAGTAGCCTATAATACTCGGGATAATGTAGCTTCATATTAGTGAAATAATTTCGAATCAGACTGGTAGTTTTACAGGTAGTTTTTTTAACAGAGATTGACCCGTTTAACCGAACAAATAAAATACTCTTCCGGTTTCTTGTATTATAAATATAAATATTATATTAGTATAGATTCAGTTAGATATTATAAGAATGTATAGCTATTCGTCTTTTATACGATAATGATAATTAAATACCTACATACTTCTTAATCTTCTTTTTCTATACAATCTATCATATGAAACCTATCATTACCAACAATACCTAATACAAATTGTACGATTCTTCATAGCTTTGCACATCGTCTTGGTTTACTATGTTAAAATATCCGACATTAAGTACTATGAAACATAACCATTAAAATAGTAATAAATAAATAACAAGCCTGTGTCTATGATAAATTATCTAAGACGCAGAACATTTTAAACTATTTAATTAATTTTATGAATACTTACTTCCAATTTCATTCACAAGTATCGGAAGGTAAATTTTACCGAAAAATTTCGTTTAGCTTGCAACATTACACGTGCGCTTGTGTGCGTGTCAGCGAGTGTAATTATATGGTACTCACGCACACATTGGTTGTCAAGTGGCCTACGAGTCGCGAGGATTTTTGTTCGATACTTCGCTTCTAAGCGTAATAATTCAATGGTTTTACTAAACTTTAAATCATCTTTTGTATTAAGGGGATTCCTTGTTGACCTAGGAACCCTAAAAAAAAAGTGCCAATGCGTCAAAAAAAAAGAGGTTTACAAAATATCTGTTAACTTTTTAAGTATGTATGTATGTATTTAAGTAAGCCGATTCTGTTGTAAATCGCACTAAACTAATTTTAGTCATATCTCTTTCTTGCGAACATTATTGAAAAAGGATAGAACATATTTAAAACTGTCAAATTAGTCTTTGCCGTCTTCATTTGCGTAATTAAGAGTAACCGCGATAGATGGCGATTAAATTTATATTGAAAACTTTGATTGAAAACAAGCATTGGACTAATTTGACAGGACTAAATTTCTTACATCCTTTTCTTATGTTCTTTGTTAGAAGGAGACATAGTGAGACTAAAATAAGTTTAATTGTAAACAACAGATTGTATTTAGATCTGTTCAGCTTCTTATGTTGCTGACTGTACCTACCTACTTGTTAGTTTTCTTAGTATCTTCAAACAATCCAATAATTTCACCTCTCAATTAGTGAAACCCACTACGGTACCTACACGTGAACAAAAACTGAACATTTCTAAACTACATAGGTACTCATACCTGTTTCCTACTAAAATTAAGTTAAAGGGGGAAACAGTGTTAGGTAGGTATACATACTAAACATTTGCGTCTAAATGTAGGTATGTAAAAGAATGTAGGTAGTACGACGTTGTTTTAATTGGAAAAACGCGATGGGGGTGCGAGGTCAGTTTAGTGGGCTCCCTCCTCCCATTATACCTACCTCAGTATATTTATGTTACGTATATGATACGATCTCGGGACCATGGTGGCGGTGGCCGGCACCGAGCCGGCTTGGGCCAGTCGAGCGGGGTTGCTGCGGCCGGATGGTCAGGCGTCCGCGGCGGCGCACTGACACCGCCAACGTCCGAATACACTTCGACCTCAACACACATGGCTGCAGCCCAACAACCACTTTATGCATCATGGGTTGTACAAGCAGCGCTCAAAACATGGTCACCTCAAAGACAAATAGCCCAGGTACGCCATATTAACTTTTATAGAACCTCCTCCTATTTTGAAGTCGATTAATAAGTACTACTACTACTACTACCTAGTAGGATTAGGATATGGTCTAAAATAGAATATGCAATATTCACGCTAAGTAAAGAGATAAGTTGAGATCATATCATTCATAAATTAACGAAAATAAACATTTTCCGTTTAAAAACTAGAGGTGATTGTGATCTACAATAACGGTCTTACTCATAAACGCTATTTAACTAAATCTTCTGAATAAATGGTCAAATAAATAAAGTCACCTTGCTGTCAGTGTCAAACAATTTGACGTTATTTAGGTGACCACTTAAGAGGACTCAATTCGTCATACTTTTCATACAAAACCTCTGTACTTATTATGGCGTTGTTAAACATTTTTCGTTAGATGTTTTGAACAAATTAGTATCTTGTGCACTATATCTAGCCGTGTATCTAGGCGTAATTAAAAAAAAGTGTGAAACAAATTCAGTCAAAGCCTCTGAAAAACAGCGTTTTTGCCTGAACTTTGGCCATATCTAATGTACCTATAAATTGTAAAAGTAAAGAAAACATTTAGATACCAGGCTTGCAAATGTATTGGAAATTCTAAATAACTAACTTTTTTTTCACAAACTTGTAAGATTTTTTCACAAGAAGTACACGCCTGGAACAAGTTTTATGAATGCGAAATCATGAATGACGACCTAGCGAAGAGGCCGCGAGTGATCAGCGGAATTTACCGACTGATAACCGACGGCTCTGATGCTGTCTCTCTTTTTTTGCAGTCAAACATTACGTTGGATGAAACAACAAGCTTTTAGACTATGCTTGCGTTGAAGTTGCGCCGGCCACAGAGGACCGCCTTAATCAGCTTATTAGTTAAATAATGTTTTATGAGTAAGGGGGTAAGAGTTTAATAATACGACCCATGCACCAGTGGCGTAGCTATCTAGGGGCTAGACGGGGCAGTGCCCCGGGGCCCCAAGCTCAGAGGGCCCCTCAGACTGACTTACAAACTATAAATTGAACACAGACATATAAGAAGAAGCAGACGAAGCATTCGCTAAAAATTGCATAGCAATTACACCTACATAGCAAGTTTAGTCATTACAGACCTGAACTAAGGCCGGTAAAGATTTAAAGCTGTTGAGATCTAAGAGGCCCGTTTTGACAAGAGTGTGTCTCTTCTTGTCGCACTATGTTTGTCTCTATTTGACACATTGATGTACATGTGCTGTCAAAACGGGCCCATTAGATCTCGCCAACTTCAATTTACGTACATGAATGAGTGGCGGGCGGCGGCGGGCGGAGATAATACATACTAAAATAAATACGAAAGTAGCTCTGTTTGTTACGCTTTCACGCCTCAACTACTCATCCGATCATAATGAAATTTGGCATACAGATAGCCTGGTATGGAGAAGGATATAGGATATATTATTATGCTTTCTTTAACCATATTTATTCCGAGATTTTAGCCCTATTTGTACAAAAACAATTAAGGCGATCCCACAGAGAGTTCTAGAGTTATATGTTCCGCGTTCACTGTAATCTATGTGGCGCCTTTGATAGTTGCACACAGAGAACGCAGCGGTCAAGAGAACGCGCGTTATGTCGGAGTTCCATTCTCTAAAGCTAGCAGGTGAAGTGACACGTCTGAGCTATCACTGTCTAAGTTATTGAGTGACACAAGGCAGAAAGGACAATGAGCATTCTGGCCTTTGAGCGGCCACTAATGAAACTAAAGTAAGGCCAATGAGACGGGATAAAGATGTAATATAAGTATAGTAATTAAGAAGTAAACAAACTTTTGCTTGCTGTATGTATTTAATATACACCTTGCAATTTCATAATATTTCCAATTATTTCATAAATCTTCAATACTCTATAACTGATTTTCTAAATACACCACAGTAAATAAGCGTTCATATATTTGTTTATATATTATCGCCTAAAGAAAACAGAAATTATGCTGGCAGCCAATGGGACAAATTTGCCCATTTCACTTTAGAACTCTAGACTGCTCGCTCGCTGTGTGTACCATAGTGAACGCGGAACGCAGTACTCTGAACGCAGAACTCTAAACTCTCTGTGGGATCGGCGCCTAATATTTCGTATAAAAACAAACAGTTGGTGACCCTTCATATATCATACGGATTATCATGACGGACAAGATGGCGGAACATGCTACGATCTGTCTTTTTCCAATGTGTGAGTGTAATCATGCTCCAGGTGTAAAAACGAGATGGCTCTATATGAACATTTTTAATAGTTTAGTTGGGGCCCTAGTTATTTTTTTGCCCCAGGGCCTTAGGTTACCTAGCTACACTACTCATGTGCCTGCACTCATGACTAATAAATTACCAAATATTATAAATAAGGGTAAAACTCATTGGTAAACACGAAAGATTTTAATTTTATATTTAACTAGCTGTCCCCCGCGGTTTCACCCGAGTTCCTCGTATAAAAAGTAGCCTATAATACTCGGGGATAATGTAGCTTCGTATTAGTGAAAAAATCCGAATCCGACTGGTAGTTCCAGAGATTAGCCCGTTTAAAGAAACTCTTACATATGTACACACTACACATTAAACAGTATGTATTACACTAGTTTATTCGATAAATTAAATGGCTAAATATGATAGGTACGATTTGTAGGTTTCCGTACCAAAATCCCCTTTATCTCCGCGAAAAATCTGAAATAATAAACCTGTGTAGGTATCTGAATAAAAAAGATTACCTACCCTGAATAAAATTAATTTCGTAATAACTTATTTTAAATATGTTTTTAAATTCCTTTATCTTTTTTCGTTTTTTGTACATATACCTTTATATTGAAAATATGTGTCACTGATATATTTCGTAATTACTTACTGCCAGTTTCTGAAAGCCAAATCAAAGTTAATCTATAATCAAAACTGTTGCCGTCTTTGTCATTTCAGACGACAGTGACAGGTATACTTTCAACAAGACATTAACTTTGATTTGGCTTTCAGAAACTGGCGGTTAGTTTTTTACAGTGTGGCTGAGGCATGAATATAAATGTACTCTCTGTGGCATGAAATACATCACGAGCTCTAGTTACCTCGTGTCGTGTATTACAAAAAGGCTGTAGTCCATGCTTGTTGCTCCAACACAGCTATAACAATAATAATTGTGGTGTCCCTCAAGGCTCTACCCTATCGCCTACGTGTTAATCCCATGACACGGTGTTTATTCTTTCATCCAAAACTGGAAAGCTCTATTCAAAATTGAAATAAGCAGCTAAGAACTTTAAGGTTTCGATTTTAATAACTACTTATTTTTTTAAGATGAGAATGAAACCATTTTATTTGCTTAATACTTACCCTGTTTTTATAACTCTTCTTCAAATTTGGTTAAAGGTGGCCCTTGTTAACCGCAATTAAGGTACTTTTCACATCAGAATTTAAACGAAATTTAGGAATGTAAATAGTAGCAGGTACCTAATCAAAAGTAGTAGTAGATATTTAACATTTGATTACTTTTTGTTTCAGAAAAACATGTTCACAACTTTGAAGATACAGATGAGAAACCAAAATTTGAGGAGGTAGTAAAAAGAGAAAATGAAGGAAATATAAAAAACGTGCTTCCTACGTGTGATACTTTAGCGGAACCTATACAATTAGCTAGGCATAACAAATCTTTCGTAGATTCATCTAGTTTGAAACCTGAAAAAGGTTGGTTAGAGTCGCTTATTTGTTAGTACTAATCGGTGCATGAAGTAGTACAACGTAGTTGGTACTTAATACCCACAATCTCGACAAGGTAAGTTATGTATTATGTATGATACTTTCGGATACATCATGTATCCGAATTGTGGTGAGCCGTAAACATTCAAAGCCGGTCAGTTTAAGTGTTTGAGACAATTTTCAACTTGAGATGGTAAGTAGCCAGCCTGACGGGTACTCGTACTATAAAGTGTCCTACCAACCCTACCATTTTTTTTTATTATTTAGGCTTGGAACTGGAACGTCTTTTTACATAATTCCTTCTTCCTTATATAAAATACTTGTCCTGACTATCTGAACCATCAATATACAGCCCAAACCGGGTTAGAAACTTGAAATTTTGCTCAAGGTTCCATTTATAGCCTAGGCATTCACTAAAACAGAATTATATAATAATAATAATATAATTTATTTTCCTCACAAAACATTACAAATTTTAAGTACAATATACACAAGAAACATCAACTGAATTGTGAAGGACTGGTGTCTGAGCTAGGAAAATCCTGTGTTACAGACCACCAGGCCCCCAAAGGTAGCGCTAGTGAAAAAAGAAATACTTTTAAATTTACATGATAATGTAATGCAAGTTACAGAGCCTAAGATTCTTATTGCTAAATTTCTAAGATTAGTTTGTGTGAGTATTGCGTGTGGAGTGTTAAGTGTTGTGGGAGTGTAAGTGTCGTGTGAGCGAAAGGTGTATTATGGTGATTGGGGATGTGTGTGAAAATGAGTTTTGTTAACGCATAAATGGGATAACATAGATGGGACAGACAGAAGACATGCACTATATGAATATAAAGATCTTATAAACTACTGTGGGACTATCAGAAGATTTTCTGTGTCGGCATAACTTAGGTTTTGTAACCATAGAGTCAATGAATTTCTGCATGGTATTCTCGTAAGATGATAAATCGACAAAATATTATTCAGTTTGTTATATAGGTAATTTCCTAGGAATTGCAGGAATTGTTTGTCTAGTCCACCTCTGCGGGGGGGAAATAGGAGCACGCAAGTAAAACCGCCTTGTTTTGTAGAAACAAATTGAAAACCA
Organism: Polyploca ridens; assembly: GCA_951394255.1. Lineage (NCBI taxonomy): Eukaryota > Metazoa > Arthropoda > Insecta > Lepidoptera > Drepanidae > Polyploca > Polyploca ridens. Next base: position 7,849,167 of record OX596256.1, on the reverse strand, counting down.
CACGTAGAAAGTAATAACGAGGTGGGTCGCACTACGTTCATGGTTTTTTTGCTTGATTGCTTGTTCCTTTTCTTTAATAGTTTTTACCGTAGTTCATTGCATACATCTATTTTTGATTAAACAAAACAAATGCGCACCCAAGGTACGTACACGTATGTACTGTGCAAGGGCGGATCCAGGGGAAGGGTCATGGGGGTCATGACCTCCCCCTGGGGTTCGGCCGTTTCAGTGAATCTGCGGGTAACAGCTATAGTATTGTGTATTTTGAAACCCATCCAAGCTGGGTATAAGGCTGAAGGCTGGATCCGCCCTTGGTACTGTGAGCAACGAGTTGAAGTCCATTGAATAAAACTGTAAAAACAGAGTTTCAGCGGACTTTGATAGTGCTTTAGTCAGTCGAACTATGCTTTGCATTTTGAATAAAGAGTCCAAAGGACAACAGTAAAAAGTGGTCCCTGCCACAAATAGCAATATGTAGCGATAAAAAGCTTTTTTCATTTAGTTACCAGGTATGTACCTAGTATAATGATTGTTAGTATGGGAGCTTATCTCAAAGCGTTGTGTATAAAATGTTATGGTGGTATAACTTTTATGGTTGAAAAATTACACGATTAAGTACATTGAGGATATTTATCACGTTTTACTAATGCTTGTCAAATAATATGTTTAATGTTACCTTTGAAGTGTCTACCGGCTACTTTCTACTTCAGCCAGTTGCTGTGGGGGTAAAATACCGTGGGTGCGATTCCCACCTAAAATAAACACTTGTTTGCATGAACATGACTGCTAGCTCTTTAGCGTCTAGATGGGAATATTTATGTAAATATGAGTTATTTTTATTTAGCCATACTCTGCTCATGCGCGTTGGTTTGCGGTCCTCGGTAACCTTTTGTGTTTGATTGAGTAATAATGTGTATTTGCGTGCTTATTATGAATGCTAAATGTGCTGAATCCTATAAAAGTGAACTATATAAATATAAGACCCTGTAAAACTACATTTAAAATAGGTATAACAATCTTATTATACATATAACATAAACGTAAAAAATAAATATACACATTTTATTTTATTTCAGATATTCATGTGAACGGGCATTTTATTGATAATAATGATAACATGAACAATGTGTCAAGAGATAAACAGCAAGACAAAATATCTTCACTGGAAGAAATTGTTGATCGAGTAGTAGAGCTATATGTATCTGATAATGGAGTAGACAATGTGCAAGATGCACCGGATATACCGGCAAATGATAAAAATAATGGACCAAAGCAAACAAACAATGAAAGTGACAAAATTGACAAATGTACCGATGTTTCGGCAAATGGACCTACGACGGAATTAGAGTAAGCGATCCAATGTATTTACCTTTTAATTTCCAATGCGTACGTAAGTAATAAGCCGGAGCCGAGAGCGTAATGATCAATGTACACGCGTGTCATGCGACGTTTTTCAACACACTTGCGAGGAAAAACAGACTTATATTTTAGAACAACCTTCCGAACCGGTATTAGAGTATTAGAGTCAGACTTTTCATAAGTGCCTGCGAAGGTCTATTTGAATAAATGATTTTGAATTTTGAATTGAATTTTTTAGAAGTTGACTTGATTTGATTTGACTTGATAGGACTTGATATTAGGTCTTTACCTATGAAATTGCCGAGTTGTATGAAAACATTTAAACGAATTTTTTTCATGTATTTTTTATTTGTATTAATCGAAGTAATCACCCATGCAATCAATGCATCTTTGCCAACGCAGTGGCAGTTTATTGATGCCCTTCTTAAAGAAATCAGCTGGACGGGAGGCAACAAATTCTTCAAAGGCATTTTGTACTGCCTCTCGGGTATTTAATTTTTTTCCCGCCAAGAAGTTATCCAAATTCTGGAAAAAGTAGTAGTCTGTAGGCGCAAGGTCTGGTGAGTAGGGCGGATGACGGAGAACTTCCAACCCCAGTTCTTGCAATTTGGAGACCGTCTGCTGTGCAGTATGAGGTCGCGCGTTATCGTGCAGGAGCAGCGGAGACGAGCGATTGACCAATGCTGGTTGGAGATGTGCCAGCTTCTCCATCATTGTGTTCAGTTCTTCACAATACACATCTGCAGTAATGCTCACGTTTGGTAAGAAGCTGTGATGAATCACACCGGCGCTAGACCACCAAACAGTGACCATTACTTTTCTAGGGGTAAGTTTTCGTTTAGGGCATTGTTTAGGTGCTGAACCAGGATCCAAGTTGATCCAACCTACTTGCTGAGCGCTTGCGGTTATCAAACAGAATCCATTTTTCATCGCTGGTAACAATGCGGTTCAAAATTCCTTCATTTGTGTGTCTGTTGAGCATTGCAAGGCACGTTTCGACGCGTACTTCGCGCTGGCGATCATTGAGTTCGTGGGGCACCCATTTGTCAAGCTTTTTTACCTTGCCAATTTGACGCAAATGGACCAATATTGTTTTGACGCTAACGTCGAAAGCTGCTGCTAATTCAGCCGTCGATTGTGTATCATCAGCTTCCACAATCGCCTTTAATTCGTCATCGTCGACCAAAGTCTTCGGACGACCGCGAGGTTCATTTTCAGGTCAAAATTCCCAGAACGGAAGATAGCAAACCAATAACAGGTGGTGCGTTGGTTTGTAGTGTTAGCTCCGTAAACGTCGTTGATGTTGCGTGCCGCTTGTGCCGCGTTGCTGCCACGACGGTACTCATATTCCATAATTACTCGAATTTTTAACGTATCCAAGATGACGAAAAAGATTGAAATGCGATGAAAATGTAACACTAATCAATAAACAAATGACTACTTTTGGAAAAAGAATTCCATGTTTTTAAAATAAAATTAATTTGAAATTAGAATTCTTAGCCAAACAAAAATCATTTTGATTTGAAATGGCCAGTACTGCAATTTCATAGGTAAAGACCTATTATTAACTTGATTTGGTCTGATTTAGCCTGATTGGGCTTGATGTGGCTTGATTTGGCCTGATTTGGCTTAATTTGGCTCTATTTGGCATTATTTGTCTTGATTTGGCCTGATTTGACTTTATTTGGCCTGATTTGGCATGCTGTATTCATTTGGCTTGATTTGGCCGGATTTGGCTTGATTTGGCCTAATTTGGCATGATTTCGCCTGATTTGGTTTTATTTTCCTGATTTAGGCTTGATTTGGCCTGATTTAGCTTGATTTGGCTTTATTTGGCCTGATTTGGCATGATGATTTGGCCTGATTTGGCTTGATTTGGCCTGATTTAGCTTGATTTGGCCTGATTATGCCTGATTTGGCTTCATACCATATTTTTTGCCGCAATAAAAACTATTTTATCCGGAAAAATTAAGAATGCTTCGTCTACGCAGAAATAATCGGGATAATATCATAAAACACTTGTGCGGTAATAAAAAGCATCAGTTGGCAATAAGCTGTCTTATGATACTAAAATCGGTGCAATAAGAGCCACTTTACGAGCGAGTGTGTTGAAAAGTATATATTATAAATAGGTATATTAGTAAAGTATAAGTATATTCATCATCATCATCATCATATCAGCCCATGGATGTCCACTGCTGAACATAAGACAAATCAATGGGGGAGGCATTGATTTCCACTTCGAACGGTTCTGGGCCGCTTGCATCCAGCGGCGCCCAGCGAGTCTGACCAGCGTGGTCGCCACTCAAAAACCTTTCTTCCCCATAAGTATATTAGTTATACGACCCGCCTTGGTTTCGCACGGGTGCAATGTCGTACGTAATGTGGTGTCGATCGAGCGCACCAGTGCTGCAAACTCTCCTTCTTTTCATGTCATGACATGTCTCCTTATCTCCTTATTTATTTTTCAATTCAATGAAAATCTCCTGGATTATCACGATGGAGCCAAGTGTACGACATACTAAAAACAGTACTTAAATTAGAACAGTAATTAAAAATCAGTCGGGTAATTAAATTACTTTTACTTTGACTGAAGGAATTAAATAAAACAAATTGTATAATAATAATAGGAACTTTTAAAGTAATTAAAATGACATAGAATTTGCTTAGTAGCAGCTAAAATAAACTTATTGTATAATAAGAGCTGGTTTGGTTTTCGACGGTCTGCCTCTCTTCCTTTTTTGTCCGAGTGGAATGTTTTTAGCTTCAACTGGAGGTACGGCGTACTTCAAGCGTATGGACAGGCCAATTATATCATTTTTACCGCTCATTCAGTTATTGGACTGCTCAATTATTTTTAGAATTGAAATTGTATGATAAAATAACTGACTAATTGATTTTTTATTACTGTCCATGTTTTACTGTCGCAATAATTAATCAACCGCCATTAAATTAAATAACTGCTCAATATGTTTTTGAACTGATCATAATAACATCTCGAATATTTAAATACCTAACAGCTCAAAAAATTAATTCCCATAATAAATCAATGTAAAGTGATTCAGATTCCGAATTAAACTTGCGTGTTGTTTTTATTTTCATAAATACGTATATTTTGGACATAAATTACATGTGATATTGAAGTGAAATGAAATGAATTACGTTTATCGTGATTTTTCAAGTTGTCCCTAAAAATCCGTGAAAAGTTTTATTACAATGACAACCATTTTACTAAAACATTACTGGACGCTGACTGATCATACCGACTATGTGAAAGTGAATGTGCGGACTATATTAAAGTGATATTATAAATAAAATGTATGCGACTGAAGGACTATATTTCCATGGTCATGAACAAATAAACAAAAATGTCATTTATTTATTTATTTAATAGGTTTAGACCTAAGGTTTAGACGGTTTAGATCATAGATTAAGGATTTGGTTTAGATACACCAACAGTACACACTTTTTGAAAAACATTAAAAACACATTTTTTTTTTCATTTTTTTTAATGGCATTTTTATTTTCTTCAAAATTTTGCTCGGGGTTCCTTTCAACGTTTTTCTCTAAGACTTGTAGTTCAGAAGTTGCCCTCACTGGCTAGAAAAAAAAACACCTGTATATAACTAAGTTTTAGAACACATGATTAAAACATAAAGCCAAAATAATAATAAACACTAAACACGGCCTTACTCATAAACGCTATACATATAACTAAGGGTACATTCCGAAATGAATAATATCGATCACAGCGATCACAGCAATAATTTGCGTACCGAATTAGATATCACGCTTATGACAGCTGAGAACTATCAACAATTCGGAACGCCCGTTATCGCGCTCACAGTATTCAAAACAGAACATTTGAGAATTTAATTAAAATCTGAATTATTAGTGCACTAGGACTCCTTATATCTTTTATAAGTTGACTTGCAAAAAGGAATATTTGCTTTTTTTATTATTTTTCTCTCATAAAATCATAAAAAGTATTTTTGCCAAATAGAAAACCAAGATTCTTATTAGATTTTTGCCGTCACTTTTGACAGCGCTCACGGTGATATCAGTTTAGGGCATGGTCGGTGTGAGCGCAAGATGGCGGATGTCATGACGTCATCTATGACGTTTCACGGGACATCGTGAACTGTCATTATTCAATTCGGTACGGGTTTAAGCACGCTCAAATCGATTACAGCGATTACAGCGGTAATTCGGAATGCAGCCTAAATCTACTGAATAAATGGTCAAATAAATAACGTCACCTTGCTGTCATTGTCAAACAATTTGACGTTATTTAGGTGACCACATAAACAGCTTATAACGTTTTATGAGTAAGGGGGTAAATGTATATACATTATTATAATAAGTTTTTTAAGAACCTTTGAAGTTTTTTTTTGAAGATATGCAGAGTCCGAAAAAAATTCTAGATCGCTTATGGGGCCACTTATCTCGTTAAAAGTCTGGCACATTCGTGTGAAAGGTGCATTTAGACCAAGATTAGTCTTGCAATTTGCTACATTGAGGACATTGGACATTTTGTACCGTGGATAATGACGTGGAATATGCAGCATAATATTTTTCAGAAGGAACGAGCTGTCTATTGTGCCGCGGATGATTTTATGAAGGAAACGGAGTTCTCTAATTTTTCTTCTATTCCTAAGGCTTAATAGCTTAAAATGAATCAGACGACTGCTGAACTTCTATGCGATATACCCGGAATTGAAAATGCTTAGGACCTGGTGAATGATCGTTGTATATTTTCCACTCGTTGCGAGTGAACGCTATAGAAAGGACATAATGCCACGCTCGCATACTCAAGATTGCTTCGTACTAGTGTGTTATATAACAGAAGCTTAGTATGTGGAGATTTGAGATTTTTAGTTTTTCGCCTTATAAATCCAAGCATTTTTCCAGCCTTTTTTTACAATAGCATAAATGTGAGGCTTAAAAGTAAGTTTTCGGTCAAAAATCCCTCATTACCACAACTTCCTCCAAATTGATCCGTCTAATGTGTATGTAGCATGGAATGGAGCCTTTTTTCGAGTGTACTTGATATAGTAGCATTTACGCACGTTAAGAACCATCATGTTCTACTCACACCACTTCTTTATATTGTCAATATCACTCTGTATGAGATTTATATCTATATTAGAATTGACAACTTTATATATTTTAAGGTTATCGGCAAACTGTGAGAATTTACAGTGCTTTATATGACTCGTCAAGTCGTTGATAAAAATTTTAAAAATCACTGGCCCCAGATGAGATCCTTGCGGTACCCCAGACTCGGCAATATATACTTTTGACTCAAAACCATTGATGGTCACAAATTGAGGCCGGTCCTCTAGATAAGAATGAAACCAACATAATGTTGATCCATGTATGCCGATTTGCTCGAGTTTATTCAATAGTAATTGATGGTTGACTTTGTCAAATGCGCTACTGAAGTCGGTGTTTATTGCGTCGATTTGCAAGCCTCTATCTACTAGCTGTGATATCTCAGATACAAAAGAAACCAGGGGTACATTCCGAAATGGATAATATCGATCACAGCGATTACAGCAATAATTTGCGTACCGAATTAGATATCACGCTTATGACAGCTGAGAACTATCAACAATTCGGAACGCCAATTATCGCGCTTACAGTATTCAAAACAGAACATTTGAGAATTTAATTAAAATCTGAATTATCAATGCGCTAGGACTCCTTATATCTTTTATAAGTTGACTCGCAAAAAGGAATATCTGCTTTTTTATTATTTTTCTCTCATAAAAAGTATCTTTGCCAAATAGAAAACCAAGAATCTTATTAGATTTTTGCCGTCACTTTTGACAGCGCTCACGGTGATATCAGTTTAGGGCATGGTCGGTGTGAGCGCAAGATGGCGCATGTCATGACGTCATCTATGACGTTTCACGGGACATCGTGAACTGTCATTATTCAATTCGGTACGGGTTAAAGCACGCTCAAATCGATTACAGCGATTACAGCGGTAATTCGGAATGCAGCCCAGATTGGTTTTTACAGAGCGACCTTTTTAACACGCTTTTATTAGCTTCACCTGTATGTATGTATTTCTGTATGTATGAATGTATGTAAAGGAATCTTCGAACGTAATTTTCATCGACTTCCAGAGGTCAGATTAAACTGACATTTTGCACACTTATCAAGTACCGATGACAATACAATAATTTGGTACCATCGAGCTGATCTGATGATGGATCCGGAAGGTAGGCACTGGAACTCCATAACGGAGCAACGTTTCCTAGCCGTGTTTGGGCTTTTTGGAATTGTCATGAAATGAACTTTGACCATGTATGGTTTTCAGGGTCTGATGATGGAGTAGGAGAGTAAGCACTGGAACTCCATAACGGAGCAACGTTTCCTAGCCGTGTTTGGGCTTGTAGGAATTGTCATGAAATGAACTTTGACCATGTATGGTTTTCAGGGTCTGATGATGGAGTAGGAGAGTAAGCACTGGAACTCCATAGTGGAGCATCGTATACTAGCCGTGTTTGGGCTTGTTGGAATTATCTTGAGATGAACTTTGACCATGTATGGTTTTCAGGGTCTGATGATGGAGTAGGAGAATAAGCACTGGAACTCCATAGTGGAGCATCGTATACTAGCCGTGTTTGGGTTTGTTGGAATTGTCGTGAGATGAACTTGGACCATGTATAGTTTTCAGGGTCTGATGATGGAGTAGGAGGGTAGGCACTGGAACTCCATAACGGACCAACGTTTCCTAGGCGTGTTTGGGCTTGTTGGAATTGTCGTAAGATGAACTTTGACCTTATATGGTTTTCAGGGTCTGATGATGGAGTAGGAGGGTTAGCACTGAAACTCCATAGTGGAGCATCGTATCCTAGCCGTGTTTGGGGTTGTTGGAAATGTCGTGAGTTGAATTTTGACCATGTGTAGTTTTCAGGGTCTGATGATGAAGTCGGAGGGTTGGCACTGGAACCCCATAGCGGAGCATCGTATTCTAGCCGTGTTTGGGCGTATTGTAATCGTATTATGTGCATTTTGGCCAAATATGGTTTTCTGAGTTTGTTGGTGGAGTCAAAGAGTAGGCACTGAATATTGAACTTAATTACAAAAATTGCTTACATTTAGGCCCTTACGGGATAGACAGAGAATATATTCAGGTTCAATTTTATAATTATTTAACACTTTTTAGTGCAGGGCTTTTTAAAGCGTGTTTTTTAGTTTTTTTAATTTAAAACCATGTTGATGTTCGGTTAAGAAGTGATCTACGTATCGATTGAGAATAGGACAGATGAGTGACTCTAATAATTTAGAGAAACATGATAGGATTGATATTGGTCGATAATTCTGTATATTGCTCTGCTCTCCTTTCTTTTAAATTGGTACAATTCGAGCTTTTTTCCATTCCATCGGAAACTTCCCTAGTTGAAGCGAGCGGATTATGATGAGGGTCAGGGGCAAAGTAAAAACACTGCAGCAACGTTTAACAAACAAAGGTGGAATGCCATCTGGGCCTGGACCCTTGAGAATTTCTAATTGTTTGATTTTCTTTGCAACCTCTTTTTCAGTAAAAGATAACGATCCCGAACAGCTACTACTAAGGCCTTGATGCTGAGTAGTATCGATAGGTATGTTCGACAGTTGCATAGAAGATGATGATGATGATATATTTGATGTAAACACAGACTTAAAGGTTTTTGCAAAAAGATTGACTATTTCAGGACCAGTATCTGCAAGGGTATCCCCTAACTGCATCTTAGCTGGTAAAGAAGATCGGTTCTGACGTTTTTCTTTAATGAACTGCCAGAAAACCATAGGGTGCCTATTTATATTTTCTTATACTTTACCTATATATTCGGAGTAAAGACTTTTCAACAATTTTTGACAGCGCTCGCGTATGATTTCATATTCAATCTTATCGCGTGGATTTTTTTCAATTTTTCTTTTTCAGCCTGCATTTTAGTGAGGGATTTATTAAACCAAGGTGGAAGATTAGATTTATTAACTCTACGCTTCGGAACATATTGCTCAATAACGGCATTAAGCCTTTGATAAAGCACAAATCATGTCATGATAAAGTGACAGGAAATAATGTAAGATTATTGTTTATTTAGTTGCCTCAGCAGGTTTATTCTATCCTTTCGCGTTTCCCTACAGATTGTACGACAGGACAAGTCGTAAAGAAAAGATACAAGAAGTATAAAGCCCGTGGAGAGCGCGTGCAGAGATACCGCACTCGCCAAACATATGATTTTTTGCCAAGCATATGTTAATTTTCGTTAATTATATTGATAACAGACGGAGATTTATTACAAAAAACAATGAAATTCTAAAAAAGAATATAAGAGAAACGTACTCAAATCTTTATTAATTTCAAAATCCAGTTTATAAAATTAGCTATTAAAATCATATTACCTCTTTCTTTTTCAAAATTGAACCCATAATCTCAGCATCGCAGACCAGTCCTCTTTTACGTTTGCTGTTATTTCTAATACAAATAATAATCAAAACCGATTAGAAAACTCATACAAATTATAAATGACCATCAGTCTTCTTTGCGCCTGCCAATCAAATCGGTTCCCCCATAGCAATCGGTGAGTTGAGTTTGAAACAAAATCGTGTCGACGCGCACTCCACGCTTTATACTTCTTGTAAAGAAAGAACGTTAGTGGATGTCCCGCTAACGTCTGCAGATTTGATCACTGCTGGCAGTCTTTCGATATAAGTAGGTTTGATAAATATTAGTGGCATAACACATAATGTGGCGGCTCTCTGCTAAAATCTATTATGTTAAATAAGTTCTTGGTTAATAACTAAATAGCATAGGCAAAAAAAGGTTTAATTATATTTTTCAACACACTTGCTCGTAATTTTTTACATTTATTGCACCGTTTTTAGTATAATAATGCAGCTTATTACGCTCTAGTGCTTTTTACTTTACATTACATTACCACATAGTTTTATGATAAGTATAATCCCGATTATGTTAAGTTTATACCTCAATGCAATTGATGTGTATAGACGAAGCATGCTTAATTTAAACGGGTAAAACTGTTTGAAAGCGCAGCATTGTCAAAAATTGTAAAAAAAACTTCGCGCCGTATTTGTTAAGGTTCTCATGGTATGGTTGATTATTATCAAAAAATCTAGTCCAAGCAATAAAAGCCTGTTTTTTCCTCACCAGTGTATTGAAAAACGTCGTATGACACGCGTATGCATTGATCATTACACTCTCGGCTCTCTAATCGCGATCGCCTGCGGCTCCACGCGATTAATACCGCCTCGTCTGTAATTACCAACTTTGCACACATGTAGATATCATAATGTACTATTACGAATGTTCAAAACTGAGGTGGGTAATCTTAAAATAATAAAATGCCTATTTCATCGTAAGATTTAACTTTAATCATGATTCCCGCACTAAAAATAAGATGCGAAATAAGTATAAATCTATTCGTTAAAGCCGGAGTGAGGGTTTTGCATAATGAGGCCGCCATACCTATTGCACAAGAATATTCAACAATTCTATGGACAAGGCCATTGAAAAGCATGATTTTCCTTCATGCTTTTTTAAAAATTTTTGCCTGGTGGGAGGTCTTCCCGCACGCACGGCTGCCCTCGTGGAAGATAGTTGCTCCGATCATGGGCGTCGCCAGGCAAGACGGGCAACTGCCTAGTCCATACAGCCAAATGAGATGAGTTTTAATGTTGCAATTACATTTAAACGTTTTATTTATTTTTTTGCTACCTACTTAGATAACAAAAAAAAACCTAATTTATGTGTGACTACCATGGCGTTTCCGCCCCGGTCTTTAATGTTCAGTGTTTCATTTATCATTCAGTTTCAGCTATGGTTAGATAAGGTCTGTCATTTGTCAAAACCACGGGTCAAAACGGATTTAACATGGGTCTATTCAAGGCCAGAGTGAACAGACATCTTATGGGTACGCGCGGTCCATCCTAGGCACAGATATAAAAAAAAGGCGGATGTATTCTCGCTAACAAAAAACTGTGTCGCTCAGAGTCGGCCACCTCGCTGTACGTACATGCCGGCACGCACACATCCACACTGTAGTCGGCCATTACGCGGATAAACGTCATCATAGTCAATACGTCTGCGGTGCCGTAAAATATTAAAATACAGCATGTCTTGCGTAGTGAAATGTTGTAAAAACCGTAGTGATCGGAGGAAAAAAATACTTATAATTTTTTTCTTTATGCCACCTTAGTGGTATGAAAAAAAAAAAGGAAAAAAATACCAGGAATCACGTTTGACAGGTAAATTAATAATTCAATCGCTAAAATCCCGATTTTTAACATCAAAACAAATATTCATCCACCTGAAAAAAAAACCATAAACAAAGCCAGTGTTGCCAATATTCACCTGTGTAAATTACCCGAAATATGGGAATTTTATATTTTGTGGTTATTATCAATACGTATTTTATTACGAATTGATTTTAAACTTTCGCGGCTGCTTTATATTAATCGGGATTTATTCGCGTAATATTAAAATTTTATTTTATTATACTTTTTACTACATTTCCTAAAGAAAATGAAGTATGGAGAAATGATTGGATTAAAATAATAAGAAATTGCAACAGTGAAAATGAATGAAAAAGTGCAATTTTGAATCTCATGACTTATATACAACTAAAGGAGGGCTCCGGCGTGTAGTTATTATGCAGTACCTAAAAAGGAAAATTAACAAACAAACTCACATTCGCACGTGTATAAAATTTACCTGGGATATTTTCATAGTGAAATTTGGCCACCATTAACATTTTAAAATAGTACAGTATATGTATATTCTGCCTACATTTACAAATAGAGGTGTGTAACTCAGCTCTGAATCAGGTCAATGAATCAGCTCAAATGGGTTTGAGCCGTTGAGCTAAAGCTCAACAACAAAATGAATAGCTCACGGCTCAATCGGGGTCATATTGTATCTGTGACACCCTCCACAGATTAGTCTTGTGATTCTGATCTACGAATTATTGTTTCTTCTAAAACATTTAAATTAATAATAATGTATTAATCGAATTCAATAAATAAATATAAAATATTTAACATAAATAGATAATATAAAATGACTTAAATGATTCCAACTCTAAAGTATGAAAAAAGTCGCGGCAGCTCAGTCGGCTCAATTCGACGTGCGGCTGGCATTGACCGTGCATGCATATCGTGAACTAGAGGTAGGTACAAATTGAGCTGATCTGCGAGCTGATTCATTGAACCGGCTCACACACTTGAGTCGTGAGCTATTATGCAGCTCGAGTATTTTTGATGAGTTACACACCTTTATTTAAAATAAACTTGTCTACCGTTTTGTATTTGCTTAGTATAATATAATAAAAAAAATGGGTAAATTTAGCCTAACATGGCAACCCTAAATTGAATCACACATAAACAGCCGCCGCCATTACTGCGCCTCAGTTTTGTGAGAGTGCCGTCCGGGTTGTCTGTGATCCTAGGCTGCATTCCGAATTACCGCTGTAATCGATTTGAGCGTGCTTAAACCCGTACCGAATTGAATAATGACAGATAACGATGTCCTGTGAAACGTCATAGATGACGTCATGACATGCGCCATCTTGCGCTCACACCGACCATGCCCTAAACTGATATCACCGTGAGCGCTGTCAAAAGTGACGGCAAAAATCTAATAAGATTCTTGGTTTTCTATTTGGAAAAGATACTTTTTATGATTTTATGAGAGAAAAATAATAAAAAAGCAGATATTCCTTTTTGCGAGTCAACTTATAAAAGATATAAGGAGTCCTAGCGCATTGATAATTCAGATTTTAATTAAATTCTCAAATGTTCTGTTTTGATTACTGAGAGCGCGATAACGGGCGTTCCGAATTGTTGAAAGTTCTCAGCTGTCATAAGCGTGATATCTATTAGTATCCCCTATAGTGGTCACTATAGGGGATACTACTATTCGTAGGTATACTCTGGCATACGAAAGAAGAACCTGATAAAGCGCGGCAAATTTAAAAAATCTAGATGTGGTATCACTAAGTATAGTAGGAATAAATTGTTTTGATACTTTACAAAAAATAAATATTAAGTTATTTTTGATTTTCCTAAGTAATTATTTGCATGTAAATGTGTTAAATTTTACATAAACTCGTTATATTCTATTTTATATAGAATTCTTTTAAATAAATAAATATCCTGGGATATTCCTCACAAACGGTTATCTGATCCCAAACTAAGCGTACTATATATATTCAAATTCAAAAATTGTGGAAATTTTAATTTTTTTCTAGTTTATATTTTTTTACCTTCGTAAAACAATATGGATAGATGTTTCAGTGATTTGCGACCGTAGAAGTTCATTTAGCATAATATTGTAGAATATTAAAGTGATCAAAAGAATGAGAAGGTGGACACTATAACACTGATTTAGCTATAAAGCCATTATGAATAAGGGTTAGTATCAAAACTGGTTCAGTAAACTAGTTGACACTTTTTATGCCGGCTGACGAAAGTGACATTAATAGAATGTTGCCATGTAAAGAGTTTCAATTACAGCCAGGCTCAACTTTCGTTTGCCAGACTCTAGTAACTACTAATAAGTATATGCTAATATTACAAGAGTGAAGAGTATATATGTTTGACCGTGCTAGTATTAGAAATTAAAGGGGTTTTAGTTTCCTGGGAATCACAATCACTGAAAAAAATGAACTGCAAGTGACTACAAAATTTTATTTAACAGTAACACAGACGACCAATAACCTAAACAGAGTGACTTGCGAACTAACCAGTAACAAAACTAGTTTTTGTTCGTTACTAAATTATTTGATTAAATGTAACTAAAGTTAGTTTCCCGACAACAAAACGTCAACTTATATAACTTAGTTTTGTAGATCATTTTTTTCAGTGATAAAATTACTTCAAACTATACAATCAACCGATGGGGAAGGAAGGTTCTCGAGTAGCGACCACGTACTGGAAAGCGCCGTGCCAACGAGGGTACATTCATATACCTACAAAATATATGCCAAAGAGCGACATTGATCTTGTATACGTGTCCCAAAAATTCAACGATAAGCGGGCGCCAGAGGTTGGATGCGTTTAGTTTTTTTTAATTCACACTGGCCATACACTCACAAGACCGCAGCATTTTTTCTTAATTATGTTAGATTTTTTACAGCCAAATTTTTTTTTTTTTTTACTGTTTATAAGCCTGTGTTTGACCGCAATCTCACCGTGGTATGTGATGACGCGGCCGAAGGTGGTAAGCACACAAAGCCTAGAAGGAACTGGCTATCAAGTGCAGCTCTCGGAACACACCGAAAGGTGCTTGGCGACAGATTTTCAACTTGAGGGTGGTAGCCAGCCAGGCGGGTACTACAAAGTTCCCTACGACCGTGCTATGGTTTCCTCACGATGTTTTCCTTCACCGAAAGCTCAAGCTCATTGTAGGATTCGCACCCGGGACCTTCGTCTCGGTATCCGACGTCCCTACCACTGAGCTATCATCGCCTTAAAAATATAAAATTAGTTCTATAAAATAAATTTAGTTCTATTTTTTATATTTATTACCCTAGGGAGGGAAACAATTACTATGAGTCTTTCCCGCCCTAAGGTGGGAAGTAGGTAGCATCTTCCACCCGCTACTCGGATCAAATAAACACTACTTTCCGAGTATGAGAAATGAAAAATATTTTTTTTATTTGTTGCTGCTATCCTTAAAAATCCAAGATTGCCTGCATTTTTTACACGAAAATCTTTTTTTTACTCATTGCGTCCACCCTCTGGTGCCCCCTTATCGTTGAATTTTGGTTGTATTATAAACTTTTATATGTTCGCGTATGCAGGCCGTGAAAGGTTATATACTAGGAGGTGACGACAAAAATGGTAACGATAAGGTAAATGGGTGAACTCTGGTTCATCGGATAGAGGATACCTCTCTGATGCCATATAAGTCGGTCTGCCTGCACCAAGTGGTTGCGTTGTCTAGATATGGCGCCTGAAAAACTGTTTATCGTGACCAAAAAAAAACGATAAGGTAAATGGCTGAACTCGACGTAGAAAGTAAGTACTAGTTGTACTGATGACAATTTAAAAAAAACTGACCAAATATTCGGTTGCGTTATCTAGATATGGCGGCTGAAAAACTGTTTATCGTGACCGAAAAAAAATGATAAGGTAAATGGCTGAGCTCGATGAATCATGGAAGTATAGTGCATACTAGCTTAGTAATAAAAAAACTGACAAAAATTTTGGTTGCGTTTCGTAGTTATAAGCTATCTACGTAACAGTTATCACTATGGATAATTTGAGTGTTTTACGGTTTTCTCGGAATTTGCATTGTCAAAAATATGAAAATGATATCGGTGAGGGAGGGGGGCACCCTCCCTTTATACCTCCCGCCGCCCCGCCAGCAGTGAGCGGTTATATTCATCTTCTTTTATAGTTTGAGTATTATATGAAATAAATGCTTAGTTGTCTGGTAGGCATGAACCTATAGTGATGTTGTTAGCGGCAACACGCCAACAATTATTTTCCATCTACCGTACGCAAAAATTAACTGCTGTTTGGAATTTTGAAATCAATACATTAGTTATTTAAGACATTAAAGTTAGTTGCAAAAATTTATTCGGACTTTCCCAATTTGAATTTAGATTTTTATTGTAACGTGTCGATAGTTTTACAATTATTATAGAATCAACAATTTACTTTAATTTATTGACTGGCGAAAAACTACTGGGAGTTTATCAACAGGCATTGCTCTATATGTTCCATACATATCTTGCGCGTAATATGCTGATCCAATTCTACTTTTGAAGGTGGCATTGAAGAAGCATCAAAATTCATAAGACTCTTGTAAAATTTCTCATTTTCTTTATCAGGTTTGTTTTTTTTAAAGCATCTTATGGCGATCTTCGTTGACTGAATTGACATAGTTTTGCAGCCATACATGTCGCAAACAATCGGATTGCCAAGGCCCGAGCAACTTTCGTGCATATGCGCCCCTTATGGCAGTCTCGGAAGCTGACCCAGAGTTAAGCTCAAGATATTCGAGTCCAATGTGAAGTCTGTACTTCTTCTGTACGGGTGTGAATTATGGAAGGTAACCAAGGCCATCTCGCACCAGCTCCATGTTTTTGTCAACCGATGCCTTCGCCAAATTCTCGTTATCCACTGGCCCGAGAAAATCTAGAACGTAGAACTCCGAGAACGCTGCCACGAAACACCGATCGACCAACAGATCAAGCATCGCAAATGAAACTGGATTGGCCACACTCTCTGAAGGGACCCCGACCAGGCAATGGACTGGAATCCGCAGGGGAAACAAAAGCGTGGCCGTCCCAAACAAACCTGGCGACGCACTGTGCTTGACGAAGTGAAGAAGATCGAGAAGTCTTCAGAGTTTCCAGAGTTTTCTGTAGACGCCCTCTGCCCCATCTAGGGGACACAGGATCATAATCCATGTCGAAACAAATTGTTCTATTTTTTCTCATGTTTTATTCTTCAATAGCTCATCGTCATATAACTCTATTAGTGCATCTTGATAATCTTTGTTTTTAGCAAGAATATAATATAATCTGGGGGCACGGGAGTGCCCCCCGCCAAGACAGCCAATCGAAGCGTAAGGGCACTACCTACCTTTTCTCGAAGCGCTTCGTCGTTTTTTTGAACCTTCATAACTTGGGTTTGGATTACACCAGATAAACAAAATTCTCAGGATATGATGTCAATAGTGAACTTATTAAAAATATTAAGTTTCAATAACATAGCTCTTATACTTTAGATTTTATTAATATCTAAAAAACCCCGATTTCGTCACTGACTCACTGATGATCATCAAAACTCATAGGGTACTTCCTGAAGTCCTAGAAAGCTGAAATTTGGTATGTAAGCTTGTATTAGTACACAAATAACAAAAAAATTATAAAACTTGGAAATTTCAAACAAAAAAAAACATAAGCAACTTACAAAAAGAAGTGAAATCCCACCAAAAACATTTTCATGTAAAATGTTGCCGCCAAGACATATGGCTCGTACTGTCAAAAAGTTATCAGATCTCATGTAGAGCCAAGCTTATAACTCTACATGCACTTACTCTACAAGCCCCAACTTCACAAACTCTACACACCGTAGTCAAAACATGTGGCTTGGCCGTTTCAATACTACAAGAACTATTGAATAACAAAAAAGTAATTAACAGTGAATACATTTTTCACCTTACTCCCATGTGACGGTAGCGAAACGGCCAAGCCACATATTTTGACTAAGGTGTAGAGTTTGTGAAGTTAGGGCTTGTAGAGTAAGTGCATGTAGAGTTATAAGCTTGGCTCTACATGAGATCTGATAACTTTTTGACAGTACGAGCCATATGTCTTGGCGGCAACATTTTACATGAAAATGTTTTTGGTGGGATATATATATTAAAGTGTGCTCGGTGTATTAGGCACTGTAAGTAAAATTTCTTCAACTGTGTATCTGGTAATCAATTATGTGTATCTGGTACTGCGTTTTTCTTAGTAAACTTATGAAATAAAGTGGATGTACTTTTAACTGCTGTAAACTTTTTATAACATGATAAATGATAACTACAATGACAATCTATGTTATTTGGTAATTATGTTTGCGTACTTCAGATACGATTACCTCGAATTTGTACACTTTTTTTAATGCGCTCGTGGTGTAGCATGGTTAGCCGTTCTTAATCGATCGGCTACCACCGTCGTGGTTGATACCTGGATGGGTGACCGCCTAATGGTATTTCAAATCGAGCGTTTCTGTGCTTCGGAAGGCATGTAAAGCCGTTGGTCCCGGTTATCACTTAATTATGATAGTCGTTAAGCTAGTAGGATGCCTCCTAGGCAGCTTGAAAAATTCCAACAGTAGGTTGACCACTAGCCTACCGCCATCAATTCGCAGTGGGCATGCGTGGTGGAGTATTGCCCAGTCCCTTTCACCCTCATTTGTGAAAGGAGGGTCGGCAGTGGGATAGGCTGATGATGATGATGATTTTTTTAAAGAGTTCTCATTAAACAACACAACTTTTTCATTTTTACACTATTTACACTAATCTGGTACATTAATGACATATTTCTAATAAAACACTTTTTTCAACTCGTGAACAGCGCGAGTAAGCGTTGCCTGAACTTGCCTGTAAGCTCGTGCAGGTAACTAGTGCAAAATATCTTTCACAACAATGTTATAATCTTATACTATGTCTGTTGACTCGTGAATGCCGCTCAGTGCAGGCGGGGTAGCGGGGGATATAAAGGGAGGGGGGTGGCACTAATTACATTTTCATATTTTTGACAGTGTAAATTCCGCGAAACCGTAAAACACTAAAATTATCCATATTGATAATTATTACGTAGATTGCTTATAACTACGAAACGCAACCAAAATTGTTGTCAGTTTTTTTATTACTAAGCTAGTATGCACTAATACTTCCATGATTCATCGATCTCAGCCATTTACCTTATCATTTTTTTTCGGTCACGATAAACAGTTTTTCAGCCGCCATATCTAGATAACGCAACCGAATATTTGGTCAGTTTTTTTTATAATGACATCAGTACAACTAGTACTTACTTTCTACGTCGAGCTCAGCCATTTACCTTATCATTTTTTTTCGGTCACGATAAACAGTTTTTCAGGCGCCATATCTAGATAACGCAACCAATTGGCGCAGGCAGACCGACTTATTTGGCATCAGAGAGGTATCCTCTATCCGATGAACCCGATTTCATCCATTTACCTTATCGTTACCATTTCTGTCGTGCCCTCCTAGTCTATTAGGAAAAAAAGAGGCGTTCCAAAGCACGCAATGCTATCCTATAATATTCACTCAAAACCTATCAGGTATCATACAGGTATAATGTATTTCCCGTGGTGTTCAGGTTCATGTCAGTATTTAAAGGGGTACGAACTTTTTTGTATGGGAGCTGGCATAGCCACCCGCCGCCATTTTGATTTTTTTTCAATGTGGCGGCGCACGGTGTAAGTGGTATATTTGGGTAGAGGACACTTATACAAACAAAAAATGTTAAGCAATATGGTGACCTAAAGTGTCACGTTTCCGAGATATTTGGAGGTAAAGATCGCCATATGAGAATAACGACAATCATTAAAAATGTACTTATTACGTGTTTATATGCATTAGATTATATTCAAATAATAGTTCCCAGGTTGATTTAACTTTTTATTAGAATATAGCAAAACAAATAGCACGAAAAAACAATATTCATTAATTGGTTACCTACTAAACCACATCGCTATATTCGCAATGAAACACAATGTTGTCAAGTAGCTCGGATCGTAGTGGTTAACTTGTTTTCCATGTCTCCGTTATTAAACAAAAATGACAATACTTGTCTTTAAACATAATGTTACCGAGATTTTTGAATATCGATGTATAAATAATATGAGAAGAATGACAATAGTTTAAAGTTGATTAAGTACATTGATTGTTTTTAAGCAATAAACTGTGGATAAATAATTATTTCATCACGGTTTTAAAAATAAAATAATACACATAATAGAAACAAGCCGTGACCTCAAACCTTTAAATAAAAGGATTTTTTTAAACTACTTAGGTAGCAAACAAACATATATACAGCGCGCCTTAGCGGTAAGCGCTTACCGTAGCCTATGGACGCTTGCAACACCAGGGGTATCACTCGCGCGTTGCCGACCCTACAGAAATATCTTCACACCTTTTTTAAGGCACCCCACGCTCCGTTGGGAAAACCACGGCGGGAGCTCATTCCATAGTCTAAGCGTCCGCGGAAGAAAGCTCCTTTCAGACCGCATAGTTCGAAACTATTTTGGTTCCAATGTGTGAGGATGGACTCCCCGTCAATGGCGAGACTTGCGATGGTAGAAGGTAGCCGTGGGCATCAGGTTAAACAATTCTACAGAACACTGTCCGTTGTACAAGCGGTAGAACACACATAAGGATGCAAAATCTCTCCTCAGATTGAGGGGCCCTAAGCCGGATGTGTGCTGGGGAGCTGTCTAAAGGCCCAAACTGGTATCCAGGAAAGAGCAGTATTCCATATAAGGCCGGACTTGCGACTTGTAAAGTTGCAGCCTTTACCCCGATGTTAAGTACTGCGTCGCTCTGTTGAGCACTTCCAGTTTTTTTGGATGCTAGCTTAAACTTGTCTTCTAGACGGCCTATTGACGTCGTTAGAAATGTCGATGCCGAGGATCCCGATGCTTTCACTAATGTTCGTGTTCTGGAATTGTCACAGCAAATGGGGTTTTCTTAGCGGTGAACGCGCAGACTTGGAAATGGACTATGTTTAGGCAACCGTAATCGGAGACAATAGTTAGCGTGCTCTCGATTTCAGAATATTTGCAATGAGCGTCCTCTATACAATGAATGCCGTCAATAGACAGCATTTCATTGATATGCAGCAGGAACAGTATTTGGGACAGTACAGACCCTTGCGGGACGCCAGCATTTATGTCTCTCAGCTCGTATGCATCTGCTGGACAAAAAATTGGCGACCCATTTGCATAGTCCCTCGGAAAACCCATATGCTGGTAACTTCGTTAGAAGACCCCACTGCCAAACCCGATCGAACGCCTTCGCCACCTTGACTCTCGATGGCGAGTGACCACTCGGCTGGTGACCTTCTAGTGTATACATAGACACATCACATAGAGATACACTAGAAGGTCACCAGCCAAGCGACTATGGTGGAAGCCATATTGTCGGTCACTCAACAAATCGTGATCCTCTAGGTATCTCAAGAGCTGCGTGTTGATCACTTGCTCCATGACATTGGAGAGAATGGGAGGTGATGGCAATAGGCCTGTAATTCATCGGGTCTGATCTATCGCCCTTATTGGGCATTGTGTGCACATGAGCATTCTTTGATGAAGACGGGACTTTCATTTAGGTGGAAGTTTTATTAGGTCGGGTCGAACCGGCCGCGTGACCGGGTTTTTTTATTTATTTTCAACTCACTCACTCGTAAAATAACATTTATTGCACCGCTTTTAGTATCTTAATGCAGCTTTTTGCCCATTTGTGCTTTTTACTTTACATTACCGCACAGTTTTATGAAGGTATAATCCCGATTATGATAAGTTTGTACCTCACTGCAAGTGATATGTGTAGACCAAGCATTCTTAATTTAAACGGGTAAAATAGTTTGACAGCTCACCGCTGTCAAAAAAACCTTGCGTGCCATATTTGTAAACGTTCTCATTGTGTTGATTTGATTATTATCAATAAATCTACTTAAAAAAATACATGTCTGTTTTTTCCTCGCAAGTGTGTTGAAAAACGTCGTATGACACGCGTATGCATTGATTATTACACTTTCGGCTCACTTATTGCGTTCGCCTACGGCTCACGCGCTTTATACGCCTCGAGTATTAATAACCAACTTTGCACACATGTATCATAATGTACTAATACGTCGCTATTGCAATTTTGGCGCCCAGGGAGCATTACTTAGCGATCTTTAGTTCCAATTAACTTGGTAACATGAGATTTTAGGACAAGTATTGTCATTTTTGTTTGTATAATAATGACAAGATGGAAAACAAGTCACGATCCGAGCTACTTTAACAACATTGTGTCAAAGTAGACGAATTCATAGTTTCGTATATCATAATTCGTAGTTCATAGCGATTATTGCGATGCTGTTTAGTAGGTAAGTAATTAAAAATATTGTTTTTCGTGCTCCTAGTTTAACTCTCTACTAAAAAAATGATAAATCAACCTGGGGACTATTATTTGAATACAATCGAATGCATATAAACACGTAATAACTTAATTTTTAATGATTGTCGTAATTCTCATATGGCGATCTTTACCTCCAAATATCTCGGAAACGTGACACTTTAGGCCACCATATTGATTAACATTTTTTGTTTGTATAAGTGTCCTCTACCCATATATACCAGTTTAATCGTGCGCCGCGACATTGAAAAAAAACTAAAATGGCGGCGGCTAGCTATGCCACAAAGGTTCTAACCCCTTTCTCTGTTAACAGAGATGGGCATATTGAGGAAGCAATCAGTTCCAGCTCCAGCCAGTCGGAAAGTAGTCACGCGACGCGATGGGAAGCTCTGGCAGACATCGCCGCGGAACTTCCACCTTTACTAGCTATGGACCCTACTACTGGACAGATTTATGCATTAACTAAATAAAATTTTGGAAAATTGAATTGACTATTTGATTAATATTAATAATACTACATGCAGGGCCGGCTTTACCTGTAGTGCAGGGTGTGCACACGAGCGTGGGGTTTTATGGTGGCTTCTCACGGCGCGTCGTAGGCCGAGCCGCGCCGCGCCGCGCCGATTTCTACGAGCAAGCACGCGCCACGCGCGAGCCCGAGTCACCCCTTCTCACGGGCGCGGCGCGGCGCGGCGCTCGTTTGATTGGAATTTGCCGCATATCGAGACACGCAACGCACAATGTCGCACGTCCAGCCATGGAGAAATTTAAGAGCAGTCAATCCGCCCATACTTTTCATACAAAAGCTTTGTACTGATGATGGCGTTGTTAAACATTTTTCGTTAGATGTTTTAAACAAATTGGTATCTTGTGCACTATATCTAGCCGTGTATCTAGGCAAAAATAAAAAAAAGTGTGAAAGAAATTCAGTAAAAGCCTCCGAAAAACAGCGTTTTTGCACAATTTTTACCTGAACTTTGGCCAGTAACGAAATATCTAGATACCAGGCTTGCAAATATATTCTAAATAACTAACTTTTTTTCACAAACTTGTAAGATTGTTTCACAAGAAGTATACTCCTGGAACAAATTTTATGATATGCGAAATCATGAATGACGACCTAGCGAAGCGGCCGCGAGTGATAAGCGGAATTTACCGACTGATAACCGACGGCTCCTGATACTGTCTCTCTTTTTTCGCAGTCAAACATTATGTTGGATGAAAGGTACAGGCAAAGGTAGGTAGGTAGGCAGGTAAAGGTACAGGCAGGTAAAGGCTTTTAGGCTATGCTTGCGTTGAAGTTGCGTTGGCCCCCTTAAATAACAATTTCTATTTTTACCCGACTGAACCGGGAGGAGGGTTATGTTTTTCGAGTGTATGTATGTCTTTCTTTGGCATGCTCTGCAGCCTAAACGGCTTGATTGAGTTAAACATGAGGTGTCGTTAGATTCGTCTTAACTATGGGAGTAACATAGGTTATATTATTTTTATATGGCGTCTTCGAATAAAAACAGAGGAGGGGAATTAAAACAAAAATGTCGTTATTACAAAAATATGGGTATCAAATGAAAGCTTGTAAACAGCCCATTCCATACATATACAGGTCGTTGTTTTGGTCAGCGACGAGCGACTCAGGGTCGATAATACAAATGATACTGGTGCTAAAAAAATATTTAAAAAATACTTTTTTTTTATAATAAAAATAAAATAATAAAAATTTTGAAAATCATGTAATAAGCTATAGTACTCATAATACTCAACGGGAGTACGAGGGAGTAAAGGGGTGGGGCGATGGCGGCTTGCGCCTAGCTCTAGTCTGTGCACGTGCCTAGTAACCTACTGTGCGGTAATTTTATTTCAAATTGAATAAGGTATTTCTCAACATATTTACAGTATTTAATGGAATTAAGTCCATTTTTGGGGGATATATATTTTGTACTACCGCTCCTGGGTCGCTTGTCGCCATTGAAATATAAAACTAAGGAAGCATAATTGTGAACAAAATCAACGCGAAATTCGGCTCCACACTTTACTACATTGACAAAATATCTCTAGTATTCGAACGAAAGAACACACATGCAAATAAGCCAATTACCTGCGCTTACCGCGTTTGCCTAACGCGTTGTATTCCGGCAAGCGCGATGATTGGTTCTCGGCGGGACAGCCTAATGCTAATTGGTCCGCACGCCTGCTGCAGTGCGAGATGCGTGGACGATGTTATGCATTGATTGTAAGAGGATAAGTTATAAAGTATCGTAATGCATATGCATATATAAGTCGGATTAATTAGTTGTAATTTAACTATACCACTCTATTATATTCATTTAAAAGTTTGTGATGTGCTTTTTGGATTAAAATATTTCTTTGTGTTATAATTGTAAGGATCTAAAATTAAGAAGTATTTTAATCAGTTTATGGTTTTTACATACGAATTATAGAGTGATGGGTCGCGTTAAGGTCATATCAGAGGGCGAACCACAAGCTCTTAAAACAATATTATTATAACCTTATTTGACTTTTGTTTTTCTTTGACATCCGACGTCAAAACGGGACAAAAGACGAATAAGGTTATTTTAACCTTGTTTTAAGAGCTTGTGATAGGCCCCCAGGAGATACGTGAATGGTGTTATGAAAAATAAGTAAGCTTGTTCATGTGTTTACTTTTTATTTTTTGTAAGCTATGTGGCACCTTTGAAAGTAAAAAAAGTGTATGATGTGTGATCAGTAGCGAATATTGCAGAACTCTAGAACTCTAGACTGCTTGCTGTGTGCACAATAGTCAACACGGAATGCAGAACTCGGAACTCTAGAACTCTTTTCAGTGGAATCGGCGCCTAAAGTGTCACGTTTCCGAGATATTTGGAGGTAAAGATCGCCATATAAGAATAACGACAATCATTAAAAATGAACTTATTACGTGTTTATATGCATTGAATTGTATTTAAATAATAGTACCCAGGTTGATTTAACGGATAAACGTTGAGACGTGACGCTGGTCTGGGCATTCAATTTTTTTTAACAGATAGTAAATTATCTAAGAAGTCTTTCTGCAAAGTCATTTCTTGAAGCAACCTCATAGTTTGTATTGAAATTTGTTAATACAATCACAATTTTGCGACTTTTGACATGACAGTTGCGTTTCTTTAGGAAAAAGTGTAGTCCATACAGCCAAATGAGATGAGTTTTAAATGTATTTATATTGAAATTCAACTTTGATAGGTTTTTTTTTATCCAAACTTATTTTATATGTATAAAAAACTGCAATTATACATTTTACAAGAAATATCGTAGGTTCAAACGGTTCAAAAACCAACTCAGCGCACCCCCACTCTTTGTAGTCTTGTGGTTACTACCCCTAGAGTGTATATAAAAAGCCGGCGGCGCGGAGGGAGAGCAGGCATAGGCGACCAGCAAGCATCCCTCCCCGTACCCCCTCGCATACCCCCCTCCCCCCTACCCCACGTCCCGTCTTGGAAAGTTTTACCGATTTAACTATTTATTTGGATATTACCTCCAAATATCTCGGAAACGTGACACTTTAGGCCACCATATTGGTTAACATTTTTTGTTTGTATAAGTGTCCTCTACCCATATACATAAGTAACACCGTGCGCCGCAACATTGAAAAAAAAACTAAAATGGCGGCTGGCACGCTATGCCACAAAGGTTCTATCCTCTTTATAATTATAGGTACTAGTGCATAACAGTTTAAGTGAAATATCAAAACGTGTTAAATAAATACGCATGTTGCGTTCATGTTGCATAACACTTTCCAGAGTCACAAGTATAGGATTTCAAAATGTTTATTTACTCACATATGAAAAGTGATTCCAGCATTCTTCATATCTGTATGGCTTCTACACCACTTAACAACACATGACGGCATATTTGCACAATGTAAACAACGCAAAACACAATAATAATCACAGTTCTAAGTCCCTCGCGACACGAACGCATCGACTCAATGATACCGGCGAACTGTCAGCGCGATGAGTCTCTCTTTTTTGGCAACGCCCACCGCGGTTCGGTTTGCGTGGAATGATTTTTGAGCTCGAGTTACATTTCTTTAGTTTTATATTTCAATGCTTGTCGCCGACCAAAACAACACCCTGTATATATATATATTATAATACCATATTTTCAAAATTGCTGTTACTATAATTAATTACTGTTATACTCTATTCAGTTATTTTTTGTTTTACGCAGTCGGGTTTTTTTTGTCCTTAACTAAACTATTCTGATCCAGGCATCGTGCTGGTCATTCTTATTTTTGTGCTCCGCATTTTTCGAGTTCAACAAAGATGGTTCGTTCTCGTAATAATGTAAAAATTCGGAAATCGTGTCATTCGACCACTCCATATTTAAGCTCGCAGAGTACCTCACGTTCGAACGCTTCGAGATAAAATGAACGTGTTCAAACGCACACACAACTCCGCACAAAACCGAGCCACCCACGCGCGCGCCCGTGCCCAGGGCTGCATTCAGACCCTCAAAATATTATTGTACTTATATTTTTTTTTTTTTTTTTTTTTTTAATCTGTTTTTATGGGCTTTGTCGCTTATGCGATTATGTCGCCCTGGTAATTACAATTCATAATCGTCACAATCAACCACACTAATTTCTAATGATTAATTTATACAATGCCTTGGCGGGATCAGAAAATGGGTCAGCCAGAGCGCTGTTACATGCTCCTATATTTTGAAATCGAACTGTTCGGAGAGATTCATTCCGGACACACTCCATCAGTACTAGGGAATGCAAACCGGTTTCACCGAAAATCGAAAAACCGGTTATTCGGTACGGTTTTGACCAACAAAAAAACCGGTTTCACATAATACCAAAACCGGTTTTTCGATTTTTTTCGGTTTTCCTTTCAATGTTTGGAAAAACTAAAAAAGGAAGATTTGCCGCCGTTTTATAAACTGAGTGCAATGCAGTGAGTATTTTTGTGATGAACTGAAGTGTGTTGATGTGTAGTATGTTGAGCTGGTAAGAAAATAACTTAAAATAATGATTGTTTTTATGATAAATATAAAACATGTAAAACTTTTTTTTACAATACTTAGGTAGCAAACCAGCGTACGGCCCGCTTGATGATAACCGTAACTGGTTATCTCGCTATAGATCCCTAGCCTATAGATTCTTGCAACATAACGGTTATCACTCGCACGTTACCAACCCTCAACCTTTTTGAAGCGGGGAGCTCATTCCACAGCCTGAGCATCCACGATAGGAAGCTTCTTTGAAATCGCACAGTATGAGAACATTTTGGTTCCAATTTGTGAAGATGGACTCCCCATCGGTGACTACGATGGATCAAGGTAACTGGGAATCAGGTCAATCAATTCTTCATAACACTGTTGGAAAAGCGGTTGAACACACATAAAAAGGCAGTATCTCCTCAGACTAAGGGGCTTTAAAACACTTGTGAGCTCGGGATCATCGACAATTCTAAAGGCACGTCGCTGAACTGAGTCTAAATACCCAAGCTGGTATCCAGGTGCCCACAGAAGACAGCATTACTTCATTTGGGCCAGACTTGCGACTTAAATAGTTGCAGTCTTTGTCTCGATAAGAAGTACTGCTTCGCTCTATTAATCACACCGAGTTTTTTGGATATCTTGTAGATGACTTTGGAACAGAACGTCGCTACAACTTTTCTACAATATAGAACGTGAGATATTTGCACGGTTCGTGTAATGAGCGTCCCATGTAATTTCATCTGCATAGCAATGAATGCTGGCAATAGAGAGTGATATACTCTCTATTGCCAGCATTCATTAATATGCTGGAGGAACAGTGTTGGGGATAATTCAGAGCCTTTCGGGACGCCAGCATTAATGTCATGCTATCGGAGCAACTACTATCAACGAAGGCTCTTATGTATCTGCCAGACAGCAAGCTGACTGATTGGTGTTATTTTTTACCCGTCTGCACGACGACGAAAGCAACGAACCGTGTAGTCTATATAAACGAGTATCTGATCTACAGAGTTAAATAAACGATAATTTCCATAAATTTTAACAAAATCAAAATCAAAAAGTCATTTATTCAGTTTAGGCCCTAGTAAGGCACTTATGAACGTTAAATTGGTACATACAGTTGAATTTACTACCGGTTCGGAATACACTTAAACTGAGAAGACTCCGGCAAGAAACTATGAAAAAGAGATGGATTGATTGTCTGAAAGATGATATTGGTAAGAAACGAGTGAATGCTGGTATAACGGATAGAAGAAGCGTACATATTGCGCCGATACCAAATTATAGGGAACAGGACAGGCAGATGATGGTGTCTTTGATGTTTCTTTTATACCCACTTCATTAACTTTAACTGACAATAATTCCTGTTTGCGATTTTTAAATCTTAGGCACGGTTATTATCTATAATTCGAGCTATAGAAATAACGTCAAAAAAAAAACGAGCGAACATTTAAAAAACCGGTTTAAAACCGGTTAACCGGTTTTTTCCTCTCATAACCGAAATAAAAACCGGTTTTCATTTTGCCACGGTTTTGCATTCCCTAATCAGTACATGGTATACATCGTCAATGACTCCGCACTCTGAGCAATTAGGGGAATCATTTTTACGCATCAAGTATGCAAACTTATTTGAAGGAATGTGTCCAGAGCGAAGTCTCATAGCAGTCACAGCATCGTTTCTACTCAATACTCCATTGTCAATCCAGGAATAGCTCAATGGCTGTGACTGGATCGTTTTATACCATATTCCTTTTGATTTTGATCTTTCATCAAAGTATTCTTTAAACCTAGCAAAACAATCCTTTTTTACTTCTTTAAAATACTCGGTAAAGAATGGCAAAACCGTGACAGGAACACCATCACTTACGGCCTCTTTGGCTAAAACGTCTACCCTTTCATTTCCGCTTATTCCAATATGGGATGGGATCCACTGCAATATTATTGTCCTACCATTGAATTTCATTTTAGTTATTTGCTTTAAAATCGAATATGCCATCGGGGTACCTCGATAAATAGAGGAACACCGAGCCAGGTGCTGGAGTGAGCTTTTTGAGTCTGTCAGTATTAATAACTTATTAAAATCTATTGAATCTAAATATGACAAAGTTTCATTAATAGCCAAAAGTTCGATGCTCATGATTGAAATGTCGGAATCTACTCTAAATTTCATGAAAGTGTTTAATTGAGGATCAAAGAAAGCCGCTCCAGCCCCATTGTTGAATTTTGAACCGTCAGTGAATATTCTGTAAAATCATTATATATATATAAATATTCATTATTAATAAACTCTTCGCACACAATATTTAATTCTGAAGCGTTATATTGATTTTTAGGTTTATATATTGGGGTCAAATTTGCCTTAATTACATTGGATGTATCTATGTTAGTAACCCAAGTGTCTAATAAAAACATTTCTAAATTACTGCTTGAATACACTTGAAGACTATTAAGGGTGCTATGCAAAGAAACTAATAAAGGTAGTCGTTTATTGTTCCAGTACCGATTTTGACATAAAGAGGATAGCTTTTCAATACTTTGTATGATTGAGTTATTTTTGAAACTTTTAGATTTCAACCAAAATTTTCCGGCTAAAAATCGTCTACGGAGGTAAAGAGGGGGCAGACATAGTTCACTTTGCATCACATGGATGGGGGTGCTTTTAATAAAACCACCGATAACTCTCATTGCCTGATTTTGAGTTTTATCTAGTTTTTCTAAATTAGATCGACAACTATTATCAAATAGAAAGCTAGCGTAATCTAATCGACTTCTTATTATTGATATATACAACCTTCTCAAATGTTTTGGATGAACCCCCCAACCAGGTCCAGCCAGAACCTTGAATACATTGAGGAATTTTTTAACTTTATCCAATGTTTCGTTGATATGTCTGCCCCATCTCAGCGAACGATCCAGCCACATCCCCAAGTATTTAACAGAGTCAGTAACTTGCAACGGCGTATTCTTAATTTTAACCTCAGCAGACATTCTATGAAAGCCTTTTTTGAAGATGCAGACTTTACTTTTAAGAGGAGAAATTTCTAAATTTAATTTGTTAAAATATTCGACTATTAGATCCAAAGCTGAATGTAGTTCTGTTAAAGCAGTATCTAGATTATTCGAACAAACATATAGAACGTAGTCATCAGCATATTGAGAAATATGAACATTAGAAATTAATTTGCACATATGTGCAGTAGCTACATTAAAAAGCAGAGGAGAGAGGGGGTCTCCTTGAGCCAATCCACGACTGGAACATCTTGTTATTTTAAAATCTACTGTTTCAATACTTAAGTATCTTTCGTTTAAAAACACCCAGAGATACTTACAAATTTTCGAACCTACTCCAAAATTATATAAAATGGTTAAGAGACCAGAAATATCAACATTGTTGTACGCATTTTCAATATCGAGAAAACAGCTAAGTGTAAAAAGGTTTTCCGAAAACCCTATCTGAATTCTAGAGATTAAACTACTAAGATTATCGAGACACGATTTCGCTTTACGAAAACCAGTAGTATTTTCCGAAAAGGCATTTTTTCTCTCTAACAACCATTCCAGTCTAACATTGATAATGGAATGAAAAATTTTGCACAAACAGGAAATAAGCGAGATTGGTCGTAAAGCTGATTCGCTGGAAGGATCACGACCTTGCTTAGGAATAGGTACAATTTTGATGTGACGCCACTGGTCGGGGAAAAAGCTAAGAGTAAAGAATTGATTATAAAGTTGAAGAAGAATAGATTTTCCTATTTTAGGTAGATTTTTTATCATTGTATATGACACTTCGTCACACCCAGGAGCAGAGTCTTTGGATTTAATGCACTTTTCCATTTCGTGAAAAGATATTTCGGATTCAAGATCGGGGTTACAAGAATCAAAAGGTGGTTCGGAAGGGCAGGCGAAATCAGGCGCTAAATTATTAAGAAGGTTGCAGGCCCTATCTTTCTCAATGTAAGATCTTGGCGAGTTGTAACCTTTGAGCCATCTCATACGATTCCACACTTCGCCAGAAGTTAATGAACCATCGATTGTAGAACAAAAATTCAACCATGAATCATTTTTGGCTTTTCGTATTAAACTTTGCGCGTTACGTGTCCTATCTTTTAGTTTATCTAAATTTTGAGGCGTAGGATTTTGTCTAAATAGTGTTAGCGCTAAACGGCGCTCTGCAACAGCTTTCGATAGTGTTGGCGTCCAATATGGCTTTGGATCAAAATTATTGCATGGATTTTGACAAATTTTATTATATGGAATACTAGCATCGGCCGCCCTATTTAAAATATCCATAAAAGCATCGTAAGCCTGTTGGGGATCCCTAGGAAGAATAATTTCAGGAAGCGCATTCTCAATAAAATTGGAATATAATTGCCAATCAGCTTTTTTGAAGTTTCTCTTCTTAATAAATGTAGGTAACTTATTAAAAGAAGAACTCAATTTGATCATAAGATGATCACTACCTAATGATTCTTTTAAAACTTTCCAGTCGAATTTATACGCTATGTCTGAGGACGCTATGGATACATCAGGGGCGGATTGCTGTAGTAAACCATCAACTAGTTTTACTCGGGTAAAAGTACCATCGTTTAAAGTCATGAAGTTGTTGTCAATAAGAGAATCGAAAATTTGGGTACCTCTAGTGTTTGTCTTACAAGACCAGTTTGGATGATGTCCGTTGAAGTCACCAAGCAAGAGAGTCTTCCTCGTTACTAATGAAAATAAGATATCCCAATCGGAATTAGACGTATGAATAGATGGTGGACAATACACACAGATTACGTTTTCAATATAGTCACAATTAAATATCTTGATATGTAGGACTTCTATACCACTATTGAAATTTTCGACAGAGCATAATTTACATTTAATAGATTTATGTGTAAATATTGCCACACCTCCATAAGAGTCATCTCTGTCGCAACGAAAAATATTATAGTCTTTTAACTTCAACCGAATTTCAGGATTCAGCCATGTCTCACATACAGCTGCAATGTGGATTTTTTCATTCAAAAGTAGGTGATCAAATTCTATCAATTTAGGTTTAATGCTCTGCGCATTCCATTGAAGAATATTTAATTGTATCTTTTTATTGGCCATTAAGTATATTTTTAAGGAAAGACCAGTCTGCAAAATTGTTAACAATCCACGATATCATCCAATCTACGCAAATCTGAATAATTCTTTTAAATTTATTTATAAACGTATCTTCTTCCAAAATAATATTTTTCAGTATTTTTATAAAACGACTGAATGACATATCCGCTTTATTTTTCTTCTTCTTAGAACTGTGCTCACTATCATGCATTTTTTCTTCATCCGAATCTGAAAGATTACTGTCTGACCAAAAGTTTGCATAAGTCTTCTCCGTATCAGCGGTTGATTTTTTATCCGATTTTTGCTTTTGGCGTGTATGTTGTTTATTTTTGGACTGCGAAGGGATATCTTTCGTGACTGATTTTGTTGGAGTTGCTATTTGAGCATATGAAGGTGACTCCAGTATTGCTTCCTGAGGCTTTGATGAATTATCAGGTATGGACGAGTGCGAAGGTATATTTTCATTTCTGGGTATATATGCCGGTGTATTTTGTATTGAGATTGGTGTGTCTGTCGGTGGGACATACATTGTAAGTGCTTTGGTGTATGGAACGTTAAATTCTGACATAATACTTCTAATTTTTTTCTCCTTTAAGTAAATTGGACAGATTTTAGATAATGCCAGATGGTTACCAGTACAGTTAATGCATTTAAATGTAATGGATTCACAATTATCATGGTTTTTTCCACATTTAGGACAGACAGTCTTTAACGATGGACACCTTATGCGTGAATGTCCAAATTTCCAACACTTTGAGCATTGCGTAACCGGGAAAACGTAGGGTTCTACTTCAACACGCATCTCGAATATGTATATAAATTGAGGCAAAGATGGACCCTCAAAGCCAATTCTTACAGTTTCACACTGAATCCATTTAGAACCATCGTCTGACCTGCGTTGCAGGCGTCGTATATTTGCCACTCCAATAGGGCTATAGATTATGTCTATTATTTCTTTTTCTGATAATTCTATATCAATATTTTTAATAATACCGTATGAAAGGTTTACTTCAAAGGATTTTTGAAATCGCCATCCCAATTGAATTAGAGCTTCACAATTCGTTAGGTAATCGACATGTTTTTTGTCATTAAATTGAACAAGAATTTTATAAGGACTTAAATACTTCACTTTGGTTATATTTCCTATGTTATGTGCTTTAAACAATTTCGCTAATGCAAACTGTTTTGGCATTTTATCTTTGCAGGTAATGTATACAATTTCAGCGTTTTCTCGAATTCGTTTAGGTCCTCTCTTATTTACTTCCAACCATTCTTCTTCTTCTTCGCGAGTTCTCTTGCTTGATCTACTCTCACTCTCCAGGGACTCCATAGGGTATTGTTCTTCTGCCTGTATCATAACTATTTCTTCCGCAATTTGAGATTGTTCTACAGAGCGACAACCATCGTTCACTTCAATAACACTAGAAAGTGTTATATCTTCGGTCATTATGAATAAGGTGCAAAATCAAACAATAAGCCGGCCCGACCCGACCCAACGCGGGCAGGCCTAAACAAAAGAATTCCGAGAACTAGCAAGGGCCGACGGCGCATCGATCGTATAATTAAACAAAATAAACGGCTTAACTACACGGCGTGCGAATTGACACTGATTGTACTTATATGGAAAATAAAATTATACTAGGTACTTGTCGAAAATAATACTGCATTTTGCTTATC
The DNA here is from genome assembly GCA_951394255.1 of Polyploca ridens. Classification (NCBI taxonomy): domain Eukaryota; kingdom Metazoa; phylum Arthropoda; class Insecta; order Lepidoptera; family Drepanidae; genus Polyploca; species Polyploca ridens. Next base: position 7,815,386 of record OX596256.1, on the reverse strand, counting down.
GTCCATTTTGTTATTTAACTGAAATAAAAATGTATTTGTAAGGACATTTTAGTTTTATTGTTATTGTAGGTACAAATTGACCAAATTTAGGCAAGTAGATGTTTATCTCAGCCAATCCGTCAATCGAAACTTCGTCTTTGGCATTGACACGACATAGCATGTCGTCAGATGGAATACATTCAATACAAATTAAATTTACTTTCTTTCACAGCATCGCATGAAAGAATCAGGAGTAAATAGGCCGATTTACTACAACTAAAACAACTATTACAACTTTATTTCATAATTAAAGTAATATTTTTAATTTATTTCAACAAATAACAGAATTAATCGACCTGAAGGTAAAATTATGGTATTTTCTCGTAGGTAGTAAGTATCCTGGCATTACGATACTACATAAGTACTATATTTATATTTATTATACTACGAAATCCAACCCTGCCCGCGCCGCGCCTTTGAAGTTACCGACATTTAGCGGATCGGACGCGCCAGCCCAAGTCGCGCCGAGCATTGCCTTCACACGGCGCGTGGCGCGGCGCGGCGCGGCGCGGCTCGTCCCACCACGCGCCGTGTGAAGCGACCAAATTGGACGCGCCAGGCCGAGTCGCGCCGAGCATTGGACGCGCATGCCCAAGTCGCGCCGAGCCGTTGCCTTCACACGGCGCGGGGCGCGGCGCGGCGCGGCGCGGCTCGGGCTACAACGCGCCGTGAGAAGGCACCATTAGGGGGCGCCGAGGGCCGCTCACGACGACGACGCTGCCAAAATGCTCTTTCATCAAATAAGTAATGCGCTTTAAATAAATAAATAAATATCCTGGGACATTCTTCACTCACGGTCATCTGATCCCAAACTAAGCAGAGCTTGTACTATGGAAACCAGATAACTGATATAATACAAATAGTAGGTACTTTTTGTTTGTAAATACATACTTAATATACATAATTAAACCCGGACTCAATACCCCTAACATGAGTTTTCTACGCTAACGTAATCTACACCCGCTAGCGACTACGGTAAATATTTTGTATGACGAGTACCGCCTCTAGCGGACACTTGGAACCATTTCATACAAAATTTTGTAGATTACGTTAGCGTAGAAATCTCATGGTAGGCGTACAGGACATACAGACATGTTCATGCACACTAATGCATGTCCTGTGCGGGAATCGACCCCACAACCTGTGGCACGATAGGGGGAATCATAACCAACTGCGCCAACAGGCCCGTTTTTGCTCTTGAATTGTGTCTTCTAAAGCGTCTTTTCGCGCGCTCTTTTTCCAAAATGGAAGTCCCATCTCGTTGAAGACTGCCCTCGTGCAGTCAGTGACTGCCCAAAAAGGGCGACAGATCAGACCCGGCGAATCACAGGCCGATCGCCATCTCCTCCCTTCTCTCCAAAGGTATGGAGAGTGTGGTCAACATGCAACTCTTGAGATACCTACCTAGAAGATTTATGAAATTTCACGATGGTGAAAATATAACTGTAATCATGGCTGTAAGTATTCCATTTCGGTCGCGTGCCTACTAGAGGGCGCCAGGTTACTGATTGCACCCGGGCGCTTCAAAGGCTTGAGTCGGCCCTGACTACATGCATAGCGCAAAGCTGAGTAGGTTCCTGCGGTAGTCGAGTGGTGCGGGAGGGGTTGACATGTGCTTTACAGACTTACTAAGTATTAGAACTGTCTCGCTAATAATACACGTCATTTGACGTAATGAAAACACACCCCCCTCCCCCACACCGCTCCACTACCGCAGGAACTTACTCAGTTATGCTACTATTATTATACTTAAACACATAGCCAGTCAATATTATTACAGCTTATCATACAATAGTACATTGTGATACATGTGTGCAAAGTTGGTCATTACACACGAGGCTGTATTAAGCGCGTGAGCCACTGGCGAACGCGATAAGGGAGCCGAGAGTGTAAACTTGCACACATATATCACAATGTACTATAATCTAACATGTTTCGGGGGTTTCATAAGTAAAGCATTGGATAATGAAAATGGGCATTAGCATATTAGTTTTTATTCTTAAAACTAATACTTAAAGTAGGTACCACATATATTAAATGAAACTGTTCTTGATTTTTACCATAGCTACACCATTACTACTATGTGATCCACCAAACACAATCACTAATAAAGAAGATTGTCCAATACTATTCCAAATAGTTTCAATCCAATTGTCAATAGTCTTTATCTTTTCCAATTCATTTTCATCATTGATTTCAAGTTTCAAATGTGCCATTGCCAAGTTGTATTCTTTAACTGCTTTGGTGAGTTCTGAAATAACTTCATCTACTCTGTCAACAGTATTCAGTTTAACTTTTTTCGGTTTTCCCTTTTTTAGCTGTGAAGAAATATTATCCTTAGCTTGAGCCAAATATGTATGATAATCACCTGTTATATCATCACACCCAATAATTAATGATGATTTCTTTTGTTCTAACATGCGATTAAATATTGACAGTGCATATTGAGGGGATTTATGCATTGTAATAACATTTTCTTTATACTGTTTTCTATTTGTATGCACAGCATCTCCATATTCCATATTTTGACTCAGTTTCAGCTGAACTAGTTTCAATGATGCTAGTGAATCTTCCACAGAACAATGCCCATCTTTACCAGATTGTATGTCCTCATGCAAGAACTCTTTAGCCAATGCTTTTAGTTTGGGTTTTCGAGTTCTTTCTCCAGTGAAATTGTATATTAAACTTGTATCTATGATATAGGGATGCATCATCTTTAAAGCATGCAAATCAGTATTTAGAGACTGGCCCACCAAAATAGCATCAGGTGGTAAAAGTTCCTTTATATCATTTTGAACATCTTTTAGCCTTTTAGTGACATCATTTAAGAGTGATTTGGTAATACCAGAATAACGGGTTAAATAATCAGTGATATTATTGTATGGTTTAACTAAAGATTCATATATGGTTTCATGTTTTTCGTTTACTATAGAAACTCGAGTCAATTCTGAACCAGCATTTGTCATGCACATTTCACAATCCAAACCAAAAAGTGGTGACTTAGATGTTACAGGAGCATATTTTTCTTTTGTCATGACATAATCAGCATATGCAGTTTTCAATTTACCTTTTAATGGTATGGGATAATTTTCTTCAATTAGTTGCCAAGCTGATAATATTAATTGTGTTCTTGGAAATGTATCATTGGAAGTGAAGTCTATTGTAACCGGACTCTCATCTCCTATAGGGAAAACAGCTTTCATCATGACCATTAAATCCTTTCTTGCTTCCAGAGCTAAGTTCATGCTACCATACTTATGTATTATGCTTTCTTTTTCTACTTCAGATAAGGGTACTAAGGCAAGTTCTTGCACACAAGAGCCATCGTAAACCGATGGAGTTAAAATTTCAATAAAATCATTGAATATTTTTTTCGAACAGGGAAATCCAGCTGAAAATTTTTCCCAGTGATTGATAGATACCCCTTCAAGTACAAGACAAGTAGTTTGACAGATATGGTTACACTTATCCAGTACATACCACCTCGGTGGCTGAGACAAATTGAGATTTCCAAGAAGAGAATGTAGCAACAAATGTTGAATGTCCGTAAGAACCAGAGGCACTCTCTCTTTTGTGGGTGTAGATAGACTAGCAGCCTCTCCTGTCGTTTTAAGTCGAAACTTGGGAAGGTGTTTTTTGTTATTCTTTACTATTTTATCACCTTTATTTTCAAAATCTTCTGATGTTCTTTCTTGTCCTGAAAAACAGAGAGTAGCCTTAAAGATGGGTCGTTGGAGCTGGGGTATATACTGAGGAAATATCTGAGCAGACAAATTGTAGAATTTATTTTGTACATTACCTAGGTACCTACCATTATTTTCATTCAAATGAACACACTTACTTGTTTCTAATTCACCACACGTACGGCGCTTTTTACATAAAGGTGAACCAGATAAAGCACTCATTATAATAAAACTTATATCTTAAACAGGAATCACAAAACACATTTAACATCAAAGAAAATTCAATAATTTATCATAACCACATTCTAGTCTTGTGTACTAGTTTGCTACCCAGGGTTAGAGGTGGTTTTTTTTTTTTTTTGTTAATATGTTCGTGACCATGGATACAACTCCTTCAGTCGCATACATTTTATTTATTATATCACTTTCATATAGTCCGCACATTTACTTTCACATTGTCCGCATGATCAGTCACCGTCCAGTCATGTTTTAGTAAAATGGTGGTCATTGTACTAAAACTTATCACGGACTTTTTGAGACAACTTGTAAAGTCACGATACACATAATTCATTTCATTTCACTTCACTAGTGCACATGGATTGATATTTATTGGATAAAATACCACCGATAATATGCAATAAAACTCAAAATACACGAATTTATGAAAATAAAACTGAAAATGCTACGTCAATCTGCAAGTTCCCGCCAAAAAGTCCCGGTTAGAGGTGGGTAGCTATCAGCGTTGCCAGAGTGACTTCACGATTGAATACGCACAGCACCTAAAAATAGTACGAAACTTAACTTTTGAGTACGCAGTGAATAAAAAATTATTTAAGTAATTTCTCAGATAAAGTAAGTTTATTAATTGCATTTTGTAAGTGCTGTTTGCACACCGAAACCGAAGAAACCACGAAATAACAAAAACAAACCAGCGAAACCACAAATGGTAACACCGAATGATGAATCATAGTACGAAACATGAAATACAAAAGAAACAAACTGGGGCGCTAGTGCTCATTTTGTGCTGAAACTTGCTTTACAGAAAATAAAATTATTAAACTTTTTTATTTTGATTTTGAAAATTAGTATTTTTTGGCTTAAAAATGAGGAGTTTTCTTAAGATACCTCTATGGTCAAAATACCTGTCAAATTGTGTTACTTAAGGTTCAAATTGGTTCGAATTATCAACAGTTCGACAGGTATTTTGTTCATAGAGGTATCATAAGGCCATTGTAGGTCTGAAACCATGGGAAAGCTGCAGACCATATTTTAAGAAGCTGGGAATATTGCCAGTCCCATGTATTTATATACTGGAATGCCTCACTTTTGCGAAAAAGCATTCCAACCGATTTAAAATATTTTCATTAAATAGAAATCTTCGTGGGGCTAAAAATAAACTTGTGCTACCAGGACCGACTTGCACTCTTGTAAGGAAGAGTTCGTACTACATGATAGGACATATTTTTAATAAACTCCCGGAACATATTAGAAGCCTATGCTATGATCAATTCAAGCACAAAATAGGAAATATTTTACATGAGAGAAATTATTATGACATTCGAGAATATTTTAATGATAAATTTAATTAATTGACAAATTTGTTTATCTGCTGGGAATCGTACCTTATTGTAATTTAATTAATTTTTATGATAATTTTATTAATTTTTGAATTTGTTTATCTGCTGGAAATCGTGCCTTATTGTAAATAAGAATAATTATAAATGTATGTTATAGGTATTATCGTGATACTCATGAAAATTTGTACGCTTGATAAAGGCATAAAATAGTGGGACATATACATTGTAACATCCTCATTGACCTATTTTAACAAATATATAATTTTGAATTTGAATTTTGAATAAGAAAACTCGTCATAAAATAGTACGCAAATTGGCGGGAGAGTACCTGAGAACGCTAACTAATGAAATAGTACGCAATGCGTACTAATGCGTACCCTAATGGCAACGCTGGTAGCTATTCTAATAACTAGCAAAAAAACGGCTATTCACAAAATAGCCACGGCTATGTTATCTGTCAACACGATAATTGGCTATTGGCTACTGAATGGCTACTGGCTACTGGATGGCTACTGGCTACTGGATGGCTACTGGCTACTGGCTAGCTAGAAAGAATGACGAATTTTCTTACCTTTCTAACTCTTGATAATTCGAACCAATTTGAACCTTAAGTGCACGATTTGACAGGTATTTTGACCATAGAGGTATCATCAGAAATCCTCCTCATTACGAGAAGTTTACAACTCACACAGCGCGTAGCCGCCTAGCCGCCAGGTCACTAGCCGCCACTAGCCGGTAGCTGGCCGGCTTGCCAAAGCCATTCTAGCCGCCACTAGCCGGTAGCTGGCCGGCTAGCCAAATCCAATCTAGCCGAGTAGCCGGTAGCTGTGTGTGCGTGCGCTTACTGCGAAACTACGTAGTAGTGCGAGTCCCGAAAGTGTGAAATTCGAGTGCATGTCGTTATTATTATTTCGAATTTAAAACGATTTTAAACCTATTTTTTCAAATTTAATTTAATTTCAATTAGTCTGGAATATAATTGGGTTTAAATACATCGTTTTAATCATCTGACCCAGCGCGACATCTATGGTTTACTTGCCTACAATTAAAGACTGAGTCGATGTACTGTGAAAGCTTTTAGTTCATATCCATATATAGAGATGACGTTATTGTTCATTTTCGATGTTTTTATTAGTAATACGTATGACCTATGAGAAGATCCGGAAGGCCGTCACAATCACTACCTTCTAGCCATAGAACTTACCCAATGCGCGCCATCTCTCTCTATCTTGGGTTCGACGAATCCACTTTTTACCAGCAGCCTTTCGCAGATCGTCACTACATCTCGCTGGAGGGCGCCCTACACCACGTTTGCCGAGACGCGATCTCCACTCAAGAACACGTTTTCCCCACCGGTTATCTCTAAATTTCTTATGATACCTCTGTGGTCATAATACCTGTCAATACGTGCACTTAAGGTTTAAATTGGTTCGAATTATCAACAGTTAAGTGCTTATTACACCTTCCTATTTGTAGGATCCTAACTAGGATCGCTCTGACTAGGAAGCAGAAGCTGTTCTAACTGCGATTACACCTTCCTATTTCCTAGTTAGGATCCTAAAAATAGGACGGTGTAATAGTTACTTTAGACAGGTAAGAAAACTCCTCATTCTTTCTAGCTAGCCAGTAGCCAGTAGCCATCCAGTAGCCATTAGCGATCCAGTAGCCGCTAGTCAATTATCGTGTTGACAGATAAAATAGCCGTGGCTATTTTGAGAATAGCCACGGTATAGTTATTAGAATAGCTACCCACCTCTAGTTATATCAGCGTTGCCATTAGGGTACGCATTAGTACGCATTGCGTACTATTTCGTTAGGTAGCGTTCTCGGGTACTCTCCCGCCAATTTGCGTACTATTTTACTGACAAGGCATAAAAAAAAAATTAATCAAAATAATAAAGTTCAATACTTTTAATTTCTGTCAACCAAGTTTCAGCATAAAATGAGTACTAGCTACCCCGGTGTGTTTCTTTTTAAACATCTAGGAACAATTCCTTTAGAGTAGTAATACCGAGCAATCCGATTCCGAAACTAGTCAATGATTTGTCACTGATTTTGAAGAGTAAAGACCAATCACTGCATCTTGTGTTCATTATTTGACCAATCGGCGCGCATATGTCCTTGAATTAGCCAATCAGAGCGCATTGGCGGTGGTGGGGAATTGGCGGAATAGATTGCAAGCAAAATGAACGTCATTGCGCTTCTTTGGGCTAGTTGTTCGATGTTTTCAAAATACGCTTTTATTAGCTTTACTTGTATGTATGTAATGGAATCTTCAAACTTAATTTTCATTGACTTCCAAACGTCAGATTAAACTGAAATTTTGCACACTTCAAGTACCTACCGAATTTGGGACCACCGAGCTGATCTGATGATGGATTCGGAAGGTAGGCACTGGAACTCCATAACGGAATAACGTATGTTAGCCGTGTTTGGACTTGTTGGAATCGTCTTGAAATGCAGTTTTGACTACATAGGGTGCTTTTCAGGGTCTGATGATGGAGTAGGAGGGTTGGCACTGGAATTCCATAATGAAGCAATGTTTCTTAGCCGTGTTTTGGCTTGTTGGGATTGTCGTAAGATGCACTTTGATCATTTATGGTTTTCAGGGTATGATGATGGAGTCAGAGGGTAGGTACTGAAACCCCATAGCGGAGCAACGTTTCTTAGCCGTGTTTGGGCCTTGGGCTTGATGCTGCCTAAATGTAAGCAGCTTTTGTAATTAAGTTTAATACTTGAATAAAAATCGTGGGGCGCTTTTCCTTGAAACCCAATAGAATTTCTTATCATTATTATAAAGAAATTTCGTAAATTACAAAATGAAAAGCGTCCCACGCTTTTTCATTCAAATATTAGACTTAATTATAAAAATTGCTTACATTTAGACCCTTACGGGATAGACAGAGAATATACTTAGGTTCAATTTTATTAAAATTTAACACTTTTTAGTGCAGGGCTTTTTAAAGCATGTTTTTTTGTTTTTTTTTAATTATAATTTATTTTTATTCCATGTTCGTTCATCATTCTTTGTTACTTTTTGTGGTTTCACAGGTTTGGTTTTGCTCTTTCGAGGTACCTTCGGTTTCGGTGCGCAAACGTTAATTACAAAATGCAAATAATGCAATTAATAAACACTTTATCTGAGCAATAACTTGAATAATATTTTATTGACTGCGTACTCTAAACTTAAGTTACGTACTATTTTTAGGTTCTGTGCGTATCCTATCGTGAAGTCACTCTGGCAACGCTGAGTTATATTCTCTTTGATAAAACCCAAGATTATATTTTTCGTGATCTTCAAATCTTGATAAAAACATTGCATTCACTATCCAAATGAAAATTAGTGGTTGTAACAATTAGGTAGGTGTCTATCCCACAAACCTTTATCTGTTCCTTCTTGATTGTCTTTCTGACAGCTTTCAGGATCCTGCGATTTGTAAATACACCAAGCCAAGCTGCCTTACTATGGGCAGGCGAGTCTCAAATAGAGGCCTTCAATCAACACAGGTGGTAAGCAAATTGATAAGTACAGGGCAAGTGCTACCGCCTACACGTTGGATGGTGCGAAATATGTGGGTGGACACGAGTAGAAGAGTGCAAGCGAGCGTGTTTGATTTATACAGTAAAACTGACACTCCGAAGCGAGACGAGTAGAGGCGAGCGACCCCAAGTATAAAAAACAACACATTTGAACTGTATGTACTGCTATCCTCTGCCTACTAGGTTAGCCAGTGACTGCAAGCAATGGCAAAGCAAGAAAAGTGAACTGCATCCAGCTTGGTGCTTGCCTAAAATTGACCAACATGCAGGGTAGCTTGAAAAAAAGCTCTTCACAGTAAAATACTGATGGGAGACCTTAAAATGAACATGCCCAAGAGGTAGACAAACACACAATTCATTGAACATTCAATTAAGGGCTACTAAAGGTGTGTTCGGTTTGGGGTATGGTAGCAACAGTAAAAAAATCCAGAAACGATCTCATCTGGCATTTGATTTGGATAGTTGTGGATTTTGATGTTTTAAACTGATTTTGTTCACCATTCATTTTACTTGGAAATAGTTAAAAATATAATTTTTATTCTAATTATCATAGGCATGAGAAGAATTCGTCTGATTTGCTTTGGTTCTATTATATAAAAGTAATAAAATAAAATAGTAACTTGAATTTAACTTTTGCAGTATGGTTTCATCCACAACCTGTTTTCAAAACATCCTTTATTACATTATAAAAGAAACCTGTGTGCATGTTTCAAACTCTATCAGTTTAGGCTGTGTGTTGATAAGTCTCTCTATACAAGTTCTTTTCTATATATATATATTGTTAAATCTATTATTTCTATTTCAGGAACAATGCAAAGAATTATGTCCTTAGTTAGGACAGTGTCAGCCATTGCAAGTTTGCCAGTGAGCAGATATTTGACTGTTCAGCCATCATTTTTTAGTACATTTCAAAATGTAGCATTAATGGATAAATTATTAATGCCATGTGTTCCTATGATGAATCAATCCTGCAGTTTTAAAGTAAAAGGGAGAGTAAGAAGACGTTGCAAGTCCTGTTACTTTGTGGTCAGAGATGAAAGGTTGTATGTTATTTGCCCACAGTACCCACGACATAAACAAATGGCTATGAAACCTAAACCTCTGAATACTTGGGTATTGACACATGCTAGCCAAAGCAAAGTGAGACCATGGTAATGACCCTACTTCTTATGTTATGTAAAATTACACTGAATGTAAAATAGTCTTATTAGAAATAAATGTTTTTTTTTTCCAAGAATAGGTACTTTGATTTATCGTAAATACTGTAAGGACGTCACAACAAAAATCTACATAACTAGTGATAAAACATGAAAATTGTTTCCATCCGACGAATTCTGATAGCTGATGCCATCCAAACTGATCTTTGGTTTGGGGTGCTATCCTGTCATGGGCCCTCTACACGTTTGCCAAGCCTCCGCAAATTCAAACGTGTGGATGGGTGTTTGCCGTGGCTTGCCAAGCGTTTGCCAGCGCTTGCCGCCGACCCGAGCCGTGTCGGTTTTTCATGCACAAATCAAAGGAAGTTTGCGGCAAGCGCTTGCGAACCATCCACACGTTTGTGTGTAGTTAGGAGTGTCTCCATATACACGGTAATTACCGTAGAAACACCGTAATCTGGTCTTAATCTACCGTCAATACGGTAATAAGGTATTACCGTGTCATATGTCACCGTATTTAAAAAATTACGTTATTAATGTTTCATCACTATACTGCGTAAAACGAATCTCAATGCACTTAACATATATATTTTGTAATGGCAACACTGCTCTTGGTTACCGGGAATCCCAAGTTATCAAAACTTCTATTTCCACTCACACACAGATAAAAACTACCAACCTCGGCATCATCGTTGAGTCGTCGCACACCCTTCCCAAAAAGGGGGAAGTGGGGAAGCAAATCCGGGGACTTTTGGACCCCTTGATTGCAGGGGCAATTTCGCTGCATGCTAATACATGCAGGTACTTTGTTCGGCTTAATAGCCTGTGGAGTTGCTGGCCATTTTTCAGCCAGAGGTGTAGAGCGACGCCGCTCAGAGCGCGAGACTTGCCGTCCTGGGCGTGCCCGGTCGGCGCTCAGCGATCGAGCGGAGGCTCTATTCATTAGTTTGAGCACGTGGATTTGTGTAGGAATCTTGTTCTGCAGGCAGCTAATTTGTTGAGATTAGTTCCCGCGAATAGGGCTTACCGTCCGGCGGCCGAGCGTGCAGAGGTGCCAAGTTCTTAACGTGCGTTAGACTCGAGGCATCGGCTCGCCGGAGCATGCTGGTAGTTAGTCGGCCTATGAAGTCCGCCAGGCTCTCCATTTTTAAATCACGAGCGATCACATCGTTCCTCACGTACCGAGGGGCGCTGACAATCGTTCGCATGGCCAAGTTTTGCTGAACGGCCAGCTTTTTTCTGTTCGTCGGCTTGGTAAGAGCGTACCAAGCCGGGGCAGCGTACGTGAGGCGTGACCGCACGTATATTTTGTAGATCCCTATTTTTGTTCGTAGGGGTAGGAGGCGAGATGAAAGTACAGTGGCTCGATTCTCGTAATATAAATTCAACGATGTCGTAGCGACATCAACTATTTAAATTGTGTTTCGTGATATATTCTGTATAAAAAATATTCAAAAGTGTATAGGTACGCCTCAATAATTTGTCTATAGGCATATTTTTCAATCGTTCATTTGACATTATAATAGTAAAAAACACTGTTTAATTGTTGATGTCGCTACGATATCGTTGAAGTTTTGTTACGAGAATCGAGCCACTGGTCGGAGTAATGCGCGGGCAACACGTGCAGAGTGCACTGTATTATCCACGTGCTTTGCCATTGTCAGGCGACGATCGATGGTCACACCGAGGTACTTCGCTGTGTTCGACCAAGCGATCTCCTGACCTTGCATCGTGAGCTTGCGTGGTGCCTTGATCCGGGGGGAGACGAGCAACGCTTGCGTTTTCGCAAAGTTCACTGACAACCTCCATTTTGACAGCCACTCTGGGAGGGCGTCCAGTGCCTTTTGCATTTTTGCAACGGCGTGTCCTGGCGTAATCGACGCCGTATAGTACGCTGCGTCATCAGCGTACAAGGCGAGGAACGTCCCGTCGACGACAGGGATGTCGTCAGTGAATCGTGCGTAACACACAGGGGAGAGACAGCTCCCCTGCGGTACTCCCGCTTCTATGCGTCGCTCGTTAGACTCGGCGTCCCCTACTGCAACGAGGAAGCGTCTCTCTTGCAGGAACGATGCAAGGGTTTTTATCAGGCGGCGTGGAGCGGTCGATGTCGACATCTTTTGCAGCAGACCGGCGTGCCACACGCGGTCGAACGCCTTCTCCATGTCCAAGAATACTGCAACCGAATCTTCCCTTTTGTTCAGGGATACGGTGAAGAAATGCAGTACCTTGGACAGCTGTGAAGTAGTGGAGTGTTCGGCCCTGAACCCGAACTGTTCGCTTCTTGGCGTTATATGGGGACCGAGGTGTCGCAGCAGGAGCTTTTCAAACACCTTCGATAATGTAGAGAGTAGTGTGATCGGCCGATAGCTCTCCGGCTTTAGGGAATTTTTCCCAGGCTTCGGTATCATTCGAACTTTACCCACTTTCCAAAGGGTGGGAAAATGACTCAGGCGGAGGATTCCGTTAAACAGGCGCGTTACTGCCGCTAATGCGCGCGGCGGTAAGTGACGCATCGCCGTGTTTGTAATCCTGTCTACGCCTGGGGCACTTCTCCGCTTTGTAGTGAGCAAAGTTCGCTGAACCTGTCCGGGCGAGATTACCACCGGGTCCTCCTCGAGCGCTATCGGCGGGGCGAAGTACTCTCGAAGGTGTTGCTCGACTGCAGCAACGTGGTCCTCATCGTCGGTCGGGTTCGGGCGGAACTGGCGTTCTAAGCAGTCCGCGAAGATCTCCGCTCGGTCTGCTGCGCGGTACCGGGGTGTGCCGTCTGCAGCCTGGAGCGGGCGAATCGGCTCTGGGGTGCCGGCCAGGGAGCGACAGAGGCGGTGGATGCTGTTCCAACCTTCCTCGTCAACTTCCTGGATGTGACTTTCCCAGCTTAGAAGCGTTACTCTGCTGATTTCTTTTTTAATTTTTTCAGTGAGTTTATTTAGACGACGCTTTGCTTCGGGGCAACGAGTTTCTTGATAGAATTTTCGCAGGCGCTTTTTATTATTTATTAATATCAGCAAGGATGTTGGTATATTGGCGTGCCGCCTGCGAATGGGTTGCTCGGTGGAAGAGCTTCCTGAGTGTTGGATGTAATTACATTCGCCAACCGGTCTATGTCCTCAGGAAGGAGAAGCGGGAACTGTGGAAAGTCACATTTATTCAGCGTGCTTGCAAACGCCTGCCAATTTGTATTTTTCCTCAGTACTTGTGTCGGGATTCTAACTTGATGATAGAGAGACAGTAAAATCGGTAGATGGTCGGATCCCATGTCGTCTAGTAGGACCTCCTGTATGACCTGGCAGTCCAGGTTCTTGTGAATTATGATGTCGAGCACATCTGGTGCATGAGATTCGATTCTTGGGTAATGCGTAGGGACCTCAGGTCCCTCGACAACATAGTCTGCCTGCTCTGAGGTGTTAAATAATATGTTGCCGTTTTGGCAGTTCCGGCTTGCATTCCAGCTGGTGTGCTGGTGTGCCTCGGCAATCTATTCTCGTCCTTATTTAAACATACAGGAACAGTGTTACCAACTTAACTCTTTTAGAGCTAAATTTAGCTAATTTTCAAAATTGTCAGCTCTAAAAAAATAGTGTTTAGCGATATAGCTCTCTTTTTATTGAATATTAGCTCATTTTTTTTTAGGTTTATATGATATGTCCGCTGCCCGGCGCAACTTCGTTCGCGTAGTGCTACCCTACCCTAACTTATCTAAACCATCCAGGGAGTTAATTCTACTGTACGTGTGTTTTCTCAGGTAAAAGGCGATCTACCACATCAAATCTGCGAGAACATTGTGTTTCCTATCATATATGAGTATTATAATGAACCAATATGTTTGTATTTAAGTATTATCTCGAAATAAAAGAATAGCCGTTACGACAAGTAAACGACAGAAAATACATTGGTACGGAGGTAGTTCACAGGTAGTACCAGTAGGGCGATTAGCTAACTTTGATTTCAATTAAATTTCTATTGAAGTGAAATTGAAATCGAAAACATGGCGGACTTGCGACCACCTATCTCCGTTTTGACAGCTGTGACGTCAACATAAACGCCTTTGCAATTTCATTTTTTTTTAGCATGGGATTTCTATCGATAAACTTAATTTTGCGATCATCTAACTCGATTTCAATCTTAGTGACAGCTCTTAGGTAATTTCATCAAGCAATAAAGGTATTTCTCTATTGTTATTTTGTTAATTGTTCAATAATAAACAGTGATATACAGGTCGTTGTTTTGGTCAACGACGAGCGACTCAGGGTCGATAATACAAATGATACTGGTGCTAAAAAAAATATAAAAAAATACTTTATTTTTTTTTAATAATAAATATAAAAAAATTAAAATTTTGAAAATCATGTAATAAGCTAAAGTGTAGACATAATACTCAACGGGAGTACAGGGGTGGGGCGATGGCGGCTTGTGCCTAGCTCTAGTCTGTGCACGTGCCTAGTAACCATACTTTGCGGTAATTTTATTTCAAATTGAATAAGGTATTTCTCATCATATTTACAGTATTTAATGGAATTAAGTCCATTTTTGGGGAATATATATTTTGTACTACCGCTCCTGGGTCGCTTGTCGCCGACCAAAACAACACCCTGTATAATGTTAAATTGATAAGTCTATATTACCTAGGTAGAACTTTATTTACAACAAATATGTACAAAATACAATCTATATATAGAAAATTTCCTCAAGCCTGGCGGCAGGCGGAAGGCTGGCAGCGTTTCCTCTTTGGATAGCCAAGCTGACGCGTTGGCGGAAAAAGCTCCCCGCCCGCTGGTCTCCGGAGGTCTCGATCAATTTTGATGACAAGGTGCGAGCAAAACGGCGAGCTTCGGACCCCCACGGTCCCATGGTCTCGACCGCAAAAGGCACAAAAATATAGTTGGGTCCAATCGATGCGTATTTTTTGAATTTTGAATTTTCCGCACTGGCCGCAGCTGCCCCTGCAGCTTTACAAGTCGCCGGTAAGTGAGATGGCGCGAGTGTATCGACACATGTGGCATCCCACACCAGCGACTTGCCGACACTCCAAGGGATCAAAGACATACCATCCGGTCTCTTGCCATCGCCCCGCGCAATACCGACTGGTTCCAGTACGGAAGGCACGTTAGCGACAACAAGAGCCCTGCGGATAATGTCATTAATAGCCGAGTGTCGTGATATTCGACCAGCACTTAGAGAGCACGAAAGCCCATGGTGGCCGAGCTCGTTGACGAGATCTCCGCAGCGGCAGCGATGAGGTTGATTGGTCCTGCAACCAAGACGAAGACAAATACACAGACTTAATGTTATACGGTCTAACATTGTTCCAGTATTTGTTGATGGAATAGCTTGTAGCCAGTGACCTGAGTCACTCTGAGAGACAGCTAACAAGCGCGCGCAGTCTGTATCTATAGAAAAGTTAGAAAATAAATTTTGCCAGGTTTTTTCACAAAGAGGCTTGTCCCACGCTCTCTGAGAGTGACTCAAGGTCGGAATATTTGTGCCTGGACAAGCTGCCTGCCAGGCGTCTCTAGCATCGGACAGGTAAGAAACCTCAACAGATCCAATAGAAGGGTCCAAAATAGAACTGACGAGGTTGCCCACACTGTATACCGAGGATAGAAACGCCGGTACTGATATGCTTGAAATTTTCCGCACTCCTAGGCCACCATAACACACGGGTAGGGTGGCCTGAGACCACACTTTGTTTTCATAAAAACTGCAATTTAGAATTTTGGAAAGAGACGTTTTGATCATATTATCCAAAGTATCTAATATGTGATGGAATTTAAATAAGTGCGTACTGCGGAGCAAATAGGTAAACTTCGGCACGAAAAGGCAGAGTCGAACAATAAAAAATGCATATTGAGCATTAATTTCATAAAGTCTATTTGAAGAGTCATTAAAATTTTGAATCTTTTTCTCAAAGAAACTAGGAATGGATTCGTCTAAGACTGGGGCTCCAAGAAGATGAAGCGACTCCTTTGACAGTAACTTAATATTGGGAGCCAAAACATTAAAGTTTTGAATTAATTCTGGTTTTTCAGATTCTGGGAAAGAATCTAAAATAAGGTGCTCACATTTGGAGCTATTGAATTCTAGGCCAATCTTTTTAAAATTTTCTGTCAATGTTTTAAAATCACTGAGAACGGAAGCCGCATCACCCCCCAGCGTACCGGCGTCTAGATACCATACATTAAATTTAGATTGTAACCCGGAAATAATTGGATGGATGGCCAAACTGAAGATAGCTGGACCGAGAGGGTCGCCCTGTTGACAACCCATGGCGGAAATAAGTGGGTGTTCTCTGAAAAAAAGTTTTGATGGATGCCCATAGCATTGCCAAAGGTAAGGATATATGTCAGGGCAGATATCCCGAATTTGGGTCAATAAAGCACCCCTATCGACAGAGTTAAATGCATTTTGTATGTCAACTTTAAGCAGCACTTCACCTCCGTTATTTAAAAGAAAGGTCCGAGCCGCATGAACAGCTGCCTCACAACCTCCCTTTGAGCCAAAACCGAGTTGAATGGGCTGAAATATTTCCGAAAGTTTCGGGAGAATGTGACGACAACAAATTTTGGAGGCCATACGACGGATAGTATTACCCACAGCGATGGGTCTTACTCCACCATCTTTTTTGGATAGCGCGCAAAGGTTGGCCCCATAAATGATCTCAGTGAATGGGCTTGGCACCTTTCCTGCCAACATTAAATTTATAAGAGAGGTTAATTTTGATAATAATTTGGTACCAGCGTCTCCGGCGGCACCACAGACAAGATCTTTGTAATGCTGTGGTGTAAAACCGTCGAGGCCGCCAGCAGAACCAGGTTTAAATGACATAATGACACTCAAAAGATCTTGGGCGTTACAATTTAGACAATTTTGGTCTAAAGATGGGGGATCCGGGAGGTTTATATTTGAAAGCGGAGAAGGATGTTTTGATTCTAAAGCAGACAGGGTTTCAGGTGTGTCTGAAGCGACAACATCACTCGAAAATAGCAGATGTGCTGCCCCCTTGAAATCGCCATCGTTCGCTTTAGTTTCTATTTTCCTGATAGTGTTTGCCTGATTATATTTTTTTTGAATTTTGGGAAAATTTGGAATATACTGTATTACTGTACTGCGATTACGCAATTTTTAAGAAATCAGGTTCTTAAGAACCACACAAGTGAACTGAAATTAACCTCTATCGATAAATCGCGACCACGTAACTTATTTCACAAGGATTTCATCACCTTACCTATCGATATATTCCAATGTGAAGTTGGTGCAAGACCTAGCTATTCGACCAATTTAAAAAGTACTATTCAATTATGATACGTCTAAAAACGCACTACATTTTCTAATAAACCGTTTAACACAGATTGGTACGTAGTTTTAGACAGACATTTATGTGTATAATCTGTGATTGAAATCGTCTGTCATTGTTTGTTTATCTTTTTGGCGGCCGAATTAACCTTATCACAGTTTTACCAACATACAGTTGCGCAACGAATGTACTTACGCAGAGCAACGGAGGGGAACTCGTGGGGTGTCGGGACGGCCCGGCCGCGGCAAGCTAACACGCTTAGTTAGCTTGATCGTCCGCGAAAGGCTGACGCGTTCATGTTTGTGTGCTATTATTAAACATTATCGATACCTACGTGCTCAGTGAATGTTCTAGGCATTTTTCAGTGCTAAGATTACATAATTAATGGTACAGTATATATTATTAATGGCGCAGCACACAAACTGTTCTTAACCAAATATCAGTTTTTTTCGCAGCCTGGTTCAAAATCTTAAAATTGTTTTTAGATATTTCTAAAGGTATCTCAAGAACTAGAATACCTACCTAGAGACGAGCCAGTTCTGACAGGGCCATCTAAGAACCTTTTATCGCTATAATCTGATATACGACGACAAAATTTGACAAATAATAGTGACTTGCTATAAATTGCTATTTTGTGAATAGCCGTTTTTTGGCTAGTTATTAAAATAGCTACCCACCTCTAGCATGTTCCGTAAAAATCAAAAAAGGTCTCTCAAGGAACTACTCTTAAACTAAATAACAAATAGTCAACTAAATAACAAGTAGCAGACACATTTTGTGAATAACCAGATGGTTATTCACAAAATGTGTCACTATTATTTGTAGTGCAGATGCACTAGGTGGTCTCTAGTTCTAGAGATTCAAAAGTGACGATGACAGGAAGAGCCTGTCATGGTAACAAAAATCCCCATGACCCCCATGACCCCCCCCCCCTGGATCCGCCCTTGAGTGTACCTATATTATAATGGAGCAAACAAACTGTTCTGTATACGGCTGTAAATCAACGAAATATAAGTAATAGGGATCAGAGCGTTTATAACGTAATAACGCATAATGCCGCAATATTCCAGGTTTTCGGTGTGACAATACTCAGTTATATTAATAGTTATTCATTTGTGTTGTCGTAAATCCAATAGGACATTTATTTTTCTACTTTTCTTGAAGAAATAACATTAAATTGACTATTTGTTATTTAGTTTATGTTGGAGTTTTGATATAAAACCTCTAATCCGTACCCTGTTCTATAAAAGCTAATTCTGACAATAGAATAATAATTTTGAATATTTTACTTTTGATGTCTGTCA
Organism: Polyploca ridens; assembly: GCA_951394255.1. Taxonomy (NCBI): domain Eukaryota; kingdom Metazoa; phylum Arthropoda; class Insecta; order Lepidoptera; family Drepanidae; genus Polyploca; species Polyploca ridens. The sequence goes on along the minus strand of OX596256.1, from coordinate 7,796,789 downwards.
CTCTATAAAACAAATTTGCTCTAATCAGTTGTATGATGAAAATAATATAATTTTATATTTTCTATCTAAGTTTCTCATTGAAGTCCTGCACCTAGTATCATAGTTTAAGAGTAGTTCCTTGAGAGACCTTTTTTGATTTTTACGGAACATGCTAGAGGTGGGTAGCTATTCTAATAACTAGCCAAAAAACGGCTATTCACAAAATAGCCACGGCATAATTATACCATGGATGGCCACGGCCATGTTATCTGTCAACTGTCAACACGACTTTTTATGCCAGATCTTGTTTTCTTGGATCATGGTTTGTGCTTTCTTTTCTTCCGAGTTTCAAAATAAAACGTAGACAATAAAGAGAATAGAATATAATCACTACGTTCTAGTAGACAAATCCCTTACCCAAGTACCTATTATATTCTCTTTGCCAAAAAACTAAAACAACACGTCGTGTGTTTCAAAAAGAAAATAATTCCGTAAATCGTATATTACATGTTTTGTATGCATAAATTTATTTACTATATAAAATCTTAACATGGATTATGTTGTTCAAGAAGATATACACGATTTAGGTTGGTATAGTATGTAGGTATTTACTAAGTTTAAAGAAAATTTGACGCAATTTTCATAGTTTCATAAAAACTAGTTCAACCTTCACGAAAAAAGCGAGGAAATAACTTTACTCTTTTATATAGAGTCTCTTCACATAGCCTCTGCTGGTTACAAATACTTCTCCAAAAATGTACTTATAGACCTTGAAACTGGTATGGTATTGTTATACTTAACTATTTTTCTAGAAGTCCTGATCCAATGTGCTGACCTATTTTCATGGTTTTTGCCATTTATAGCAAACTTTAACTGGTTGTTTATTAATATTTAAAGGAAAACTTCCACTACACTACTTGCAATGTTGTCCAAAGCTAAATGAATTTGAGTGTCAAATGCAGCTCAACATGAGCATGGCTCGCTTGGCTTGTGGTTAAAACTATAACAATGACATCAATTGTTATAATAGGACGCGCATCCCTCGTGAGAACCAATGGGTAAACTTTTTGTGTAGTTAAATGAGTAATATGGTAATGCTCCTTTACCTCGGCCAACTACTGAGTACTTACTGTACTACGGGAACAAGAGTGCTGTGGGTCCTTAACATTTTCAACAGTATATGTTTACTGCTCTGAAATAAGTATATGAACTTTTACTCTAAACTACCTAGTTAGAAACTGGGTCTTACTACTACATAACATACAGGTACATAGTATGGTGGGTTTCTGTACACTTCTGAATGATGACAATTGCAATGGAATAAGGCCATAGTTCAATGCATATTGTTGAATATCTCCTAAAAATCAGTGTTTTATATTGTACCTTTTATGAAATAATAGTGTTTATTTTTTTACATGTTACAGAACAGGACTGTGCTGTCTGTTTACAAAAATGTCATCATCCCACACAGTTGCCTTGTGGCCATATATTTTGTTTTCTTTGTGTAAAGGTTAGTTTTTTGGAATAAATATGAAATCAAAAAATTTGCAAAAAGAACATAGATTCATTTAAGATCAACTAAATTAATCCAATTATTTTTCTTTTCAGGGAGTAGCCATTCAAAGTAAAAGATGTGCTATGTGTCGAGCAGATATACCTTCAGATTATTTAGATCATCCTATTTTATTGGAAAAATTGTCACCAGCTGTAGTAGATTTGGATCAAATCCAAGTAGAATATCAATGGTATTATGAAGGAAGAAATGGTAAATTATATATCCTTGTTACATTTTGCCTCATAATAACTTCAAAAGTATTCAGGTGGAAAATTATAGTTTAAAAAAAACTTGCCTTATAGAGCACTGTACAGAAAAAAGTATTAAAGATGGTAGGTACCAAATAATAGTATTGTCACAGGTGCTTGATAAGTGTGCAAAGTTTCTGTTTAATCTGACATTTTGAAGTTGATGAAAATAATGTTTGATGATTCCATTTACTTAACTGGTCATTGAAAAATCCCGAACTCCCATCTATTCTTGAGAATTGACCTTAAATTTTAATTTTTTATTTGTTTTTCATAGAACTCATTTCCTTTTTAAAAGAATACACATATAGGTAATATATATCATACATAATAAATAAGTATATCTGCTTGCACTTTTTCAAAATTATTTGGGTAAAAATGGCTGGCTACCAGCCTCAAGTTGAAAAACTGTCGCCAAGCACCTTTCGATGTGTTCCGACAGCTGCACTTGAGAGCCAGTTCCTTCTAGACTTTGTGTGCTTACCTTCGGCCGCATCATCACTTACCATGGTGAGATTCCGGCCAAACACAGGCCTATAAATAGTAAAAAAAATCCTTTAGTTTGAAAGCTACATTGGCCTGAAAAGACTGCTTTTTAAATATAATATTCATATAATAATAATAAAACAAAGCACCCATTATGATAATACAGGATGGTGGAAATATGATGAGAGAAGTAATGTTGAACTAGAATCAGCATTCAGTGACGGAGGTACTAAATGCTCACTACTTCTTGCTGGTGCTCTGTACATAATAGATTTCCAGAGCATGACTCAAGTGAGGCGTAGCGACCAGACAAGGCGCCGACGTGTGCGAAGGGATACACCCTTGTTCCCAGCTAAGGGTAGGTACCAACTTACTTGTTTTTGTATTTGCTATTTATTTTTGCTAAACTGTCAAAACGAAGTTCACTTTTAAGGTTTCGGAAATCAAACCATTGACTTATCAAGTATATATATGTCACCGTATTTAGTGAAAACCGTTAGCGCCTTTGCACATTATCAGACACGACCGTTCGACAAGACAAACTTGTCTGGTTCATCGTACACATTCATGCACGACGTCTTATCCGCTGTCTGTAACCATATTTCACGGACGGACAATACACGCGTACCAAATGGACAGACGACAGAGTTTACAGTGATTGACTTGTACCATAGACATAGAAAACGGCCGTAGTTGTAGGCATATGACAAGAATCAATGAGACTATAGAGCTTAAATGTTCAATATATTCATTTTTATTTTACTCATGTAATATTACATGTTTGATAAAAGTTTAATTAACGTAAAAAATAAAAATTACTATTCATTTTATTCAAACAACATTAATCCACTTCTTAACTTTACAAAAATAACATAACTGGGTTACATGAAAAATGAAACAGTAATAAAAATAAAAGTTATTGTATTAAAATTAAAATTGAGCTGATTTAAATAAAATAAATAAATTAACATTCTAAACACGAAATAAAAGCGTGGACACTATAGTTGTTTTGGCTGACGCAGCCACGACGAATGTGCACGCGCGAACTAGTTTCCATATATGAGTAGATGTCGTGTCTAAGCATCGTATTCGTTGGACATGCGCGGCGTGTTCGCTGCGCATCCGCGACGTATTCGCTGCGCGCCCGCTCCGCTTTGAAGACGTTTGTCTCCCTTGATTTGTCCAAGCATTTGTGGGAGTTTGGAGTTTGCGGCAAACGGCAAGCGTATGGACGAGGCAAAAAACCGACACGGCTCGGATCGGCGGCAAGCGCCCGCAAACGCTTGGCAAGCCACGGCAAACACCCATCCACACGTTTGAATTTGCGGAGGCTTGGCAAGCGTGTGGAGGGCCCATAAGACTCACTGGCCGACTTAGCTACTAGCTAGATGGATGAGCGGGAGTAGCTAGCAGCGTGTAAGACGAGCGGTTTATAGATTTTATTATGGAACTTATAGGCACCGTGAACAGACACGGCAACGTTATTTCAATCTGTATAGAAACTAATAAAATTTATAACTATAAAGCCTTAAATAATTTATGTTTTATAAAAGATAGCTTGATCTCTGCGACAGTTGTTTTGAGTTATATGAAAATAAAAATTATAGCTTTACAATAAGGTTCACCTGTTTAATCTGTGGTTGATTTTATGATGACACAGATAAACCTTATGTTAAAGCCATAAGGTTAATTTTCATATGACTCATACAACTGTCGCACAGATCAAGCTATCTTTTATAAACCATAGGTAAGGTATCCCTAGACCCTAGGTCTGTTGATGTATGTATACACTCGCGTCATTTATTTAGATTTAAATCTGTGGGTGTGTTGAAGCTCTGCGTGACGTCACGGTATGGCACTGTTTTTTTCCACAAAGTGACTTCCCTAGCCCGCATTCCCAAAATTTCACGCGCTTAATCTTCCATTTTATATTCATTTGTGAAAGCAGAAAAATAGGTGTCCAATATTTTTTGATAATCTTAAGCTACGTTCGCACGAAAATTTTTCAGCGCCCGTTATTTTTAACTTTTTGAATGGAATGTATAACTTTACCTATACGTGTTCGCATGCTGACGGTTTTTTATGTCTGGGTTATTCATACGTTCTAGTAAAAGGCGTCGAGCTCAACGCTTTTATAAACTCCCGTTCGTACGTAGTCGACTAATTAGAATGTATTTTTTTTATTCAGGAAACATCCCTTTCTTCGCAGTGATTTGTAAAATCTTTCTACATTTTAGGAATAGCTGGAATAAAGACTGATAAAGAAAACAAAGAGCAAGTGAAAAGCGAAGATGAAGATAATGCCAATAATATCATGGTTCAAACAAATGCTGATGAAACCATTGAGATATCGGATGATGAGATAACTGTATCGGGGGAAATACCCCAGGTTATTGTTCTTAATGATGAAGTTAATGATGCAGTTGAGAGACTTGGGTAAACTAAATTAAGTACCTACCTACATATTTATTTATCTATTTCCAATTATGTTTACCGTAAAAAAGAAATTTTATAAAAAATCGGCTTCATAATACCACTACCTATGAAATAACTGATCGAAACGCACGACATATTCCATTGAAAATATTACGCTGACTTCTAAACAGTGTCAGATAAAAGTTAAGTATTTCATATTTTTGGGGTTCCGTACCTTAAAAGGAAAAACGGAACCCTTATAGGATCACTTTGTTGTCCGTATGTCTGTCTGTCAAGACCCTTTTTCTCAGGAACGCGTGGAGGTATCAAGCTGAAATTCATTTCAAATACTCAGGTCTACTGTCCCTTGGAGCTGTGAAGTTTTGGTACGAAGCAACGTCTTTTAACATAGATAAAGGAAAAATTGCGAAAAGCATACATTTTTAGTTACTTCATATACTTAATACAAATATTTTTAATAATTTTAAACTTACTACCCCTTTCCTCATGAACGCGTAAAGGTATTAAATTAAAATCCATATCAAATACTCAGGTCTGTAATACCTATTACTTATATACCTACAGGTTTGTACGGAACCCTCGGTGCGCGAGTCCGACTCGCACTTGGCCGGTTTTCTTTACTGTATTTTGAAGTCGTTTTTTTTTAATTACTTGGATGGAGCCCGCACACAATAAATAATAGTACAAGTACAGAAGGCTCTCTGTTTTGATGTCGACGATAGCCGCTTTTTATTAGCCCTAAACGTTATGATTTCTGGCCCCTCGAAAGTCGTCGATTCGAGCACGATCCAAACGAAACCTTATGGCTGTGTGCAAACGTTGTAAATGCATTGGTTCACTCGCCACGTCATGATAGCAGGGTTGTTAGAAAGCGCGAGCGGTTCATGCGCGTGCGCGTTTGCGGGCTCCTTAGTTCATAAAATATCAATCTACTAGTGTTACCTAAAAATCGATAGTCTATCGATTATAGGAATCTTTGCCTAAATACTAAGAACCTGTTTATTTAATACTATCGATTGTTAGAAATCACACAGTATTGAAACCATCGAGAGTAATCGAGACTATTGTGCAATCGATTAAGATAGTATTGCCGCTCAATGCAGTTTTAGCTACGTTTATATTGCTCCATAATAATTTATTTCTTTTGTATTAAAGACAATTAAATCAGTTAGAATTTTTATAATAAGAATAGGTACTTTTATTAATCTATACTAATATAATTAAGCAGAAGAGACTTATTGTTTGTTTAAACGGGCTTTTTATCCCGTTAAAGCAATATATTCCTCGGGTATGCGGGTGAAACCGCGGGGCGCAACTAGTATTAAATAAAACGATAATATGATAGTCTCGATACGCATTAGTAAGCGTTTACTAATGTCAATTCTTTACACTTGGTGTAGTCGGTTAACTAAGCATGGCACGTTCAACACATTTACACGTTGCGCTTGTGTAGTATCTGAATAAGCGCGCGGCGTGACGTCGTACTGCATGCGCATCACGAAAAGTCTGTCCGTCTCTATCGCGTGCGGTCAAGCTTATGAGTATAAAGGAGACAGTAAACAATGACTGTCTCCTTTATACTCATAAGCTTCTTTTGTTGCTGCTCATAAATATAGTGGTATTGTTGTGCATTTGTCCATTAGAATTGTCTGACATTTTTTTTTATAATACATTTTTATTGACATCTAACAATAATAATAACAAATTAGAAGCAATAATGTAATAAAACATACTGTATCACGAAAATGCATTTTTGTGAGTACTGTGAACGTGCCAACTTTCGTTAACCGCCCGTACTATTGCGTAACCTTACTATTAATATGCCAATCGATATTATGAGTGATTCAGGGATAGAACTATCGATGCATCAACACCCGGTTTTAGGCAACACTACTGTAATTTTTTTTATGTTTATGGCATAGATATCTTTAAGGGATGTCGGCCACTGCGACTGTTTGCAGGGATTCAGTAACGCGTCATAATCGCTAATTTTATCGCTTGTCGCATTGGCAGCTCGCGTAATAGTACAATGTATTTGTTTTCAGCATATTAAGTCTTCAAGAGCCGGACCGGAGCCGTGGAGACATAGAAAATTGAATATCCAAATAATCTGTTAAACAATGAAGGACAGCAAAATAAAAGTCAATTAATGTGCAAATTGCATAACGGTGTTATTATACTCACACGGTCAACATCGATCATAAGTATTGATCAGCGTAGGTACCACAAACCTTTCAGCACCAATCGTTATGTGCTATTATATACTCGTATACGTACCGATTGGTTAGGTAACCAATCGGCCGTGCCTCACAATATTGATCGTAGGAATGTTACATTCTACATAAAAAATCGATTAGATGGTAAAATCAACCATAATTATGTAGAATCCGAACCAACCTTAATGGCGGCTGTGAAGTGCGCTGCGAGCCGGCTTTGCGCAGGTTCAGTCATCTCGAATGTATTCGAATCTTCGTTTTCGCTACTGCGCAGCGTTCCGCGCCTAATATCACGCCCGCCAATAAGTTTGACTCGGTCTGGTGCCTTACCAGGGCCAGTAGACAAGATGGTTATCGACAATTGTCATCGTTAGTAAACGATCAACTTTTGTATGGGATTGACATTTCAAATCGAAATATCACGTGATTTTTAACAATCTCTTATGTCAATACCATACAAAGGTTGATCGTTCACTAACGATGACGATTGTCGACAACCATCTTGTCTAGGGGGGCAAGGCCTAAACTGAATAAATGACTTTTTGATTTTGAAATTATTAATTTAATCTATAGTTTTTTTTGGCATGAAAAATTTATGAATCAATAATCGACTTTTCTTTAAAGAATAATTGATTTTTTCAATTAATTCCAAAATAAACGCCACAATATTATATTAATCATGGTTTTAATAATTAAAAATAAACAACAGAAATAAGAAGCTTTTAAATAATCAACAAAAAATAAAGTTTTAGAATTATAATATAATCAACATAACACCAAAGTAATACTGTGACCAAACTATTCTAATAAAAAAAAACTATCAATGAAACGAATTGTTTGATGAAAGATTTGATATTTGTGTGAGTTTGACGACACAGGTTCCCGTGCTAATATTGTCACTTGCGATTTCTGTTTTTTCTGTGAGACGCCCTGATGCACAGTTGGCGTTAATGTACCTAATAGTAATTCGGTACATTTTATTTGACGGGCCAGTTGGCGCAGTTGGTTAAGGTTCACCTTACGCGCCGCAGGTCGTGCAGATGAGCATGCCAGTATGTCCTGAGTCTGGGTGTAATTATGTATATTAAGTATGTATTTAAAAACAAAAAGTAGTATATGTATTATATCAGTTATCTGGTTTCCATAGTACAAGCTCTGCTTAGTTTGGGATCACATGACCGTGTGTGAGGAATGTCCCAGGATATTTATTATTATTTACTTGTAAGAATTTTCAAAATCGCTTCATTATTTCTATTAGTAGGGGAGCCCGGGATGCTAAATTTGCAGTTCCTAAAGCGTCATGGGGACCTATTGGATTGTGAAGATTAGGTTCTAAAACGAAAAAAGTCTATGTCCATTTTTACATTTTAGTGGGGGCAGAGCGTGTCATATGGGAATACTCGTGCGCGTCAGACATTCATAGTGTATACGCGCTTTGTCTGGGATGGCTGTAAAAAGGGGAATAAAAACTTAAAAAAAAATTATTCGAGCGTGTCAGATATTCAAAGTGAATGTTCAGTGAACTCAAAAAAGTGTCCTATTTAAATGACTGACGATTTCGACGTGATCAAAAGTCAGGACTGATTTTTGAAAATGAAAAAAAAATGTTACCTTGAGTTACTCGCGCGCGTCAGTTTTTTGTACAGAGAGTTCAACTTGATGTCTAAGTCGTCCTAAATGATAATCTGACAATTATATGGTGGGGTACTGTTAATCTGACAATTTTTTCTTTTTTCGAGTCTTCTTTTTATTACTGGATATAATAAAAACAATATGTACACATATATATTATACAGATCGGTGTTTTGGTCACCGATGAGCAACTCAGGGTTGATAATACAAATGATAGTTTCTTGCCGGAGTCTTCTCAGTTTAAGTGTATTCCGAACCGGTGGTAAATTCAACTGTATGTACCAATTTAACGTTCATAAGTGCCTTGCTAGGGCCTAAACTGAATAAATGACTTTTTGATTTTGATTTTGATACTTGTACTAAAAACATAAAAATACTTAATTTTTAAACATAATAAAAATAATAATAATTGGAAAAGAAAATAACCATGATGTGAATTTTGAAGAAAATAAAAGTTGCATTTATTTAAAAAAATGAGTATTATATGGAATTTATAATTCACCTGTATATTTGACGATTGACGGTGCGAGAGAGTGAGAGATAAAGAAAGAGTGAGAGAGCAAGTGAGGCGCAGAGTGGGGAATACACAGTTCTCAGCATCTGTACTCTTCATCCTTTATCGATGGTTTTAGCTACATCGCCCCATGAAAACCGCCAGATTATGTTTTTCGTAATCCTGATAGGAATTCCATCAAAAAAAAAAATCGCGCTAGAATAATCGAAGTGACGTTTTTTTTGTACAACTTTGTGACTGGCCTTTTTCCTTATTTCACGGTCAAATTGTCAGATTATTGAAATATACACTTTTCTGGATGTACTTAACTTACCTTGTCTTAATCTGACGCGCTCGAGTTTTTCTGATGATCTTTTTTTTTAATAATCTGACGGGCTTTCCTCAACGTACCCCACTATATTAAGGGTTCATATAGGGTATATTATATGATATTCTGACGCGCGCGAGTAAATTATATAAAGAAATTTTTTTTAGTCGTTTTTTTATGTATCGTATCACATTTGTGTGACCCGCACCATCATCGATTCAAATTCTGAGTCTGTGCTATTTGATCACTAATTAGTCGCAATTTTGTACCTAACTTAATTTGTCCCCTATTTCTTAAGAACTAGAGCATCTGGCAAAGATCTGTTTGCTACAAGATTTTGTCGGTAATATGTCAATTTTTGTCACCAAATATCAGATTTTTTCGCAGCCTGGTTCAAAATCTTAAAAGGGTTTTTAGATAATTCTAAAGGTATCTCAAGAACTAGAATACCTACCTAGAGCCTGTTCTGACAGGGCCATCTAAGAACCTTTTATCGCTAACAAAATTTTACAAATAATAGTGAAAAATTTTGTGAATAACCATCTGCACTAGGTGGTCTCTAGTTCTAGAGATTCAAAAGTGACACTGACAGGAAGAGCCTGTCATGGTAACAAAAATCCTTGATCCCAGGGGGGGTCATGATTAGGGAATGCAAAACCGTGGCAAAATGAAAACCGGTTTTTATTTCGGTTATGAGATGTAAAAACCGGTTAACCGGTTTTAAACCGGTTTTTTAAATGTTTGCTCGTTTTTTTCTTTTATACCACTTAGGTGGCAAACAAGCATACGGCCCGCCTGATGGTAAACAGTTACCGTAGCCTATGGACGCTTGCAACACCAAGGGTATCGCACTCGCGCGTTGCCGACCCTGAAGAAACCACTTCACACCCTTTTTGAAGAACCCCATGCTGTACTCCATTGGGAAAACCACGGCAGGGAGCTCATTCCACAGTCCGAGCGTCCGCGGAAGAAAACTCCTTTTAGCCCGCACAGTTCGAAACAATTCTGGTTTCAATGTGTGTGAATGGACTCCCTGTCGATGGCGAGAGTTGCGATGGTGAAAGGTAGCTGTGGGCATCAAGTCGAATAATTCCTTAGAACACTCTCCGTTGTACAAGCGGTAGAACACACATAACGAGGCAAAGTCTCTCCTCAGACTGAGTGACTCTAAACCGCTTGTGAGCTCGGGACGTTATTTCTATAGCTTGAATTATAGATACTAACAGTGCTTAAGATGTAAAAATCGCAAACTGAGGAATTATTATCAGTTAAAGGTAATGAAGTGGGTATAAAAGAAACATCATCACCATCTGCCTGCCCTGTTTCCAATCATTTGGGATCGGCGCAATATGTACGCTTCTTCCATTCGTCCCTTCTATCCATTATCATCTTTCATACAATTCATCCATCTCTTTTTCATCAAACTGATGGACATAATAGTTTATTTAACTCTGTAGATTCGTTTTCATCAGAGACTCGTTTATATAGACTACTCGGTTCGTTGCTTTTGATTTTATTTTATACGAATGAAATCATAAAAACATATCACGTTTGCTTGGTTTTTAATTGCTATGAGATATGATGACTTTATGTTAAAAAATAGATCAGTAATTAAGAAGTACTTATTTAAACATTTATTAAATTATGTTTCGTACGTTATAATATTCATTTCACACGTAATATTATGAACATGACTTATTATAGCGGCACAGCAACTTGCGTGTACACAAAAACGTGTATATTACTATACGAATGTTGTCTTTAGATAAAATAAAAACACTACCCATTCTTTGTTGTCGTGCAGACGGGTAAAAAATAACACCAATCAATCAGCTTGCTTTCTGGCAGATACATAAGAGCCTTCATTGACAGTAGTTGCTCCGATAGCATGACATTAATGCTGGCGTCCCGCAAGGCTCTGAATTATCCCCAACACTATTCCTCCAGCATATCAATGATATACTCTCGATTGCCAGCATTAATTGCTATGCAGATGAAATTACAGGGGAAGCTCATTACACGAGCCGTGCAAATATCCCTCGTTCTATATTGGAGAAAAGGCGCGAAGAACTTACGTCTTAAAACGAGAGTACACAAACTAGTGGATTCGATTGGGGTCGACTAAACCTAGTCTATTTCAACACCACTAAGTCACACACAAGCCTGCGCATTCACCATTTAGAAAAGTCCATTTTCTGTGGCTCTTCATTTCTAGAACATGTCACGAAAAGCATTGGGATCCTTCGCATTAATATTTATAGCGAGACGTTCTGTTCCAAAGTCATCTACAAGGTATCCAAAAAACTCGGTGTGATTAATAGAGCGAAGCAGTACTTCTTATCGAGACAAAGACAGCAACTATATAAGTCGCAAGTCTGGCCCAAATGGAGTATTTCTGACTTCTGTGGGCACCTGGATACCAGCTTGGGTATTTAAACTCAGTTCAGCGACGTGCCGTTAGAATTGTCGACGATCCCGCGCTCACAAGTGTTTTAAAAAGCCCCTTAGTCTGAGGAGACACTGCCTTCTTATGTGTGTTATACCACTTTTCCAACGGGCAGTGGTCTGAAGAATTGTTTGACCATCAGGCCCAGTTACCTTCTACCATCGTAGTGACCGACGGGGAGTCCATCCACACACATTGGAACCAAAATGGTCTCGTACTGTGCGGTTTCAAAGAAGCTTCCTATCGTGGACGCTCAGGCTGTGGAATGAGCTCCCCGCTTCAAAAAGGTTGAGGGTTGGCAACGTGCGAGTTATAACCGTTATGTTGCCAGTGCAAGCATCCATAGGCTACGGTAACTGGTTATCATCAGGCGCGGGCCGTACGCTAGTTTGCATATGTATTGTAAAACAAAGTTTAACATATTTTATATCATAAAAACAATAATCATTATAAGTTATTTTCTTACCAGCTCAACACACTACACATCAATACACTTCAGTTCATCACAAAAATACTCACTGTTTTGCACTCAGTTTACAAAACGGCGGCAAATCTTCCTTTTTTTAGTATTTCCAAACATTGAAATAAAAACCGAAAATAACCGAAAAACCGGTTTTGGTTTTATGTAAAACCGGTTTTTTTGTTGGTCAAAACCGTACCGAATAACCGGTTTTTCGATTTTCGGTGAAACCGGTTTGCATTCCCTAGTCATGATCCGCCCTTGAGAGTTCTGTATTCTGTGTTGACTATTGTGCACACAGCAAGCAGTCTAAGAGTTCTGCAATATTTGCTACTGATCACACATATAATATTTATTTTTACTTTCTAACGCGCCGCATAGCTTACAGTGATCGCGGAATGCAGAACTCTGAACGCAGAACTCTAGAACTCGTATCTGTGGGATCGGCGCCTTATAAATCGATTATTTCGTCACATCCCTAAATCACCACATCGTTAAAGAGTCTTATTACTTAGCCAGATTGTCAATCTTATGGTGGATAGACTAGCACAAGGTTGAGATTAAGCCGCAATTATCCTGAGCTATAACACCTGCGCGGTCAGCATTGACCAAGTCATGACATCAGTGTGACGTCGATCTTTATAGCATTAGCAAACACACCACTGAACCCGGTGCGCCGAACAGAGGAAGACAGCGCTATTAGTTAAAAACGAGTGCGGGCCGAAGCATCGAACTGAGTTCGGTGTCGAACTCGGTTATCATTAATATTGGCGCGATGGCTCGATCTGCTACACACACACACACAAACTCTATGTCACAAGCTCTATTTAGTGACGAAAAATCAACTTTTTTTCAAATTCAAAATCATTTTTTCAAATTGACCTTCGCAGGCACTTATGAAAAGTCTGACTCTAATACCGGTTCGGAAGGTTGCATTTGCTGAGAAGAGCCGGCAATAAACTCAGTAATTACTCTTTTCAAAACAAGCTTAGATTCATTACATAATATTTACATTCTAACCACACATACAACAATTGCGTGAGCCGGCGCAGCGAAAACTACAAAGTAGACTAAATCTATATTTAATAAGTAAATAAATAAACTTAAGCAGACCAGCCCCCACAAGCAGCACTTGTTCACAAGTAAGACGCGGCTTAGGTCAGGACTGTATGGAGGATGGTCAAGAATTTCTACTTTTTCCTGCTTCAAATACTCAATCGTTTGACGAGCGCTGTGTGAGCTTGCGTTGTCGTGGTGCAGGATGATGCGTCGCTTTGAGTTAGATTTCCGAAGTTCGGCGATGACCTGTGGTAAACAAACTGGGGTATACCACTCTGCGTTCACCGTTCTACAATCTTCAAGTGCAATAGTCGCAACATGGCCATTTTTCCAATGAACGTGACTATCTTTGAAGTGCTTCGAGAACGAACAACTTTAATCGGCGTTTGCTCGTCTTGAAAGACCCAGATTGTAGATTGTTGTTTGGAATCAGGATCGTAGGCATAGATCCAAGATTCGTCACCACTGATGATGTCGTAGACGTGATTTGACTCTCCTTGGTTGAACCTTTGCAGAGTTTTCTTACACCGTCTGACGCGGGCCGCCTTGTGATCGTCGGAAAGCAGATGCGGTATCCAACGGCAAACTAGCTTTCTCACACCAAGCGCTTCATGCAAGATCTTCTGAATGGCTGTCCCTGAGATGCCTAATAGAGCCTCTATCTCTCGATACGTCACATGACGATCTTCGAGAATGAGTTGTCTCACAGCAATGATGTTATCTTCAGTGAAGGCGGATTTTGGGCGACCTTCGCGAGATTTGTCACTAACACTAGTATGTCCACGCTAGAATTTTAAATACCAGCGTTCGACAGTCCGCAGACATGGGGCTTCATCACTGAACACAGATGTTAGCTCTTCAAAACACTGAAGCCGTGTCAGGCCTCTTCTAAAGTTGTAGAAAATTATTGCACGAACATTTTCCTTAGAAAGATTCATTTTCGTACTAGTGATGGAAAATACCAAATCAATTCAGGTAGCATAAAAATAAATCTGGCACGTGAAATAGGTGCTGTTGCTCTAGGTATATCTATACCTGTGGATCGCACCAAGTTCGATCATTCGCCGCACCGCGTTCGATCGTCTAGCGTCGCGTCGCACCGCACCTAACTTTGTTATTCTTATTAATACTTGTTGGGTCCGAACCGTTCGGTCGTCTGTTGATGCGTCGAACCGCACCGTGCGAGCCACCGAACTTTGTTATTCTTATTAATACTGGTTCTATGGTTCAGTCCGCATTCGGTTCGGTGGTGTGTTAATGCTATTACAGACATAGGTACCTACACATTAATCTATGGCGACATATTAAGAAACAGTACAGTAATACCCAACTAATATGGCTTACCGATGTACCTGCGCAGAAGATATATTTTCAAAGCGCGGGTAACGCCATTGGTCGGCAGCTGCCGCCACGTTAGCGCGCGCCGTGCGGAGGGGCGTGACTTGCGAGTGAGACGGAACTAACAGCTGCAGTGTATCCTTATATGTAGTAGTGATCTAAGGTTAAAACTTTCGTTAATCTTCGGGTTCATACTTTCTTTTCTGTGCGAACGAAGATTCACGACGCGCCATATCAGTTGGTTACTACTGTACTAACCTCAGTCCAAAGGCACACTGGTAGCATTGAGGAAATATCATTATTATCATTACCTACCAGTATTTTCACCACTAAAATGATCAATATTCTAGTAGAATAATATATAAGGTCCTAATAAATTAGTGAACTTCCTCTTGAGGGATGAATGTATAGGTCATTAGTAATCAAAAAATAATATTAGAAAAATAATCCGAGGGAAAAAAACAAAAAATCAAAAGTTTTTTTTTCCATGGATTATTTTTCTAATATTATTTCTTGATTATTACATTCATCCCTCAAGAGGAAGTTCACTAATTTATTAGGACCTTATAGATGTAAAAAAAGTTGTCTTCCAATTTTTTATTTCAATGATTTGTTCTAAAAGTAGGTATTGAAAGGGTTTTTATTGAAATCGAAATTATTAATTATAGTATCTCGGTCTGTAGAAGATTTATATTGAAACATTTTTAGTTATAAAACATTCCAAAAATATTTAATAATACCAGAATACTATAAAATCTGCTGTAGGTGCTGTAGGCACCCTAAATAAAATTTTGTGGGTAAGTGCCTAATCCTATATTAGCAAAGATCGATTATTTTCCAATAAGTAATTGATAATTTATAGAAGAACGAATTATCTGTTGTAAACTAGAAATTAACTAACAATCACTAAAAATCCGTCAGAATACGGTATAATACTTAAATAACCGTTTCTGCCGCGCGCTCGCTCATTCATTACGCACTCCTATAGCCAGTAGGTAAGGTTGCCAGGCCCTAAAACACAAAAGCCGGACTGAGCGCTTAATTAGGCCGCACTAAATGTGCGGCCTTAATTTGTACATTATCGGCCTTACTCATAAACGCTATTTAACTAAATCTACTGAATAAATGGTCAAATAATTAACGTCACTTTGCTGTCAGTGGCCCTGATTCTGTTGTTCACAACTAAACTAATTTTAATCTCACTATGTCTCTTTCTAACAAAGAACATAAGGAAAGGATGTAAGAAATTTAGTCCTGTCAAATTAGTTCAATGCTTGTTTTCAATATAAATTTAGTCGCCATCTATCGCGGTTACGCCTAAATACACGCAAAATAAGACGGCAAAGATTAATTTGACAACTTAAAATATGTTCTATCCTTTTTCAATAATGTTCGTAAGAAAGAGATGAGATGTGACTAAAATTAGTTTAGTGCGATTTACAACAGAATCGGCACCATTGTCAAACAATTTGACGTTATTTAGGTGACCACTTAATCAGCTTATGAGTAAGGGGGTTACTTTATAACCGGAAAAGAAAGGACTCAAGTATATTAAAGTTTTGGTCTGATAGTTTACAAGTAGGTGACAAATACGTTGCATGTATTGAAAATACACATTAACAAATCTTATGTTCGAATAATCAATATTGTTAAATACATACATGTCAATAAACATATCTGTATGTATAATTGCTTTTTTGTTTCATTTCATACATTTAAGTATTGCATCTAGAGCTATTTATTAGCTACTAGCGACCCGCCCCGGCTTCGCACGGGTGCAATGTTGTAATGAGGTGTCGATAGATTTTCGCGCCGTACCCTACCCTGTCCTGCCCAAACCTAACCTAACCTACCCTGCCCTACCCTACCCTACGGGTATGAAAAATAGTTTACGTCCTATTCTCCGACCTACTGAATATACACACATAATCTCATAAGAATTGGTCAAGCCGTCTAGTAGGAGTTTTTTTTACAAACACTGTTCTAATACTTACATTTTTAAAGTCGTGATATCTTTCGAATGGAATGTCCGAATTGAATAATTCAAAAAGTTATACAAAGGTATTGAAGCAGTCTTGAATATGGAGTAATTTATTTTGATAAGGATTAATACCAAGATACAAATAAAGAGCTTTTTCTAGCGGCGGCATTTCAATAAAATTTTTAAAATAAAATAAAACCCACTTATCGTTTAGGCGGAGGAGGTAGGGTTACCAGATGAAAAAATTCGAGAGATGATCAAAATTCCGGAGAAAAAGCCTGATTTCCATCGAAAAATCCTGAGATTTTTTACAGTTTGAGAATTTTTCAAAAAAATCATAAAATTCTCAAATTTTTTAATGTATTAGTATGGTAAAACTGATTAAGTACCTACTTGGATAAAAAAGTACTGATTTGAATTGTGCAATTATTACCAAAGGAAGATTATTTTTAGTTTGTTTAACTTTTTATTAAAGAGATCTTTAAAATGTAAGCTGTATTTTATTGAAAATTCAAAAAATCCTGAGATTTCATGAGATTTGCAAAATCCAGCCGCAATCCTGAGAAAAGTCCAAAAATCCTGAAATCTCTGGACAAATCCTGAGATATGGTAACCCTAGGAGGAGGTCACTTTCTTAACAAGTCATTTTCTGAGTACGTCATTTTCTTACTAGATCACTTTCGGGCGATGTCATTTTCTGGGGAGGTCATGCGGCTGTAAAGTTAGAATGAATTAAAAACTTCATAATAATATTGATGTATTGTCATAATTTATAAATTAATAATTGTGACTGTAATAAAATAAATAATACTTAGTACATTATGATACAAGTGTGCAAAGTTGGTTATTACACACGAGGCGATACGATAATATAGCCGAGAGTGTAATGAAAAAAAAAGACAAAATTTATTTCCAATAGACCACTTATGAAAAGCCTGACTCAAATTCAATAAAAAAAAATCTTAGGTTATTGGTTTTTTATTATCTAGGTATATATTAATATGTGAAGCAAAAACTTTCGCTCCTTTTTAGGGTTCCGTACCTCAAAGGAAAAAAGCGGAACCCTTTTAGGATCACTTTGTTGTCCGTCTGTTTGCCTGTCGAGGCCCTTTTTCTCAGGAACGCCTGGAGGTAACAAACTGAAATTATTATTAAATAATCAGGTCTGCAATCCCTTGGAGCAGTGAAAAAAACACTTCTAAGTCAAAGCGATCAAAATATAATAATATGGCCGTTTACGCCGCATATTTTTACGATGGCAAAGGGAATAAAAATTAACGAACTATTAACAGGATGTTTAGTACTTTCGATCCGCTCCTCGTTCGGTCCGCGGGCCGAATCTACCGTCTTTTTTTGAAGTGGACGTTTCGGTCCACTGTCAAAACTTTTAAATAACGAGTGTTTTTTTGTAGCTTTGGTACGCACGGCTACAGATCAAGCTATACATTTCCAATATAAGCTGACCTCTCATTGTAGGGAATTCCTACACAATGCGAGATCAGCTTATACTGGAAATGTATAGCTTGATGTGTTGCTGTGTGTACTGATAGCTGGAAAAGTCTTATATGGAAAAATGTTAATGTTTATTGGTTTCGATTTACAATTGAAAGCGGCAGGTGGCGCTGCTATCGGACTCTAGGATTTTGATGAGATTTTGTGAGTTTCAGTGGGACATTTGTTGGTTAAAAAAAAGTTTGAAACCAAGCTCATCGGCAAGATTATGCAGTGATCACTTCAAATCTTACGATTTTTATAAGGAAATCCTATAGGTGTACTGGTTGGTTTCATTAATTGAAACTTATGAAAAGCCTTAGAATTCATCAAGTCAACATCAATGACAGTTACCAGTGAGGGTGGCGCCATCTGAGATTAGCTTTGCCTGTGCCTCCCTATACGTCAGATCCATACATGATATAACTCAAATAAATAAATAAATAATAATAAAATATAAATGAATAAATAATATTTTAACTATTGCAAGTATATGACTCTCAAATATTCTCTTTACTCGACGATCTCATGTTTTTAACAACTTTCTGTTTAGTCAATCATAATATCTCACCACCTAAATGCAGCCAGTTCATCCAGTGGTGGACGTAGCCTTCACGCCAAAGAACTCGAAAATTACTTCGCAATCTAATTTGTTTTTTTTTTGCGCGGAACTAATCTTTTTCCAAAATAAAATTAGCCCAAATTACTCCTCATAACAGCTATATGCCAGTGAAGGTCCCATAAATATAGGTCCAGCCGTTTCGGAGATTAGCCAGAATAAACAGACAGACAGACAAAAAAATCATTACTTAGTTTTTGATATAACATAATACGTATACTTATGTCGGTATACTATTGATTAATAAATAAAACAGACAATATGGCTACCTATCTATCTTCTGATCTCAATATCACCGTATTCATGCAAAGTGGTCCGTTTTTTAACGCTACCTACAATCAGTGTGAATAATCGAAAAACCTAAAAGAAGCCTGGAGAGCCATGTAGACTATGTAGGTTTTTTTAAATGAAGGTGCATGCTGGTGAGATGCAGAATGTTGTGGCACCATCTATTTTTTTGCGTAGGTACTTACTTACTATCTTAGTGTAACTGATAGATGCCGCTACAAAAAAAATATATAAAAAAAACTATAATTGTTGAAAATACTTTTTAAAATATTGCCCTCTTTTAGCACTACCGCAGTCGGGTAAAATTTCAAAACTTTTGTATTTGAATGTCCTTTAGAGCATTTGTTTCTTGCGGACCGAATCTACCCCTTCAAATTAAGACATATCAACATTTTGAGCTTTTCGGTACGCGGACCAAACAAAGAGTGGACCGAAAGTACTAAAGACCCTATTTACATACCTACAAGTTTGAACGGAACCCTTGGCGCGCAAGTCCGACTCGCACTTGGGCCATTTATACATATTTTCATTGTAATAATAATATGTAAATACATATGGATGCATATTATGGAGGTGCAAGGTAGATGACACCTCCATTTAAAAGGGAAGGTCTTCCGCCAGGCTGGGGAATCGTGCCGCAGGTACCGCGGTCCAACTGTACACACGGCAACACATCAAGCTATACATTTCCAGTATAAGCTGAACTCTCATTGCACGGAATTCCCATATAATGCGAAAAAGTTACAAATGTGCCCATTGTTCTTTAAAATTAAATTCTTTCAACAGTGTCATCTGTTGTCATTTACTGAAAAACAAACATTGCTGTAGTCACTTACAAACCCAGAATAGGAATTAGTACCCCAATCTCGCCACCGGCGCTGTACTTGCGCGAGTTATGGTGGTAACTTTTGAAGTATGGGCGCTGTCTCTCTGTTGTACGTAGTATTTATATACCTACTCTGAGGTTCAAAGTTTTAGTGATTTTCTACCTACTGGATACTAATCTGCGAAAATTAAAATTATTCTAACTGTACAAAAGCGTACATGACCTCCCCAGAAAATGACATCGCCCGAAAGTGACCTAGTAAGAAAATCACGTACTCAGAAAATGACTTGATAAGAAAGTGACCTCCTCCGCCTAAACGCAAAGTCGTAGTACATCATTTTATTCTATCATCAATAGTTTTCGCAGCGCACGCGATGAAATGAATATTTTAGGTAATTTTTTTAAACCTTGGGTTACATTATTGGAGTTTTAGTAAGGATCCCAAAATTGTTTGAAAATATAATATAGCCTATGTCACCCAGGGATAGTGTAGCTTCCCAACAGTGAAAGAATTTTTCAAATCGGTTCAGTAGCTTCGGAGCCTATTCAATGCAAACAAACAAACAATCAAATCTTTCCTCTTTATAATATTAGTTTAGTTGAAAGGTACTAAGGTCCTCTGGAACACTTAACCAGAAAAACACATCGAACCATAAAATATATGGTATGTACCTAACCTAATGGACCTTCGACCCAAATAGATCCCAGTTCAGCTCATGGTCCAACCTGCTATCAACAAACTAGGATCAGGGATATTATACTTACGATTTTATTTGTGTTGTAGTCATTGGCTCTATAAGTACGTAATTCTCACCCAGTGTAGCATAAGCCTCCCGCGCACTAGGCAGCCAGGATGCCGCAGCCCGGCTGCGGCAGTCGAAATATTGACAGGAATTCGTGACTACCTAGTGCGCGGGCTCCTATACGCCGTCATATGTTCGAGTGGCTGCTTAAAGGCTTATTACACTATTCGATATCAAGACAGTCTTACTAAGATTCAGCAAAGTGTAATAAGAGTAAGCAAGGTAGTCTGTCTAATTAGACCGACCGAATGGGTTCGGCCGTGCTTGCTTGCTGAATAACGCGTAGTGTAATAAGACTTAGCACGCGAGACCGTTCAGTCGGCGCGCGGCGGCGGCAGAGTGAAGTTCTCGGGTAAAGTCCGTGTTTGTTTGTTGCGGCGTGCACAATGGCTTGTTCAAAAGAAAAGGAAGTGATTTTTAATGTTATTGATGTGTATACCGTGACATGCCATATTTATAGCATATAAAACTTTTTAACAAAAAAATTAAACCACCGAAAAAACTGAAAAGCAAAAAATAATGTTGAATATAACTTGAATTGTATAAGGTTTTGCAGTCGGGGATAAACCAATAACCTACGTAGGTATGTATTTTTTGTGATATTTGTTTATTTATCTCCGACTGCAAAACATTATAAAATTCAAGTTATATTCAACAGTATTTTTTGCTTTTCAGTTTTTTCGGTGGTTTAATTTTTTTGTTAAAAAGTTTTATTTTATCATTTTTTCAGGGGAAAATAACATCACTTCCTTCTCCGTCAGAGAAGCTGGAACCCCGGAGGAGTTAGAGGACATAGTCACAGCCTACACAGACGCTATCCATGAATCCTGCAAGGTATCCATCCCAACAATGAGGAAGGGGCTAGGGAACCCAAAACCTCCATGGTGGTCAAAGAGGCTAGATGACCTGAAAAGAGATGTCCTGAGAAAAAAGAGGCGAATCAAGAATGCAGCCCCCTCAAGAAGAAACTTTGTCATAGAAGAGTACCAACTTGCCAAACTGGAGTACGCAAATGAGGCAGAAATGGCCCAAACAACAAATTGGAAGGAGTACTGCACGACTCAAGAAAAAGAGAGTATGTGGGACAAAATCTACCGGGTGATTAGGAAAACCGCAAAAAGGCAAGAAGACATGCTCCTGAGGAACCCAGATGGTAACACCCTCACCCCACAACAGTCGGCAGAGCTCCTCGCCAAAACCTTCTACCCAGACGATTGTGTGGCAACAGATCAACCAAGCCACACACAAGTACGGGAACAGACGGAGAGCGGAACAACTTCCCAATCGGAGGATGATCCGCCATTTACATCGGCGGAAGTAGAACTGGTGCTTCAAGCCCTAAATCCTAAAAAAGCCCCGGGACCTGATGGGCTAACCGCAGATATCTGCACTGCGGCTATCCGCTGTGAGTGGGAGGTGTTCTTAAGCATAGCAAACAAGTGCTTGCAGCTAACACACTTCCCCAAGCAATGGAAAACCGCCCATGTGGTCATACTCCGAAAACCGGGAAAGGAAGACTACACACATCCAAAGTCTTACAGACCGATTGGCCTCCTGTCAATACTCGGAAAAATCATTGAGAAACTTATGGTAGGCCGACTCCAATGGCATATCTTCCCCACCCTAAACAAACAACAGTACGGCTTCATGCCGCAAAGAGGCACCGAAGACGCTCTCTATGACCTAGTAGTACACATCCAGGAAGAGGTGAAGAGGAAAAACATCGTCCTCGTGATTTCTCTGGACATAGAGGGTGCCTTCGATAATGCATGGTGGCCAGCTCTAAAACAACAATTAAAGAGGAAAAATTGTCCCAAAAACCTATTCAAGCTGGTGGGCTCATACCTCGATGACCGTAAGATCAAGGTCAACTACGCCAGAGCATCATATGAGAAGGAAACTACAAAAGGCTGTGTCCAAGGATCCATAGGCGGTCCCACCTTTTGGAATGTTATCCTAGACTCGTTGCTGCACAAAATGGAAAGTGAGGGAGTTTTCTGCCAAGCATTCGCTGACGACGTAGTACTAGTGTTTACAGGTCAATCGGTTAATATTCTAGAACAAACAGTGAACAGTACCCTAGAGACCGTAGTGAACTGGGGCAGCCAGAACAAGCTAAACTTCGCATCGCACAAAACCAATGCGATGTTATTGACGAGGAAGCTCAAGTACGACTCCCCAAGTCTCTTCATGGCCGGCACAAGACTCAATTTGGTTGATGAGATTAAGCTGCTAGGCCTAGTAATTGACAAGAAACTTACATTTAAATCCCACGTCTCCGCTCAATGCAAGAAAGCTGTGGATATATACAAACAGCTCGCGCGAGCTGCTAAAGTGACGTGGGGTCTAAATGGTGAGATAATAAGAACTATATACGTCTCAGTCATAGAGCCCATTATAACATATGCCTCCAGCGCATGGTCACAGGCAACAGAGCTCCAATTAATACAAAAACAGTTAAACACAGTACAAAGAGGCTTCGCTCAAAAAATCTGTAAGGCGTACCGCACGGTATCACTCACGTCAGCACTCACATTGTCAGGCCTACTCCCACTCGACCTGAGAATACAAGAGACAGCGAACCTGTACAAGGTGAAGAAGAACATCACCAATAACTACCTTCCCCCTGGAAAAGAGCTCGAGAGCAGTGTGAAACACTTAGACCAACCACATCCGTCTACATATACAACCACCAATTTCGAGCTCCTGGAGTCCACGGACCCCGAAACCCTAAAATCCCACCTAGTAACCGGCCCTGAAATATATACGGACGGCAGCAAAATAGAGGGCAAAGTAGGAGCTGCCGTAACATGGTGGGAGGGGGGAAAGGAGACCGCATACTCCATTTTCAATCTGCATCCGTCGTGTACAGTTTTCCAATCGGAAATGTATGCGCTCCACAGGGCGACACAAATGGTGAAATCCAGTAGAGAACCCATAGTGAGTATACTGAGTGACTCAAGATCCTCGCTCGACCTACTAAAGAATCCCAAAGCCACCCATCCCCTGGCAAAATCCATCAAAGAGTGCATAGAGGAGATCAGAGCAGAGGGAAGAGAGGTGCGGCTGTTTTGGTTAAGGGCACACGTGGGCACTGCCGGCAACGAAAGAGCCGATGAGCTGGCAAAGTCAGCAGCACTATCCACAGCAACCCAAGACTACGACAAAATCCCCCTGTCCTACATCAAGAGGAAAATTAGAGAGGAGTCGGTCCGCATATGGCAGGACCGCTATGAGACCTCCAATACAGGGGCGGTCACCAAAAAGCTACTCCCGGATGTTGACAAAGCGTACCGAATAGTGAGAGCATAGACCATGTGTGAGACCATGTGAGAGCATGTGTGTATAGACCTCCTGCGTCAAATTTTACTTTGTTTTGTTCCATAATGGAACAAATACTTAGTAAATTATCAAAATGTAATAAGTCAGTAATTATTTGTGGTGACTTTAATATTGACATCCTAATACCCTCATTAGATAGAAATAATTTTATTACGTTATTTAAATCATTTAATATGTCTCATCTATTTAATGAGCCCACGAGAGTGACGGCTACTACTTCCTCTTGTATTGATAACATAATAACCAACAGTAACGTTTTAGAGAAGTCAATAATAAGTGGCGTCCGTTCGGATCATTTGGCCCAATTAGTAAAGTTTCCGTGTAAAAAACTTAGTTCATCCGTAACGAAAACATTTAGGTCAGTTAATAAAACAAGATTAAATAATTTCAGCGTCAATATGGATTATAAAATTAGTAACACTACATATACTTCTGATGATCCAAATGTAAACTATGAAAAAATATTTAAAGATATTTGCAACGAATTTAATGTATCTTGTCCAATCAAAACTAAGAAGGTAAATAATAATAAACTTCAATTCTGTAACTGGGCAACTAAAGGAATCAGGAAGAGTAGGGATAACATGTATGATCTTTACCATCAGAGATCTTACAATAGTAATGAAAACTTTCATATATATGTTAGAAACTATTCCAAGATATTTAAACAGGTTTGTATTCGAGCAAAGGCCATCTACATAGGCAATAGGGTAAATAGTTCTAATAATAAAATTAAAACAGTGTGGCAGATTATTAATACAGAGACTGGTAAGAATAAAATCAAAGATAATACTTTTTCTCTTAAAATTAATGATACATTAATCTCAGGTAAATTAGAAGTAGCATCTGCTTTTGAAACTTTTTTCTCAAATATACCTATGGAGGCTACTAAAAATCTTGCTTCGTCTTCCACGTTAGCTGAATCGATTTTACAGAATAATTTTCAACAAAATATTCCAGACTTCGCATTCACCCAGGTTAATGACTATGACATTATCACGGCTTTTAAGTCACTAAATATGAAAAATACAGAAGACTTATGGGGTTTGTCAGTTAAGGTTATACAGTCAATTATTTTCAATATTGCCCCTATTTTAGCCCTAATTTTTAACCAATGTATCGAACAGGGCAACTTTCCTGACTTAATGAAATACAGCAAAATTGTTCCAATCTTTAAATCGGGATGTAAAAACAATCCCTCAGATTATAGACCTGTTTCAGTACTTCCTGCATTAAGCAAGATTTTTGAAAAGATTGTGCTAAACCAAATGTTAAGGCATTTTAATAACCACAAGATACTCCATGATGATCAGTTCGGTTTTACAAGAGGTAAGTCCACTACGGATGCGGGAGCTAAACTTATTAAGCATATTTTTCAGGCCTGGGAGTGCTCACACGATGCTATTGGTATCTTTTGTGATCTCTCCAAGGCATTTGATTGCGTAGATCACCAAACGCTAGCTCTTAAACTTAAGTTATATGGAATTCGCGGAGTGGCCCTCGATCTTGTGGTTTCCTATCTTTCAGGGCGCCAACAAAAAGTAGGAATCAATGGTAGTGTGTCATCGGGCTCCTTAGTCAAATTAGGCGTACCTCAAGGCTCGATTTTAGGCCCATTTCTGTTTCTAGTTTATATAAATGACCTACCTTACATGGTGAAAGAACTATCAGATGTCGTTTTGTTTGCAGATGATACGTCTCTGATATTTAAAGTAGATAGAATAGACAAAGACCTTTTAAAAGTTAACCACGCTCTGGAAACTGTGTCTCAATGGTTTGCTGCCAACAATCTTATGCTAAATTCTAAAAAAACTAAATGTATAAGATTTTCATTACCAAACGTACCAAAAGTTGATACCAATGTTATTGTGGACGGTACTAAACTTAATGTAGTAGATAAGACTGTTTTTCTTGGTCTGACCATAGACTGTAGATTGCAGTGGGGTGCTCACCTGGAAGCCTTAGGTGGTAAACTGAGCTCCGCTGCTTTTGCAGTCAGCAAAATAAGGCAACTGACGGACATTAATACAGCCAGATTAATTTATTTTGCATATTTTCATAGCCTTATGTCTTACGGTATTTTGCTGTGGGGTTCTGCCGCAGACTTGGAATCAATTTTTGTGTTGCAAAAAAGAGCAATTCGCGCCATCTACTGTTTGGGGTCTCGCGAATCTCTGCGAAAGGTATTTCCGGAAATTAATATATTAACTTTGCCCTCTCAGTACATTTTTGAAAATATTATGTATGTTCGTAAAAACATTAATTTGTTTCCAGTCAATAGTGATTATCACGATAGAAACACTAGAAACAAAGACAAAATAACTGTGCCTAGATTTAGATTAGCTAAAGTAAATAAGTCCTTTCTTGGGAATTGTATCCAATTTTACAATAAAATTCCTCATAGCGTGACCAGTATGTCCTTTTTTAAATTTAAGGAACATATCAAAAAGCGGTTGTTGAGTAGGGCCTATTATAAAGTGTCTCATTATATTGACGACAAGGATGTATGGAAGTAGCTTCTCTCTGCACCTGCTTCACTTAGCAGCTAGTTCAAGGTCCATTTTAATTCTAAGTATGCTATTATTATTATAAGTTATCTTTTTTTTTATTTTTTGTTTAATTTACAGATTATTACTTATAGTAATTAATTCAATTTAATGTTTTTCATTTATTTCTAAATTCTTCAATAGATTATGTCTGTCTCCTTAATTGTTATATTTTCTATACATATACCTAAATGATATTTAGTATAAACTTGTCAATAGTCACAGTGATAACAAATTGCGTGTTTAGTAGTTTCCCTTTAGTTTATTTTTTATTTCTAAGCCAGACTTAAGTAAGTCATGCTCACTTTAAGGCCTTTGCTTGCGGCGGCGTCGTGTGACGGGTCGCTCACTTCCCTCCAATATGGCGAGGAGGGCGATGGCTGCCACACGCGTCATACTTGTGAACAGGTGCTGCTTGTGGGGGTTGGTCTGCTTAAGTTTGCCATTTATTTATTTACTTATTAAATATAGATTCAGTCTACTTTGTAGTTTTGCGGTTTTCGCGCCGGGGCACGCAATTGTTGTCAGTGCGATTAGAATGTAAATATTATGTAATGAATCTAAGCTTGTTTTGAAAAGAGTAATTGCTGAGTTTATTGCCGGCTCTTCTCAGCAAATGCAACCTTCCGAACCGGTATTAGAGTATTAGAGTCAGACTTTTCATAAGTGCCTGCGAAGGTCTATTTGAATAAATGATTTTGAATTTTGAATTTTGAGCAATAAAGTTGACGCCCCATCAAGTGCAAGCCTTCACAGGACACGGTGGGATAGCCGAATACCTACACAGGTTCAAACTAAAAGACAGCCCCGGATGTGAGTGTGACAACAACATCAGCGAGTCCGTGTGGCACATCATCCTAGATTGCCCACGTTTTCTGGCAGCTCGACGGGAACTAGAAGCAGAGATAGACACGCGACTAGACATGTCGGGACTACAAGATGTCCTTGAAAATAAAACCAAAAGACCACACTTTCTGGAGTATGTGGACATCTTCCGCATAGCAGTTAGAAGAAATAGTACTCTAGCCAACCAACACCCCCAACAACAAACATCGTCTAATATCCAGACTCCCGTTCCGATTCCAACACAAACAACAACTGTGTTACCCAATGCTCCAAACCACATGCCTATCAAGCAATTGTTGGCAGGTGGAGAGCACGGTGAACCGGGTGTGAGGATTAGAAGTATAGCCTTATTTATGGACAACAACAGCGAGAGACTCGGTATAAGCTTCTGCTTTGTGGGCCCCAAAAAACGTGTTGGCATATCACCAGGCCTAGCCCTTCTGCTCAAGGGGAGTACATCCAAAACAAGCATGAAACGTAAAACGTTCGAGGCATTACCTGCAACGGAAATATTGAACAATCCATGTCGATTGGTGCGAACACAAAACAAGTTGATCGTGCTATTCGTATGGGGAGTGAAGACTTCGTTCGAGCAGGCATGCACTGTACTCTCAAAAATCGGATCGGCAGAAGAAGACGCCGACACACCCCGCAAAATAAGTGTCGACGCAATGGTAGTCGAATACCGGAAGGGTGAAGTCGCTGATCATTATGGCTGCATCCAAGCCTCAAAAAATCATGAGGTAATCGTGTATGAGGACAGAAAGGAAGACTTGAGCTTCCTCAAAGCCCACAGACACGCAGCAGAAACAGCGACCAAAGACCCAACACGGGGCTCGACCGAGCAAAGCGGATCGGAGCGTCTTCAACGAAAAGTAGCTGACGAAAAAGCCGCAGCAGAACAGAGCGGCAGTCCAAAAGAGGGTCAAAACCAGACGAAACGCATAGGAGCCTTCAAAAAATTCATTGGGGCAGTAGTAAAGGGGGTGAAATCAAAAATGTTTAAACGACCAGCACAACCATCTGCTGCGGTGAAAGAATTTGTGAGGAAGCCCCCGCCATGCCCAAAACAACCAAAAGCAACAATGACGAGAGCCAACATGGGGCAGGTCATCCCACCTACTCAAACACTAGACCACACAAAAAACGCACATCAAACGGCACAACTAGCTGCCGCAGTGGAGGAGTTTGTGAGGAGGCCCCCTCCTGGTCCAAGACAACAAATTGCAACCAGAACGAGAGCCGACATGGGGCAGGTCATCCCACCTACTCGAATACCAGCGACGGGGACAGTAGACCACGCATTAAACGCTTTTCTCGAGTTTATAGCAATCACAAGAGCGACCAAGCAGGTCAATTTTGAGACTTGTAAAAGCATCCTAGAGGCCTTCCAAAACCAGAACCTAAGTTTGTTGAAGGTTAGACTCGAGGAAGCAGATGCTGCCATATACAACAACGAAACATCCCAAGTCCTCATGGGGAAAATGTCTGGGAGTTATATGGCGGCATATAATGCGACAAGTGGCTTCGTGACCCTAGTCGAAGGGGAGACTCTAGAGGATGGCCTACCAAAATTCTACACTCCACAAAACGACCCCATAGTAGTCACCGCCCGTTGCACAAAGATCATGCTGGACGATAAGATCCTGGAAATGGCGAAAACCATCTCAGGCACTCTTGGTCCCGGAGCAGCATGGGAAAAATGGGTGGTACCAAAAATAAAATGGGTGAATGGGGTCCCCGGATGCGGCAAAACGACATGGGTAGTAAGAAACTTCGATGAGGAGAAGGAAGTTATAATCACCACCACAATCGAGGCAGCAAAAGACCTTCGCGAAAAAATAACACCCCGCGTAGGAGAAGCTGCAGCCAAGATCAAAGTGCGGACAATGGCTTCCGTGCTAGCTAATGGATTCAAAGAGCCGAAAAGTTGTAACCGCCTAACGGTTGACGAGGCTCTAATGAACCACTTCGGATCCATTATTTTGGCAACTCGGCTGTCTGGTGCTAGCGAAATTGTCCTCATCGGAGATATCAACCAACTACCCTATATTGACAGAGACAATCTGTTCAATATTCAGTACAACAGACCAAACCTGGTAGCCAACATCAGCCAGGAGTTGTTATGCACGCATCGGAACCCAATGGATGTAGCGTATGCCCTAAATGAGATATACTCAGGTATATACTCCTCAAAACACCACGTACACTCCCTGAAGCTGAAGAGGTACACAGACGCGCAAATACCTAGCACCCTCCCAAACACCTTATTCCTGGTTCACACCCAGGAAGAAAAGGCATCCCTTACCAACCAGGGATACGGGGCTGCCACGGGCTCACGCGTCCTTACCATACATGAAGCTCAGGGATCTACGTACGAGTCGGTAATCATTCTCCAAACAAGACCAAAAAGGTTGCAAATCCACGAGAGTGTACCGCATGCGGTCGTAGCAGTGTCGCGTCACACTGTCAGCTGTGTATATTACACAGATGAGAGTGATGACGCCATAGGTAGGTTCGCAAAACGGGCGATGGCAGCAACAACCGACCAAATCCTCTCTCAAAACCTAAAAATGGCCATGAAAAATAGAGACAATAATGTCGTAGAAGCTCAAATACGCGCGGGGATTTCCTCCGGGGCAAACAAGCAAGCAAACTAGACTGTAAAATGCAAACTGTAGAAAATATAAGTAACAAGTTTAATATTATATTATAAATCAAAATAATAACAATAGTAATATGTAGTGTAAATAGGTATTGTAATAAACACATAAAAGTTAATAATATGTATCCTAGATAGTATAAATTAACACAGTATATATATAGTATGTATAAAAGTAATGAATATAAATGTATTAGAATAATTTATTTATTGCGCGGACCAAGATGTCCAAATTGTGAAAATGTAAAAGAAAAAATAATAATTGTAAAACTTAATCTAAAAAGAGTACGGACCACGTTTCTGTAGTAAGTAGTTTAAATCAATAAAAAAAAAAAAATTACTACATACTTAATTTTTGATATCTTTTGATGTAATACACAACTCGGCATTAAATTCTGTGAGTGAACAATAGATCACCCCTATTTTCCCACCCTTAGGGTAGGTTTTTTGTATCCTTTATATGGAACCAACTTCAAATAAAAAAAGAATTATCAAAATCTGACTACTCTGTAAAAGTTATGCGTGATCATACATAAAAAAATATATACGCGTCGACTTGTAAACCTCCTCCGTTTTTTCGTCGGTTAAAAAGTCACAAAAATACTTCTTAACCTTCTTCACCCATATTTTACTTTTTAATTTTGTATTCAAACCAATAGTCGCGGCAAGAGCTATGGCGATTTTCTGGTGCTTCGAAAGTCATCCCATGACACCGCGACAACCGTCACCGGCTGCGTCCGCCTTGCAAATGAGTTAGCATGCGATATTCAGCAAGGTGTAATAGCGAGCTTGTCTAATTAGATTTTAAGACAGTCTTACTAAGACTGGCTTGATATCGAATAATGTAATAAGGCCTTTAGTCCGCGTGGAGGCTAATAACAGTGTGTTCTTGTCTTTCCACACTGCGTTAGACAAGTGCATCGGCAATCTGTTTGTAAAGGTTTAGCCTACGTAAGCCATGTACATAGGCGACTTATATCTTCGAAACGTGACACTTTAGGAGGTTATGTCGCAGAATATTTCTTTATTGTATTAATATCGACGCCATTTTGAAATAAAATCAAAATGGCGTAGATAGGAATGCCAGGCTCCATACTAAAATCTTCCAACTCCCCTTATTCATAGACATATGTGTTAAGTTAATAACAAAAATGATTTATGTTAAATATTAAAAAGCTATTAAATTACTGTGGTATTGAACATTTAATCCGCATTTTATAAAATATTTGAATTACACAAAGTAATATGGAATGAAATACCAAAAAAAAAACATATTTTTCATTTTCGCTTATCTAATTAGATTAAGTAAAAAATCACCTTGGATTTACTTGTCTCTAACTTTGACAAGATCATCTAGATCTAATGCTACACATATTTCTTTAGAATCTGTGCGAGGGTTTCTGTCAAGAATTTCAGTAATGGGGTAGTAATTGTCTCTGTTGTCAACGTTCCATCCGGAATACTGAAAAACATCAAAACATTCGATTATTTTACGTATGATAATATATTTTTTTACTCTACTATTATATATTATAATATACTATTTTTAGATAATAATTATTGAGCATAAGTAGCTTTAAACGGAAAGAGAATGTTCTGAAATTAATGATTATAAACATTTGAATTTGATAAGTTAATAATGAAAAAGTACTATATATATTTAAAACTGCGTATAGTATTTAAAATGTATGTACTCTTCATTCTTATTATGAGCGAAGGCCTTATGTATGCCGTACCACAGAATAAATAATACTAGAAGACGTACATTTTCAGCAGCGTTTCACCTAAATTTGGATTTCGACTTTCTTACAGTGCTTGATAGAATAGCAGAATGTTTCAAACAATGAAGATAATTTTGAAATGAGTTTTTTTTGTTAAATCCTATTATTTGAAGGACAGGTTTGAAGTAGGATCAATATTTCTTTCTATTAAAAAAAATAGGTACCTACTATGGAGTACCTAACAATATTTAAGTCATACATTTACATAGGGCATCGTGCCTCTACCCAGATGGATAGTTCGGTTTACCAAAGCATGTTTATATATCACTCTTCTCGAGGAGCTTCTGAGCAAACTGCTCTCAGTTCGTATTGCACACTCCGCTGTAATTGTGCTCCCGGTTTTTTATTTAAAATAACGTTTTAATTAAAAATGTAATGTGTAAAAAAATCTTAAAAGAAGTAAAAAGTATATAAAGCCTCATTTCATCGGCAAGTGTTGCGATTACTAATTTAATAATTAGATAATCAATCAAGTGTACAGTTTTTTTTAATGGCCTCAAGACGACATGTTTTATGTATGAGAGTTGCCATGACATGAAATTTAATTTCCCATCATCTGAAGTTTGTAGTACATGTGGAAAATATGTTTGATTTTATTAGTTGAAAGAACCCAACTTGGGTTTACAAAATAAGAATCTGTTCTATTTTTTTTATTGTCGCCTTATTGAATTATTTAGTTACTGGTCCGATTGCTCTTGACCTTAAGAAAACAAAACACGAATCTTTGCTCAAAATTTAAAAAAAAATTGCCCCCATTTTGAACTATTTAGTTACTGGTCCGATTGCTTTCAAAATTGATATTTGGGAGAGCCTTGGACCACATAACATGAATCTTTGCTCAAAGTTGAAAATAGTGTCTTCTAAACGTCCAGCCATTATTCTATGGATTAAAAATGCCAATTCTCGATTACAGTTTTCAAGTTTATCGCGTTTAGACAGACAGACGCGTCGGGTTTTATAATATGTAATAAGTAGTATGTATACAAAGTAAATCAAATAAAAACAAATAATAAAACATAATATTCTCACCACACAAGTACATTTGTGTAAAACTTTCCCACTTGATTCCATTGGTATAAATTTCTGCAACAATGCTTTTCCATCGATTTTCCATAAATTCAATTCATCCAATTTTGAAATTACTGTATCTCCATCCCATTTTACATCAGATTTTAATAGAACAAAGTTTCCAGACTGAAAATAAAGTGAATCAGGTATAAAACAAATGTTAAATGTTTAACAACCTAAAATCTAGGGCTTTCGAAAACGGAATCTTTGAAGATTTCAAACCATTTTCAACATGTTATTGTTATGTTGATACTGATAACATGACAATACATATAAAAATAATGTAACTGAATGATTTGAATTCGCGCGCACTTCTCGGCGATGCTTGGGCTAGAAGCAAAGTCTTCTTGCTCAAGTAAAATCAACTTGAGGTTTATCCAAGGTGTTTTGGTTTCCTTCCAGAGCCAGAACTCGCTCTGACCATTGTGGGTCATTAATTCTAGGCTATTTCATAAGTAATCAAGGTAGTGCTGGCAGCAAATGTGTGATTAAAGGATCTATGATTAATCCAATACTTGAATACTACTTTGGTTATAATGATATCAAGATTAAGTAGCTTTCTGGTCATCATAACTGTCTAATTCGCTACCTCTAATCGCTGAACAATGAGTGCCTACTGTATGTAACTTTTGTTATTATAATTTCCGTCTGACACAAATGACACGACAATATTTAGTAATAAGAAAAGTATAATTATTTGTTTGTACTACTTGCTGGTTTATAATTATAATAAACAAGAGTGTTGTACATATTTAAGTTATAATTATTTCTATCAAAGACTAATCATTGAAAAACGATTTTAACTAATAAAATATCGCAATTAGATGGAATTCCTATGACTGCGGTATTTGTTCTAGCATGTCCGATATTAATATTGGTAAGGGAATTTTCCAGTATTTGAAAGCCCTAATAATAGCAAAACTAGACTAGAATGTCCTCACTCATCAGAAATCTTACATGGAAGTGCTTTGGTACATCTTTAGATTGACTTGAATCTGACTTATTCCCATCAGACCCATTCTTTTCATCATCGGATCCCTCCTCTTCATCCAACTCTCCCTCGTCTTCTTCACCCTCGCCTTCTTCGTCTTCTTCACCTTCTCCCTCACTCTCTTCCGACGATGAGTTCTTGCGTTTTTTCTTAGAGTTATTCAAAGACGCCTTTGAAGCACGTTTGCGGGCTGGAGCAGCACGTGCAGGTTGTTCAACCTGTGGAAATAATGGGTAAATTTTCTTATGCCTTGCGGAATTTTCATACTCCCTATTTATTTATTTAGACAAGCTTTCGCCTGGCGGAATCAACCATATTTCTGAAGGATAATGTATTCCCACGATTAAAACATGACGCTGTGGTAGTGTAAAACAACAACAGATTCAAATTTATTTTTGTATTGACGTAATGTCCTAAAACTATTTGACGTGAGTGTCTCTCCTTGTGTCGGTTTGTGTGTCTCTATTTACCTCAGTCGGTATTGAAATGGACTGTTAAAACGGCCATCATTGCGTACTGCTAGTTAAGTGATTGATAACTCATTACATATTTGTAAGCTTATTAGTCACATCAACAATCGAAATGGTCGTCATTTATAATGATTTATTATCTTTTTGTAAGACATAATATTTTATGATTTACGTTTTATTATTATGTTTTGAGCGGAGCACCCTTACTGTTTGTAAGGGTGCTCCGGTCGGCGTGGTCATTAAATATAATAATAAATGAGTTGTGAAAATAAACTATTCTCCTTACTAATTATTAATAAAGAAATTAAATAAAAAACAAAAAAAACTCTTATTTTCTTGTATTTCAGAAACTCCATAAGTCAAATAACTTTTAAGTGATTTTTTAGGCACTAAAAACAAGAAAAATGTATTTTATAAAATAAAAACATTGCATTATTACTTAAACTTTCCTAATGTTAATAAAATACAGTTAGTTCAAAACAATTTTATGTATCAAAACAGTTTTTTGCTTCTTCTGGAAAATTAACTTTGCTTGACTTATGGGGTTTCTGAAATATTCGATTCAAATGCGAAAGTGAGTTTGTTTGTTTGTACTACTGACCGGATCTTCATGAAATTTGAACATGCTAATATTTGGGATTACCAGTCTGTTTAACCTTAGAACCCTACACTATCCGGTGTACTCATTGTACAGTTTCAACACCATACATTTTTCTGTGTATGCAGCAACCAACTTTTGTCGCCCGCTAATAATAGCATAAATACATGGATTCATATCATTTTACGAGAGTGCATTATAATGTTTTACATCAACAACATCAAGAGGAAAGACTCACCAAACTTTTACTGTAAATATTACCAATATACTTTGATACTTCACAAGTGGTTTCTCTATGCACTCCAACTAGACCCATACACTCATGAAACATACCAATTTGTCCCCACACCTGGGTGAATTGCAGAAAAAAGGGATAGTCCCTTATTCACAAATGTGGTATGGTCAGTGATCTTACAGACATTTTTTTTTTTTATACCACTAAGGTGGCAAACAAGCATACGGCCCGCCTGATGGTAAGCAGTTACCGTAGCCTATGGACGCTTGCAACACCAGGGGCATCACTCGCGCGTTGCCGACCCTGAAGAAATCTCTTCAGACCCTTTTTGAAGAACCCCATGCTGTACTCCAATGGGAAAACCACGGCGGGGAGCTCATTCCACAATCTGAGCGTCCGCGGAAGAAAACTCCTTTGAGCCCGCACAGTTCGAAACAATTCTGGTTTCAAAATGTGAGGATGGACTCCCCGTCGATGGCGAGAGTTGCGATGGTAGAAAGTAGCTGTGGGCATCAAGTCGAACAATTCCTTAGAACACTCTCCGTTATACAAGCGGTAGAACACACATAAGGAGGCAAAGTCTCTCCTCAGACTAAGGGGCTCTAAACCGCTTGTAAGCTCGGGATCGTCAACAATTCTGATGGCACATGATGATGATGATGATGTTGACATAATCATAGGAGACAACAAATGCAGTTCTAAAAGCTCTGTCTAGAATGGTGGTAAAGCTTTACATTAAGTGATAACTCCAAAAATTAAGCCAATTTTTTTATAGGTAGGTGGGGTCATGTCTATTCTATATTTGAAATTGTGAAAACTAGGAAAAGTATAGGAAAAATATGAAAAATAAAAACTCATTCTTCTTCATTCAACTTCTTGTATAAAGTCTATGTTTCTGTTGAAATGTATTGGCATATTTTTGCGACTTTCGGATATCAACGGCTCAGGCACAGCTGGTCTCCCTCCGCGCCTCCGACTTTATAAAAACACTCTAGGGGAGAGACAGACAAGTACTACATGGAGTCGGGGTTGGCAGATTCTGTTTTTTAACAGTATTTATCAAAAGAAAACACAACAGAAGGTACACTACACTCGCGCCGCGCCATTTTACACGTATTTCATTCGATTCAGCATCAAAGAAGAAATGAGTAAGGTATACCTTAAGAATTGGACGAAAAACGAAAATTAAAAAAAAAACATTTTTTAAAGAAACCCTTTTGGGAAAAGTATGTTTATAATAGTAAGTTACTTCACCAGAAAAAAAATTGCGCCTATACTCGTCGTCACACGCCGAGACAATCGTAAGGTTGAAATAATGGTCGACCTAATATTATAAAAGAAAGAGTCCTATGTTCATAACCTAACACTGTACGTTATGCGCTATATTGTTGCGACACATTATTTTTTTATCATAGCATAAACATCACGGGCTACATCAATACCCAATTAATGTTTTTAAATCTATTTCGAAAACACAACATAAATACAAATGAGCATTACAAACATAATTCATGAAATAACACCATTATGACTAAAACATACCGAATCGGCATCCGGCGTCCAATCTTCGCCTGAATCTTGAAATTCTTCTGGTTCGCCTGCTGCCTCCGAACCATCAGAATCTTCGTCATTTTTCTTAAGAGACTTTCGTTTTCTCATAATAATTAATATAAAGATAAATAGCTTTATTTAGTGAAATATCACTAAAAATATAAAATGTTAAGAACAATAATTAGACCTCACAGACCCACGCCAGTGCTGCCAAATGCAGTATTGCCAGCAGTGCCAGTGTTGGTGTTGCCAATAGGCATGGAAATGATTGCTACTTTTAAGGAATTTCATAATTTCATTTAATCTCATTTGATGATATTATTTTTTTTTATCACAGTGATTTCACTAGTGTAATATGATTTGCAATGATTTTTCAATATGCACCGCTTGCTGTCATTTCCCGGGATAACAACCAATTCAACCAACAAACCAACCTTTTAAATGAATCACGAAACATAAACGTTTTTTAAAACACTATTTAAAACATTCTTACGAACACTAAAGTGTACAACGAATCTATTTTTATTCACATAAAATTACAAAAACTAATGTAACGAATGTACCAAGCATTGGCATTTTTCATTGGAAAACAAAATCATGTCACAATTAAATAATTAAAGGTATCACACGCACTTCGAGAATGATGAATGATGAGAGAGAAGTGAAATGTCAAATTATTTATAATTTCGTGATCACAAACAGTGATTTTTCGATCCTGCTACCAGGGGCTCTACCGCGGGCCCTGATTGGATAAAATTTATTAATGGTGTTCGTTACGATTACCACCAATGATACGCAATAGCCCGGCGGGCCTGTCTCACTCCCATGTTTAGGTACGATTGGTTTACCGGACCAGTGTTGCCAATGCTACGGCAATTACCGTGTTTTACGGCTTTCAGGGCAAAAATCACAAAATTCACGGCCTACGGCTGCATCCCCGTGGCCGTATCAGATTCTACGGCTTTTCGCAAATTCTACGGTAATTAATTTATTTATTTATTGGTTGGTATGGTACTAAAGGGCTACCGATGTATGTACGAAATGTGACCGTCGTAGAGTACCGTTCCACTCACCCAAATATTGTTTGACAGGAGTTCGAGAGGAACGGCACTATACGATTGTCGAATTTCGAACATCGGAGTAGCCCTGCTGTTATTTTTTTTTTCAAACAAATAGACAAAAACTAGAAACATTAGTCAAATGGTTTTAAGGTTTTTTTTTATGTTAAAAACGTTTAGTTTTTCCAAGGTTTTTCCTTTTTTTTAGCAGTGACACGGCCCACCGTTGGTCTTTTCCATATAACACGGCTTTTTTAGCTCATGTACACGGCCGCCGTAAAAATTTGCATTGGCAACACTGTACTGGACCAACCGTGGACCAACGCTAGTCGGTTGCAACTTGCACAGATTAGCAACTTGCAACGCGCCCCCAAAGCGAAATACGCGTGCACCCGCCGCCCGCCAGTCTGTCGCGACTAGTGTTGCTAGGTCCCGTTGGCACCTAAATTTTAACTCTGGCAGAATATGCCGACGATTTTAAAAGTAGCAGATTTCAACGAAACCCATGATTATTTTTGAAATATATAAAGTAATTTTCTGTCTTATTAAGTTTCTACTTAATTCCTTTATGACTTATTTGGTAGGTAATTATTTAACATAGTGACCTGACAATTTTGTCTTATGCCAGAGAATGTATGGGGATTTCCCGTTTATTCTTTTTTTATGTACGCTATAACATGATTATGAATGGTAATAAATCAGTTATCAAGTTTTTCTTATTATGGTTAGCTTAACTTAGGTACCAATATATGTTTTGTTGTCTGTCACCTTATTCTCTTTTAGCGTTTAATGTGTGCAGATGTTGACGGGCCAGTTGGCGCAGTTGGTTAAGGTTCACCTCACGCGCCGCAGGTCGTGGGTTCGATTCACACACAGGACATGCATTTGTGTGCATGAACATGTCTGTATGTCCTGAGTCTGGGTGTAATTATATATATTAAGTATGTATTTACAAACAAAAAGTAGTATGTATTATATCAGTTATCTGGGTTCCATAGTACGCACGGCTACAGATCAAGCTATACATTTCCAATATAAGCTGACCTCTCATCGTAGGGAAATCCTATACAATGCGAGATCAGCTTATACTGGAAATGTATAGCTTGATGTGTTGCCGTGTGTACAAGCTCTGCTTAGTTTGGGATCAGATGACCGTGTGTGACGAATGTCCCAGGATATTTATTTATTTATGTGTAAAGCAAAGATTTTCATATAGGCATCGTGACTCTACCCAGATGGCTAGTTCGCCTTACCAAAGCATGACATTTAATTTCACTCCGCTTGAGGGTCTCCTGAGCAAATCGCTCTCAGTTCGTACTGCACACGGCTGTCACTGCGTCATACTCGCTGTACTGATTTTAAATAAAAAATGCCGACTTGCGTATTAAAATACTGTCACAACACTTATAAAACCAAGGAAAAACTAAAAAACTAACCTTCCATGTGTTAGTATTGCGATTTCGTCATTTTTAATTACGTAAACTTATTTTAGAAATATACGTTTGGGAGCGCCAGTTTTTATTTTTTAAATCTTTTCCGGCCATGTTTTATGGAAGGTTGCCACAACATGAAAATTAATTTCCCACATTTTATTAAAAGATGATATCGAGTACCTACTGATTAATTTTGCTCTAATGAGGAGTTTTCTTATGCTCAAAATACCCGTCAAACTGTTGATAATTCGAACCTCACGATTTGACAGGTATTTTGACCATAGAGGTATCATGAGAAAACTCCTCATTAAATATTATCTGCACAACCAGATTTAATAAATAAATTTAATTTTATTGGATATATACTTTGAGTATATAGCTTGGAGTACGCAAGCGCCAATTCTAGTACTGAATTCTTTCTGCCAGTTTTAGCGGGAGGCGAGGTAAACACGCACAACACACATTTACTTACTCACGCACACTCATGCAGAAAGTTGAGCCATCTCTATAAACGCACACACAAATAAAAGCTGACACACAAACACAAAACAAGCACACAAATAAAGAATCACTGTGTTGCGCTATGGTTACGCCTTTGTTTAGATGCACACTAGCTCAAAAAAGCTAGTGATGGGGTGTTGTTAAGGACCGATAAAATGAATGATACTAAATGAATGGAATGGAGATTGTACAATGTTATTTATATCTCCCTACATTAATAGCTTATAATCCTATACTAATATACGAAAGCAGGATTATTATTTTTTTGTTTGTTTAAACGCGCTATCTCTGGAACTAGCAGTCGGATTCGAAAAATTCTTTCAATACTAGGAAGCTACATTATCCCCGATTGTTATATACGTTATCCCGGGAACGCGGGTGAAACCGTAGCTCTCACTCTCATTCCCGGTGTAAAAAGTAGCTAATGTACTTCTCCACACCATAAGCTATCTGCTTGCCAAATTAAATCGCGATCGGTCCAGAGGTTTAGACCACGCATTTCTCTGAAACTGTTTATCGGATTGTGACTTCAACTTAGGGAACAGTGCAAGTTTCATTAAAATCAGTTCAGTAGTTTTCAAAATATGGACTAATATGTAAGTATTACTGCCTGGCTTATTGATATGAGCTACGGGTGTGGTGTCAAAAGGAAAGCATCTCAATACCTTGGACAAATTCTAGTGCATGTAAATTCGATACGAGCTACTGCAGTGGACTATGATTACTCAATGGTAAACTGGATGGAGTCTACACTACACTTATCAATCAAGAAAAATACAAATTCTCTAAATATTTATTTATTAAGAAAACCAACAGCGGTACACAACATATACTTATTAGAAAAAAAATATTACTTTTTTTAATGAAATAAATGAAAATAAAATAAATTTATTTACATGAATATGGTAGGAGTAGTGTATGTAATGTCTTGGAGTAGTAAGTACATACCACTTTGATGGCAAACAAGTATTACAACAACAATAATTGAAAACTGTTATATAAAAAACTTAAACGGACTTCATAGTACACTAAGAAGCCCATTGTAGCACTTTCACTGTTAGTTTTAAGTTTTGTTTGTAATAATATGTTTTGGTGTAACAATAAAGTATTATCTATCTATCTATCTAAGAAGTAATCAAATCCCGATCTGATGACAATGAGACCAAACGGGAAATGTACCCTTCCAAACAAAAGAAGAATTTTCCAAATCGGTTAATAAATGACGAAGTTATGAAGTAAAATCAATTCGCTTGTATTTTTTTTTAAATGTTTGTCATTTTAAAAAAAATACAAGCGAATTGAGAACCTCCGCCTTTTTTTGAAGTCGGTTAAAAATATATTAGTTTTAACTAAAATTAAGTCAATAAATGCTTGCAACGAAATCTTTAAATAATTACAACAAAATTATTAATTACCAACAAATATTCCAGTTTATACTTCTAAAAACTAAAAATGACTAAATGAAAAAGTTAAATCAGCAGAAGAGCGCGTGTTTCATATAACAATACCTATTCTACCAAATTGTACGGTCCGTCCGTCAGTCTGTCTGTCTGTCAGTGGACTGTGTCTCATGAACCGTTATAGGTACCCCGTTGACATTTTCACAGAATGTGTATTTCTATTGCCGCTATAACCACAAATAATAAAAATGAAATAAAATTAAAGGGTCACATTTGATAATCTTTTAGGGCTTTATACACAAATATACAACATTTTGTAGGTGTATGTCTGTATGTTTGTTGACGCATATATCCGAAACTATTAATCGAATTGTGACTATTTTTTTATTCTATGTCTATTTTTATCCGTTATACCTACAAGTAATTTATTTTAATATTAATATGAACAAAAAAATAATTAGTTTTAATTAGTTGGGGTATCTACGTACACATGAAGTAGGTACTACTCATTACTCTATGATCTCAATCATTCACTCAAATGGTCTCAGCTATGTCCCCGCACTACGCAAATCGCTCCTTGTACTACGTGTTAGCTACCATCGTACCACCGTATTTTCAGTCGTTTACTTGTCGTAATTTATGTTATTTTATTTCGAGATAACACTAAAATACAAACATATTGGTTCGGTATAATACTCACAAATGATAGGAAACGCCATGTTCTCGCAGATTTGACGTGGCAGATCGCCTTTTGCATGAGTAAACAGCACAATTTACCATTTTTTTCGGAGCACAATCTTACGACACGGAACGATACCAAATGGTAGCGGATGTCGTTCGAACTAGTTTTTATAAATGCATATGGCCATATGGTCAATGTACTTTGGCAGAGGGGGTCGCCTGTGTTTGCCGCCTCCAAGCTATTTACTTAATGGATATATAGTACAAGAGCTAACACAGATTATAAATATATTTATCATCTATTTTAGACTCAAAATGTTTTTATATTAATTAAATAGAAAATATGTTGCAACCATTATGAATGTACTTAGACAACTAATTTCTTTTATAAAAAATAGTCTTCAAAATTTAATTAAAGTGGACATTTTATAAATTTTTTGGCGTTTCAATTCATTTCAGATAGCCAAATAATTTTAGAGTTCAGTACGGATTTTTATACTTGTCAAAGAGTAATACAAAAGCTACATAATAATGATAACATTAGTATGCATTAGTCGCACATTCGTTTATGTACTGTTGTCTGTTATAGATACATAATTTTATGTTATTTTCAGTTTTCCTAAAGATTCTATACTCGCCGAACCAAACTTATATTTGGTCGGCACTCGGCACATTTTAGTAAAAGAGAAATATATTTGACAATAGTTTTCCCAGAGATGAGATTTAGCGAGGTCGATTTTTCGCCCTCAAAAATCCTAATATAATAATACTTATGTATATGTAATATTTAGTTAGTAATAATAAATATCTCCTGACCGAAATTTATAAATTCCCCCATTAAAGGGAAAACATTTTTATCTGCCACCCTATGCAAACTACACAGACTGTCAAATACTGTCAATTCTGGCTTGTTTATTTCATGTTCCCATAGAGGCGACTATCCTTCTGGACGTTTTAAATTCTTTGGTGTCAAGGCTGATTATATTGCTGTGCTGATCCATACATACATGATGAAGAGATAATGCGAACGGTCGTACCGAACTGAGTGGAAACAAGATCATTTGCTTTCTTCTTGGATTTCCAGAGCTAAGAAGGATCCTGATGTTGCATTTTGCAATATTTATTTATTTTCGTCTCCATGGAAGCAATAATAATATGATGGCACATTTTTTGGCATTTTCTGTAGTCGAGTTTGGTAGATTTTGGCAAATTTTTTGAGTGTTGGGCAGATTCACCATTTTTGAGATGGTCACTTTGATGACCAGCGTTGCCATTAGGGTACGCACTAGTACGCATTGCGTACTATTTCGCTAGATAACGTTCTCAGGTACTCTTCCGCCAATTTGCGTACTATTTTATTGTCAAGCAAAAAAAGAAACAAATTTTGAATATTAAAATAAAAATATTACATAATTTTTATTTCTATCAAGCTGGTTTCAAAATGACATATTTGCGGTCCAAAGCATGAACGTAGCACTAGCGACCCCGGTATGTTTTTTTAATTCCATGTTCTAAGTTTATTTCCTTTATAGTTCAGGAATAGTCTAGATATATATATAGGAGGAATAATCCTTTTAGAGTACACTATCTTCTAAT
Organism: Polyploca ridens; assembly: GCA_951394255.1. Classification (NCBI taxonomy): domain Eukaryota; kingdom Metazoa; phylum Arthropoda; class Insecta; order Lepidoptera; family Drepanidae; genus Polyploca; species Polyploca ridens. The sequence continues at coordinate 7,753,346 of OX596256.1, read as the reverse complement.
ACTATTAATTATTGTGGGAGAAATTATTAAATAGTATTAACATTAAGAATAAGAATAATTTATTTGCTAGAGACATTATACCAAGCAATTCAATTCCGCAACTAGTCAATGATTTTGCACTGATTTTGAACAGTAAAGATCAATCACTGTATCGTGTGTTCTTGACTTAGCCAATCAGACCGCATTGTCGGTGGTGGAAAATTGCCGGAATAGATTTCAAACAAAATTAACGACATCATTGCGCTTCTTTGTGTTATTTGTTCGATGTTCTATGTCTACTATTTGAGGTTCCTTTTGTTAAGGTTGATACCATTAGTAAAAAAAAAGTTTTGGTTGCTAGGTTACAAATCTTAATAACGTGTGTGTCACTGTTTTCTGTAAAATATTCTTTATCAAAAAATATACAAACGATTCCTCTAAAGCTTTTATAGTTTCATTAAGCAACTCTGAGAGGTTATGGACCGCACGCTAAGGATAAGCAGAATTTCTTATATGCAATAATGGATTTCACCACAAAAATAAATATTGGTAAACTTGAAGGGAAGGAGAACTGGCAAACTTGGAAATATAAGGTTTCTATTATGCTAGATGGTAGTGAAGGTGCCTTAGATGCAGTAGAAGGTAGACTCCAGAAACCCGATCCACCCACACCTGGTGCAGGCGACGCCGAAGTCAGCGTTTATAGTAAGGCGATGGCCAACTATAGGAGGATTGAAAGCGGTGCATTGCTTATGTTAACAACCAATATGACTGAAGAAACACTTAAGATTTTTTTTTCCTGAAACATATAAAGAAGCTATGGAGAGAAATGATAGGGCAGAATAGAAGAACTACCCTCTAATAGAAAGGCGTTACCATGCAAGTGGGTATTCGGAATTAAAAGAAACCCAGATGGTACGATTGACAAGTACAAGGCACGACTTGTAGTAAAAGGGTTTAAGCAACAAAAAGGGGTTGATTATAGAGAGACCTTTAGTCTGGTTGCCCGAATGGCTACTATAAGAGCTTAATTAAGTGTTAGTGCTATAGAAAAGCTGCACTTGGTACAATTTGACGTATCCACAGCATTCCTGAATGGCAAGCTCAAAGAAGAAATCTATATGAAACAGGCCGATGGATTCACAGATGGCACAACAAAAGTTTGTCGACTACTGAAAAGTCTTTATGGTCTGAAACAAGCACCTCGTTGCTGGAACTCATGTTTTGAAAGTATTCTGCTTGAGAAAGGCTTTATACAAAATACAGCTGATCCCTGTCTTTTCGTCAAAAACGTAGGAGATAAGAAAATTTTAATCACACTCTATGTGGACGATGGGCTGGTAGCTACGACAGATAAAAATTTAGCGGACCAATTTCTTAAGGATTTAGGGAACACGCTGAAGATAACGACTAAACCAGCATGCTACTACTTAGGACTGGAAATTGCTCGATCCAAAGATGGTTCTGTTTTGATTAAACAGGAATCATACACGAGGAAGATTTTAGAACGTTTTCGGATGTCAGAGTGTAATACAGTTTCAACACCTATTGAGAGGGACCAGAGTATTGAAACAGGGAAAGTAGACAATCCTGAAGAAAAGTTCCCTTACCGAGAGGCTGTAGGAGCATTAGCGTATCTTATGACCGGCACGCGTCCTGATATATCATATGCTGTTGGGATAGTTTCCAGAAAGTTGGAAAATCCTACTAAAGCTGACTGGCTTAGAGTCAAGAGGATATTTAGATATCTGAAAGGAACGATATCTTATGGAATTAAATATAACTCTGACTGTGCTAAAGCCATTATAGAAGGCTATAGTGATGCAGATCATGCTGGCGATGAGCACACTGGACGTTCTACCACTGGAGTTACATGTCTATTTGCTGGCGGAGCTGTCTCATGGTTAAGCCAACGTCAAGCCTCAGTTGCGATTTCAACAACTGAAGCAGAGATTGTTGCAGCAAGTGAAGGCGCACGTGAGTTAATGTGGCTACAAAGAATCTTTAGCCACCTTACGAAATTAGAAGGCATACCTACATTGCAGGTAGATAATGAAGCGGCCATACGCCTTGCTCGCAATCCAGAATTCCACAAAAGAACTAAGCACATCCGTGTTAGACATTTTTTTGTTAGTGAAACAGTACAAGAAGGATTAGTGGATGTTCAAAAGACTAGTTCTCAAAACCAACTCGTTGACCTTCTGACAAAGGCAGTCCCGAGACCAAGGCTCAATATGATAAGAGCTAACTTGGGGATGCAACTTCTTTCCAACTAATGAGGGAAAGTGTTAAGGTTGATACCATTAGTAAAAAAAAAGTTTTGGTTGCTAGGTTACAAATCTTAATAACGTGTGTGTCACTGTTTTCTGTAAAATATTCTGTATCAAAAAATATACAAACGATTCCTCTAAAGCTTTTCTAGTTTCATTATCAACTCTGAGACCTTTGAGTGCATCAACTTACAAAATGCAATGAATAAACTTACTTTACCTATATGAGAAATTTCTTGAATATTTTTTTATTCACTGCGTACTCAAAAGTTATGTTTCGTACTATTTTTAGGTGCTGTGCGTATCCTAAGGTGAAGTCACTCTGGCAACGCTGCTGATGACGTATCGTCAGCTGATTGCGTCACTACAATTGACTCAAACAAATAACGCAAAAACAAAAAACAAGTCGCAGTTGATACATATCGAATTCGATTACTTTGTGCAAATTTTGAAAAATTCAGTTTGAATAAAATCTCAATATGAAATTCCAATATAAAGAAGAACATTCTTTCGAAAAGAGGAAGACTGAGGGCGAGAAAATTCGTAGGAAGTATCCGGATCGCGTTCCAGTAATTGTGGAGAAAGCCCCGAAGGCAAGGCTTGGAGACCTTGATAAGAAGAAGTATTTGGTACCATCTGATTTAACGGTGGGGCAGTTCTATTTCTTAATCAGGAAACGCATCCACCTGCGCCCAGAAGATGCGCTGTTCTTTTTTGTTAACAACGTCATTCCACCTACATCTGCCACCATGGGCTCCCTATATCAGGAGCATCACGACGAAGACTTCTTTCTTTATATAGCATTTTCTGACGAAAATGTTTATGGGTATTAACTTCACATGGATATTTGAATATTTCACTATTGCATAGCATTACTTTGTCTTACCATATTATGGAGAATCTTAGTTTTAAGAATTAGCTTAATATTGATGTATTATGGTATTATTGAGTTTTATTGGCACTTTCACATTGTGTTTAATAATTACACCTAAATATGTAGATAAATATTGGTATATTGTGTCCATCTCTTTGTTCGGTTTAGGCTTATTATTATCTCTGTATCAAAACCATTAAACGAAAACAGCTATGTGTTTTTCTTTTATTTTTCCTGTTCATACCTATTACTAAAACTATTACCTAGGCATTATAATTCAATTATTCAAAGTATGCTCAACACAGTTCAGATCATGATTAGTTGAAATAGGTCACCAATGAGAGGCTCATTAATTAGGTATCACTGTCCACAAGATGCAAATGTAGGTTGGTCTTTCATTCTACCTACCTAGTTAGATAGATAACTCTTTATAGTACACCAAAAAAAAAACAAAAACAATAAAAAGAGAACAAAAGTACTTAAAATTAATTACTGTACAATGGGTAGGCTTGTCTTATCGCTAAGAAGCATCTCTTCCAGACAACCTTTGGATGGAGAGGAATCAATATACTAAAGAAGGTGGTGTCATTTTATGATAAAGAAATAAAAACAAAAAGATGTCAATAAATAAAATAAGTACAGTCGCCATCAGATATATCGCAACATTCGCGCGCCTTCACGCTAGCGTTTGTCCAGCGTAGGCGTTCGATAAACGTATGCGCAGCGCAGGGCGTCGCGTTGTCGCGGCGTCAGTGCAAGGGTAAATGAATCCGCACGCTGCGTTAGCGCCGCACGCTGCGTTAGCGCCGCAGGTGCGCGACGCATGCGCCGCGTTACTGCAGCGTCATGTACAATCCTGCCGGGCTATTGCGTATCTTTGGTGGTAATCGTAACGAACACCATTAATTATTTCATCCAATGATGCGCACGCGATATGACGCGACGATTACCATTCGCGGGCCCTGATTGGATGAAATTTATTAATGGTGTTCGTTACGATTACCACCAAAGTTACGCGGTAGAGCCCCTGTTCACATTCGACCAATAATGTTTGTATGACTAATAATATTTTTTTTTTAATTCAATCTCATTTTTAATAAGAAATAAACCTATTAATATTAAATGTCTAGCCGTATAAGTATAGGCAATCTGCCCCCGATAGAAATTCCTATCAATGATTATATAGTATTTTAAGGGGACCTATGAGAAGTTTGTACGTATGTACGTATACATATTTTAGCCATAGATGAAGTGGTTGTGAAGATATACAGGTCGTTGTTTTGGTCAGCGACGAGCGACTTAGGGTCGATAATACAAATGATACTGGTGCTAAAAAAATATAAAAAAATACTTTATTTTTTTTTAATAATAAAAAAAAAAAAAAAAAAATTGAAAATCATGTAATAAGCTAAAGTGTAGACATAATACTCAACGGGAGTACGAGGGAGTAAAGGGGTGGGGCGATGGTGGCTTGCGGCTAGCTCTAGTCTGTGCACGTGCCTAGTAACCATACTTTGCGGTAATTTTATTTCAAATTGAATAAGGTATTTCTCAACATATTTACAGTATTTAATGGAATTAAGTGCATTTTTGGGGAATATATATTTTGTACTACCGCTCCTGGGTCGCTTGTCGCCGACCAAAACAACACCCTGTATAAAAAAATAAGGAGGGACTTTCAAATTTTTTTTTCTCCAAAACTACTTTACGTAGATAAAAAAAACCAAAAGCATATTATAGTGGACTCCCTAAGATGTATTCTCCTATTTTTTTCTTATACAAAGTTTCGTCTTTAATAATAATAATAATGGTAAATAAAAGGAGTTAGAACCTTTGTGGCATAGCTAGCCGCCGCCATTTTAGTTTTTTTTCAATGTCGCGGCGCACGATGTTACTGGTATATATGGTTAGAGGACACTAATACAAAAAAAAATGTTAATCAATATGGTGGCCTAAAGTGTCACGTTTCCGAGATATTTGGAGGTAAAGATCGCCATATGAGAATTACGACAATCATTAAAAATTAACTTATTACGTGTTTATATGCATTCGATTGTTTTCAAATAATAGTTCCCAGGTTGATTTATCAATTTTTTAGTAGAGAGTTAAACTCGTAAAACAATATTTTTAATTAATTACCTACTAAACAGCATCGTAATATTCGCTATGAACCACAATGTTGTCAAAGTAGCTCGGATCGTGACTTGTTTTCCATCTTGTTATTATTATACAATCAAAAATGACAATACTTGTCTTAAAATCTCATGTTACCAAGTTAAATTGAACTAAAGATCGCTAAGTAATGCTCCCTGGGCACCAAAATTGCAATAGCGACGTAATAGTACATTATGATACATGTGTGCAAAGTTTGTTATCTCGAGGTTATCTCGGGGTGTCGTTGGTATACTCGAGGCGTATTAAGCGCGTGAACCATAGGCGAACGCAATAAGTGAGCCGAGAGTGTAATAATCAATGCACACGCGTGTCATACGACGTTTTTCAACACACTTGCGAGGAAACAACAGACATGTATTTTTTTATGTAGATTTTTTGATAATAATCAAATCAACACAATGAGAACGTTTACAAATATGACACGCAAGGTTTTTTTTGACAGCGGTGAGCTGTCAAACTATTTTACCCGTTTAAATTAAGAATGCTTGGTCTACACATATCACTTGCAGTGAGGTACAAACTTATCATAATCGGGATTATACCTTCATAAAACTGTGCGGTAATGTAAAGTAAAAAGCACAAATGGGTAATAAGCTGCATTAAGATACTAAAAACGGTGCAATAAATGTTACTATACGAGCGAGTGTAATGAAAATAAATAAAAAAACCCGGTCCCGCGGCCAGCCCGACCCGACCTAATAAAACTTCCACCTAAATGAAAGTCCCGTCTTCATCAAAGACTGCTCACGTGCACACAATGCCCAAAAAGGGCGATAGATCAGACCCGGTGAATTACAGGCCTATTGCCATCACCTCCCATTCTCTCCAATGTCATGGAGCGAGTGATCAACTCGCAGCTCTTGAGATACCTAGAGGATCACGATTTGTTGAGTGACCGACGATATGACTACCACCATAGTCCCTTGGCTGGTGACCTTCTAGTGTATCTCTATGTGATGTGTCTATGTATACACTAGAAAGTCACCAGCCGAGTGGTCACTCGCCATCGAGAGTCAAGGTGGCGAAGGCGTTCGATCGGGTCTGGCACTGGGTTCTTCTAACGAAGTTACCTGCATATAGGTTTCCCGAGGGACTATGCAAATGGGTCGCTAATTTTTTGTCCAGCAGATGCATACGAGCTGAGAGACATAAATGCTGGCGTCCCGCAAGGGGCTGTACTGTCGCAAACACTGTTCCTGCTGCATATCAATGAAATGCTGTCTATTGACGGCATTCATTGTACAGAGGACGCTCATTGCAAATATTCTGAAATCGAGAGCACACTAACTAGTGTTTCCGATTACGGTCGACTAAACCTAGTCCATTTGAACCCCACTAAGACTCAAGTCTGCGCGTTCACCGCTAAGAAAATCCCATTTGCTGTGACTTCACAATTCCAGAACACGAACATCAGTGAAAGCATCGGGATCCTCGGCATCGACATTTCTAACGACGTCAATAAGCCGTCTAGAAGACAAGGTTAAGCTAGCATCCAAAAAACTGGAAGTGCTCAACAGAGCGACACAGTACTTAACATCGGGGCAAAGGCTGCAACTTTACAAGTCACAAGTCCGGCCTTATATGGAGTACTGCTCTTTCCTGGATACCAGTTTGGGCCTTTAGACTCGGTTCAGCGACGTGCTATTAGAATTGTCGACGGTCCCCAGCTCACAAGCGGCTTAGGGCCCCTCAATCTGAGGAGAGATTTTGCCTCCTTATGTGTGTTCTACCGCTTGTACAACGGACAGTGTTCTGTAGAATTGTTTAACCTGATCCCCACGGCTACCTTCTACCATCGCAAGTCTCGCCATTGCCGGGAAGTCCATCCTCACACATTGGAACCAAAATAGTTTCGAACTATGCGGTTTGAAAGGAGCTTTCTTCCGCGGACGCTTAGACTATGGAATGAGCTCCCGCCGTGGTTTTCCCAACGGAGCGTGGGGTTCCTTAAAAAAGGTGTGAAGATATTTCTGTAGGGTCGGCAACGCGCGAGTGATACGCCTATGGACGCTTGCAACACCAGGGGTACCTGGTGTTGCAAGCGTCCATAGGCTACGGTAAGCGCTTACCGCTTCGGCGCGCCGTATATATGTTTGTTTGCTACCTAAGTAGTTTAAAAAAATCCTTTAATTTAAAGGTTTGAGGTCACGGCTTGTTTCTATTATGTGTGTTATTTTATTTTTAAAACCGTGATGCAATCATTATTTAACCACAGTTTATTGCTTAAAAACAATAACATAAATTGTACTTAATCAACTTTAAACTATTGTCATTCTTCTCATATTATTTATACATCGATATTCCAAAATCTCGGTAACATTATATTTAAAGACAGGTATTGTCATTTTTGTTTAATAACGGAGACATGGAAAACAAGTTAGCCACTACGATCCGAGCTACTTGACCACATTGTTTTTCATTGCGAATATAGCGATGCGGTTTAGTAGGTAACTAATTAATGAATATTGTTTTTTCGTGCTATTTGTTTTGCTATATTCTAACAAAAATTAAATCATCCTGTGAACTATTATTTGAATACAATCTAATGCATATAAACACGTAATAAGTTCATTTTTAATGATAGTCGTTATTCTCATATGGCGATCTTTACCTCCAAATATCTCGGAAACGTGACTCTTTAGGTCACCATATTGCTTAACATTTTTTGTTTGTATAAGTGTCCTCTACCCAAATATATCACGTAAAACGTGCGCCGCCACATTGAAAAAAAATCAAAATGGCGGCGGGTGGCTATGCCAGCTCCCATACAAAAAAGTTCGTACCCCTTTACATGTTATTTTTATAAGTTTCCAATTAAGTGACCACCTCGAAAAAATTACAGTGAGTGTGCTTAAGTGTCCTTTATTCACCTATTCGTGCCTATTCATTCATAATTGAAATCCAAAGGGGACAAAATAGTCAACAAAAAAAAATTACATCGCCTCCAATTGCACTGTATGATTGCACGTTTGTAAGTTTGTTGCACGTTTAATTTTTTTAATTAAGATATTTTTATTATAAAAGTAGCACAGAAATAACAATTTCATTCGATTTACTAAAGCATATTCGCTCCTAGGGCAAAAGAATTAGCGTTCATAAGTCTCAATTTTAAGGACTTCACTCCCGATAAGTTTACTATAATTTTTCATAAGACGCCATCTCTCCCTAAGAATGCAGAATTTCATAATATTGCTCTAGAGAGCATATCCAAGTTCTTTGCTCTAGAGCAATAAAAATGTATGAAATTGCATTATTGCACAGTTTGTTTTTTAATCGCACCAAAAGGTGCCAATCTCAATGGATTAGCTCTATTCAGCCAGCCGATATCAATACTTTTTTTTTTACGTACGTATTATTCGTTTCTATCCTACTTATTCCAAATTTAAAAAATGATTGCTGCTAACTCTGATTTTTTTAAATCAAAGTTAGCAGCAATCAATTTCTTTCATTTTTATGAAAGAAAGGACAATGGCGAATTTGGCCCTAGCTGCGTATAACGACATAATATATATCAAAAAATTGCTTTATAAAAGTTTAATTAAATAACATAATTCAATATTTTTCAGAACTAGCAGTATGTCTAGAAAATAGAAATATACATTTATATATTTTAGGCTGTTAGTTAAGCTGATTGTGATTTGGAACGCACCCATAATGTCGTTCCATGTTCCTTTGAACGTTGTTCAAAACAACATATGTCCACAATGTTTTTTTTATATTTGAAACATTTCTGTTAGTCATAATAATGATAAATAATTTTATTTTTAACAGAGTTTAGTTGAAAATGTCATTGCATTTATTAATACAAACTCTCTATGAGAAAAAAAAACTTTTTAACACTCTATAACACGATGACATATTTTTTTACGTCAAATGAAACGCGTACGTAGTCTATGGTCAGCGAGCCCTTTGAGTGAAGTTGATTGATCGACTTTTTGACGGGAAATTATAATATAACTCGACACTGGCAGAAATAATTCCTAATTTGGATTTGATTGCCAAACTTAAAACTAATAAGAAGTTGATTGATTTGTCTGACATTGTGTGACTGTCACACAATTCAAAAGGTACTTTCTTTTTGTGCGCATTCCTACGGTTTTTGGTTGACTCCTGACTACACCACGACCCTTCGCTTTTCTACGGATACCGATTTCTTTTCTACACGTGACTACGGCATTTGAATGGACCTTAGATAATCGACAATTGGCTGTGTTATTTGGATTTGCATGAACGCAATATAAATCCACTGGCAGAATTCTTAGACAATATTGTCATTGGATTTTATTTTGATGAATAAAAACCTAAATAAAAATGACCTTGTTTTATTGAAAGCCTGTGCATGTCCCGATACTTCAAAGTACCTACTACCTACCAGTAGGATATGCCTACCTGGGTAAGTACCTATACTAGAAACAATTGTTAGGTACTTAAAAACATATTTATTCAGCATCTATCTGTCTCTATTGTCTACAAAACTAGTGTAAAATCATAATTAATCGCTTGGCTCGCGGTTAAAAATATAACAATGACATCAATTGTTATAATAGGACGCGCGTCCCTCGCGAGAACCAACGGGTAGAACTAAATGGATTTCATCCACATTTTTAAAATGTACTTATAATAGGTATATCGAACGTTACTCATTTGATACGTCAAAATTGGCATAACCTATAAAACCTTTTCACTCAAATAAAAAAAAACTGCAGCTTTTTTGTTAAAATATTTTTTAGAAATAGCATAACAGTTTATTAATCTACAGGAATTCAACAGTGGTTGTCATATACGTTACAAAAAAATGTAGGTCCAAGCATGTATGGAATCTCGCCATTCTCCTTTAAAAAAGTGATTTGGCGGGAGGTTTGTTAATTTTGCTTGACAATATTTTTGGAAACGATAAAGTGTGATACTATCTGATAATATTATTCAGTCCCAAGTTAAACAAACAAATATAAATTTGCCCAACAAAACCTTACGTTTAATAATTGCTTGTGCCTGTTAGATTGTAAATCAGGCACTCGGTGCAATAATAAATTACTTTGTGCTCGATGCAATAATCTACTATTGTTTGGCTAAGAATTCTAATTTCAAATTAATTTTATTTTAAAAACAAGGAATTCTTTTTCCAAAAGTAGTCATTTATTTATTGATTAGTGTTACATTTTCATTGCATTTCAATCTTTTTCGTCATCATGGATACGTTAAAAATTCGAGTAATTATGGAATATGAGTACCGTCGTGGCAGCAACGCGGCACAAGCGGCACGCAACATCAACGACGTTTACGGAGCCAACACTGCAAACCAACGCACCACCTGTTATTGGTTTGCTCGCTTCCGTTCTGGGAATTTCGATCTGAAAAATGAACCTCGCGGTCGTCCGAAGACTTTGGTCGACAATGACGAATTAAAGGCGATTGTGGACGGCTGAATTAGCAGCAGCTTTCGACGTTAGTGTCAAAACAATATTGGTCCATTTGCGTCAAATTGGCAAGGTAAAAAAGCTTGACAAATGGGTGCCCCACGAACTCAATGATCGCCAGCGCGAAGCACGCGTCGAAACGTGCCTGGCACTGCTCAACAGACACACAAATGAAGGAATTTTGAACCGCATTGTTATTGTTACCTGCGATGAAAAATGGATTCTGTTTGATAACCGCAAGCGCTCAGCAAGTTGGTTGGACCCTGGTTCAGCACCTAAACAATGCCCTAAACGAAAACTTACCCCTAGAAAAGTAATGGTCACTGTTTGGTGGTCTAGCGCCGGTGTGATTCATCACAGCTTCTTACCAAACGGGGTGAGCATTACTGCAGATGTGTACTGTGAAGAACTGAACACAATGATGGAGAAGCTGGCACATCTCCAAGCAGCATTGGGCAATCGCTCGTCTCCGCTGCTCCTGCACGATAACGCGCGACCTCATACTGCACAGCAGACGGTCTCCAAGTTGCAAGAACTGGGGTTGGAAGTTCTCCGTCATCCGCCCTACTCACCAGACCTTGCGCCTACAGACTACTACTTTTTCCAGAATATGGATAACTTCTTGGCGGGAAAAAAATTCAATACCCGAGAGGCAGTACGAAATGCCTTTGAAGAATTTGTTGCCTCCCGTCCAGCTGATTTCTTTCTGCGTTGGCAAAGATGCATTGATTGCATGGGTGATTACTTCGATTAATACAAATAAAAAATACATGAAAAAAAATCGTTTAAATTTTTTCATACAAAACGGCAATTTCATAGGTAAAGACCTAATATTTATCCTAAAATATAAAAGCATTTTAAATAGGTACCTACTTACTTATTTGAAACTTTGTTTGAGATCTTGATTTTCTGCCTTAAACTAGTAAACCTTATTTGAGAAGGTATGACGACGAGACGATTTTTTTTGGAAACTTCTTAATTTTTTTTATAGGTCTAGTATAGTGCTCTTATTTGGCTATTTATATTTTAATAGGTATTTCCTTAGTTATGGTTATTAGGAGTTTTTTGTGTGTCCCAGGTAGAGATGGGCAGGGAAAGAAAAGAAAAATGCGGGAATATTCCCGAACGGCGGGAAAATACACAAAGGGGTTTTTTGTTCCTTTAAAAAAATGTATCTGTTGATGCTTTTTATTGTTATTTTAATCATACTCGCTATTGTATCTACCTACGCGGACCTTGGAGGAAGGTATCACACTTCCTCCGGGACCCAGGACGGGCTATGTAAGCATCGTGCGTGTGCACGCGTGCTTTTCTGCTCCAGGGCTCACTCCCTCTACATTGCAGATGGCGATCATTGTGGCGATTTGGGTACAAGCCCGGCATAACCTGGCCGCTCACCCTGGCTGGGGTGCTAGGATATTCCCTTGAAAAAAAAGGGTTATGTGTGGATTCTGCCAACATTGATCGATTATAAAAACGGTTAAGTACCTACAGTGTTCATTTTATAGCAACCTTTCGCCAATGAGTTAGTCTTGTGGCCTTGCCTTCATCAAATCCTCATCGCCGATAAGTTTATCATCGGTATTGGCAGATCCATCCGAAGGTGGCATTAGTAGTCCACCCACAACCGGAAGTTGTTCTTTCCATTTAGGTAACCCTAAAGAGGATTTAAATTTTTCTAGCAGCTGTTTCTGCTTTTGATTCATTAGAACAGCCGAAATTAAAGAATTTTGGTTGATAAAGTCATACCCAGGAGACCATGCTGGTCGTTTGTCTCTAAGAACGGAAGGACTTAGCATGTAGGTACTAGATCCGTATAGGGCCTCCCACCAAGATACCGGGTTCACTTTTGATACTCAAGACCACATGAAGTTGCATCCCCAAAGTTTTTCTCTTCAACCTGTTATTCAAAAATTATGTTTACATCTTTGAGCTCAAGCCACTTTTCCAATAAATTCCATTGCTACAAACTCTTATTGGCTGGTACTAGCATTCTGCGCTGTGGTTTCACCCGTGATCTATCGTGACACGCACGACTGAGTGATCCAGTGGCAATAAATAAGGGTAATGCTCGCGTAGTCGTAACGAAAGCGAAGTCATAAACAGTTTTCCCTGCGTGGTCAGTTCGTGAAGACTCGAACTCGACTCTTTTATTATTTTTTGCGATTTTTTGTATATTTCTTTATTTAAATACTAGCAGCGAAACCCGGCGTTGCTCGGGTTAAAATACATCGCATGTTTAGTGGTATAAAAATATATAAGGATACATTTTTTAACAGATATCAAGTATAGATTTCTATTTTCGATTTCGATTTGGTTCTTTTAGTTAGATCAATAATAACAACAATAGAAAAAAAACAAAAGCCTGTAAGTAGAGAAAATTTATATATACAAAAGAGATTATAGTAGTGTCCAGAAATTCAAAAAATATTTACAAAAGTCGTTCAGTGATGTGTAACTCCGACAATTTGAATAGCGCTTTTAGTAATTTTTACGACGTTTTTACATTACTATATAAAGGGGTACGAACATTTTTGTATGGAAGCTGGCATAGCCACCCGCCGCCATTTTGTTTTTTTTTCAATGTGGCGGCGCACGGTGTAAGTGGTATATTTGGGTAGAGGACACTTATACAAACAAAAAATGTTAATCAATATGGTGACCTAAAGTGTCACGTTTCCGAGATATTTGGAGGTAAAGATCGCCATATGAGAATAACGACAATAATTAAAAATGAACTTATTACGTGTTTATATGCATTAGATTGTGTTCAAATAATTGTTACCAGGTTGATTTAACTTTTTATTGGAATATAGCAAAACAAATAACTCGAAAAAACAATATTCATTAATTGGTTACCTACTAAACCGCATCGCAATATTCGCAATAAAACACAATGTTATGAAGTAGCTCGGATCGTAGTGGTTAACTTGTTTTCCATGTCTCCGTTATTAAACAAAAATGACAATACTTGTCTTAAAATATAATGTTACCGAGATTTTGGAATATCGATGTATAAATAATATGAGAAGAATGACAATAGTTTAAAGTTGATTAAGTACAATTTATGTTCTTGTTTAATACCAATAAACTATGGTCAAATAAACGGTTTTTCAAAATAAATTAATACACATAATAGAAACAAGCCGTGACCTCAATACTTTAAAAAAAAAGGATTTTTTTTAATCTACTTTTTGCAAACAAACATATATACGGCCCGCCTGATTGTAAGCGGTTACCGTAGCCTAGGAACGCTTGCAACACCAGGGGTATCAATCGCGCGTTGCCGACCCTACAGAAATCTCTTTACACCTTTTTTAAGGAACCCCACGCTGTACTCCGTTGGGAAAACCACGGCGGGAGCTCATTCCATAGTCTGAGCGTCCGGAGCTCCTTTGAGACCGCATAATTCGAAACTATTTTGGTTCCAATGTGTGAGGATGGACTCCCCGTCAATGGCGAGACTTGCGATGGTAGAAGGTAGCCATGGGCTTCAGGTTATACAATTCTACAGAACACTGTCCGTTGTACAAGCAGAGAACACACATAAGGAGCAAAATCTCTCCTCAGATTGAGGGGCTCTAAGCCGCTTGTGAGCTCGGGATCGTCGACAATTCTAATAGCACGTCGCTGAACCGAGTCTAAAGGCCCAAACTGGTATCCAGGAAAGAGCAGTACTCCATATAAAGCCGGACTTGCGACTTGTAAAGTTGCAGCCTTTCCCCTATGTGAAGTACTGCGTCGCTCTGTTGAGCACTTCGAGTTTTTTGGATGCTAGCTTAACCTTGTCTTCTAGATGGCCTATTGACGTCGTTAGAAATGTCGATGCCGAGGATCCCGATGCTTTCACTGATGTTCGTGTTCTGGAATTGTGAAGTCACAGCAAATGGGGTTTTCTTAGCGGTGAACGCGCGGACTGAGTCTTAGTGGGGTTGAAATGGACTAGGTTTAGTCGACCGTAATCGGAGACACTAATTAGTGTGCTCTCGATTTCAGACACAAGCCGTTCGCGGCTTTCCTCCACCACGAAACGAGGAATATTTGCAATGAGCGTCCTCTGTACAATGAATGCCGTCAGTAGACAGCATTTCATTGATATGCAGCAGGAACAGTGTTTGGGACAGTACAGACCCTTGCGGGACGCCAGAATTTATGTCTCTCAGCTCGTATGCATCTGCTGGACAAAAAATTGGCGACCCATTTGCATAGTCCCTCGGGAAACCCATATGCTGGTAACTTCGTTAGAAGACCCCAGTCAGACCCGATCGAACGGCTTCGCCACCTTGACTCTCGATGGCGAGTGACCACTCGGCTGTTGACCTTCTAGTGTATAGTGTATACATAGACACATCACAAAGAGATACACTAGAAGGTACCAGCCAAGGGACTATGGTGGAAGCCATATTGTCGGTCAATGAACAAATCGTGATCCTCTAGGTATCTCAAGAGCTGCGTGTTGATCACTCGCTCCATGACATTGGAGAGAAGGGGAAGTGATGGCAATAGGCCTGTAATTCATCGGGTCTGATCTATCTATACCCTTTTTGGGCATTGTGTGCACGAGAGCAGTCTTCAACGAAGACGGGGCTTTCATTTAGGTGGAAGTTTTATTAGGTCGGGTCGGGCCGGCCGGGTTTTTTTTATTTATTTTCAACACACTCGCTGGTAAAGTAACATTTATTGCACCGCTTTTAGTATCGCCTTTTACTTTACATTACCGCACAGTTTTATGAAGGTATAATCCCGATTATGATAAGTTTGTACCTCACTGCAAGTGATATGCGTAGACCAAGCAATCATAATTTAAACGGGTAAGATAGTTTGACAGCTCACCGCTTTCAAAAAAAAACCTTGTGTGCCATATTTGTAAACGTTCTCATTGTGTTGATTTGATTATTATCAAAAATACTACTTAACAAAATACAAGTCTGTTTTTTCCTCGCAAGTGTTTTAAAAAACGTCGTATGACACGTGTGTGCATTGATTATTACACTCTCAGCTCACTTATTGCGTTCGCCTACGGCTCATGCGCTTAATACGCCTCGAGTATACCAACTTTGCAAACATGTATCATTCATTATGTACTATTACGTCGCTATTGCAATTTTGGCGCCCAGGGATTTTACTTAGCGATCTGTAGTTCCAATTAACTTGGTAACATGAGATTTTAGGACAAGTAATGTAATTTTTGTTTGTATAGTAATGACAAGATAGAAAACAAGTCACGATCCGAGCTACTTTGACAACATTGTGGTTCATAGCGAATATTACGATGCTATTTAGTAGGTAAGTAATTAAAAATATTGTATTTCGTGCTCCTAGTTTAACTCTCTTCTAAAAAATGGATAAATCAACCTGGGAACTATTATTTGAATACAATCGAGTGCATATAAACACGTAATAAGTTAATTTTTAATGATTGTCATAATTCTCATATGGCGATCTTTACCTCCAAATATCTCGGAAACGTGACACTTTAGGCCACTATATTGATTAACATTTTTTGTTTGTATAAGTGTCCTCTACCCATATATACCAGTTTCATCGTGCGCCGCGACATTGAAAAAAAACTAAAATGGCGGCGGCTAGCTATGCCACAAAGGTTCTAACCCCTTTGTTTCCCTAAAAGTAAAATCACGATAAGAAACACGCGAAAACCAACTTGGCTTACTAAAGGTATTAAAATTAGCTCAAAAATCAAACGGAATCTACGCTTTCTATACTACAAACATAAAAGTATCAATAACAAAAATAAATTTCATACTTATTCTAAGATATTTAAATCATGTATAGATTCCTCCCAAAAAATTAATAACCACAAAATAATTATAAATAGTAAAAATAAAGGCAAAAGTTCATGGAATATAATAAAAAAAGAGTCTGGAAATACCATATTAAACTCCTATATACCACATATAAGAGCAAATAATACATTTATTACTGATCCACTCGCCATAGCACATGAATTTAATAAACATTTCATAGATTTCATTGAAGAAGGTAAAAAAGGGGCTAAAAATAACAATTGCATGAGTATTCCTCATCAAAGCTCTAGTATTTTTCTAGTGCCTACGGATGAAAAAGAAGTAAAAAGCATTATTCATCTGCTGAAAAATAGTAAAGCTGAGGGATATGATGGTATATGTACAAAGGTTCTGAAGGCTTGTTCTGATGAAATAGCACCTTTGTTGACATTTTTAATTAATCTTTCATACGAAGAAGGTACATTTCCAAATTTAATGAAAAAATCTATTGTCAAACCATTATATAAGAGAAAAGGAAATAAATCCGAAATAACAAATTACCGCCCCATAACTTTAATTCCCGTTATATCCAAGGTTTTTGAGAAGTCGATGCATAATAGGTTAACTAGTTTTTTTCAAAAAAACATGATACTCGCCGAGGAACAATACGGCTTTCAAAAAAATAAGTCCACAACCTCCGCAATGTTTGACTTAATCAAAAAAATTGTTAACTCGCTCGATTCCAAACAATTAGTAACAACTGTATATTTCGATATGACCAAGGCTTTCGATTTTGTTGTACACAAAATACTGTTGCGTAAATTGGAATTAGCTGGCATTCGGGGCCCAGCATTGGAATGGATTGAGAGCTACTTATCTGAGAGACGGCAATGTGTTGAAATTACAAGTCTGGATAATAATAATACATCTAAATCATATAAGTCAGATTATCAAAAAAAAAATAAGGGGAGTACCCCAAGGAAGTGTACTCGGGCCACTTTTATTCATTTTATATATTAATGATCTTCCAAAGGTGACAAAACATCCATGTATTTTATTCGCTGATGACATATCTTTAGTAATAAGCTTGTACTTGTACATATTACTTTATAATTTGTGGTAATAAGTTCCATTAAAAATGACATGCATAAACATGAATTTGACATAAATGAATCAGTAAATAATATTATAGATTGGTTGGATTTTAGAAATTAATTTAAGTAAAACTAGTTACATGAATTTTTGTATTAAAAATGGGAAAAGTCTAAATTTAAATGTACATTATAAAGATCAAATAATTAATGAAGTAAATGAAGTTAAATTCCTAGGACTAAATGTTGACAAGTCCCTGAACTGGAAACCGCATATTGACAAAGTAAATATTGGCATAAATAGATTCGTTTATGTCTTAAACAGATTAAGACGAACTGCAGCTACTGAAACAGTACTAGCTGCGTACCACGGGTATGTCTCCTCTCTCTTGAAATATGGATTACTAATATTCGGTAATAGCGTAGACATAAACAAAGCATTTATCACCCAGAAAAAATGTGTCCGAGCAATCTGCGGTGTTCCACCGTGGTTTTCATGTAGGCCACTATTTAAAAAACTTAATATAATGCCATTAGCTTGTATTTACATTGCTGAAGTGTGTAAATTTGTGAAATGTAACAAGCATTTATTCAGTACGGCGAAGAACGTTTATCCTAGAAACACTAGACATGCTAACAGATTGGTCTTAGCGCACAAAACCTCCACAGTATTTTTACAAAGGAGCTGCTACGCAATGTGTATTCAAATTTTTAATAGTCTTCCAGACCACTTAAAAACATTGCCATTAATTAAGTTTAACGTTCAGATCCGAAAATGGCTCCTGTTCCATAGTTTTTATTCCATTACTGAATACTTTACACATTGCAAGAAACATTGTTAGTAGCCATTTTAGATTAAATTGTTAGTTATATTATTTTTGACATATTATTATTATATCCAACATGTTATAGATTAATGAATTATTCCAGAATATTATTATTGTTATTAAGTGCTGTTGAGGCTTCCTCCGTACTGTAGTGCTTCAGATATGTTTGCGGATGCGCATACGGACGATTTTTTCGCCATAATGCGCAAGAAAGTGGCCTCTATTTTATACAGGGTGAGAGGGAGCACCAACAGCATTCCGAATGTGTTTGCTGTGAGGTCAGATGGGCCTACTTTAGGCAGGTTTATGAAGCTGCACGTCAGGTGTTATGCTTCATAATCTGACTGTCGTTTTTGTCTGTTGTTTTAATGTTTTAAATGTGTACTAACTTAGCTCTTAAGATTTGTATTTACTAACAATCTATGGACCCTGTTGTCTGATAATAAATGCATTTTATTTTATTTTTATTTATTTATTTATTAAAATGAAAGTTGTATTTTTAAATTTTTGCATGCCTATATATGATGGCTCGTGTGACCACTCAATATTATTTTTGAACATCCTCTGTACCTACACATGATTGCAATAAATGATGATTTGATGATTTGATTTGAACACTCGTACACATTATGGACCTTTCCAGGTCAATCCAAAAAAAATTAGAACTTTCTCGAACATTTTAAATCGCTTATAATAAATTGCACTCATTTTAGAATTTTTTAGAACTTTCTCGAACATTCTAAATCGATCATATCGATCATAATAAATTGCACTCATTTTGGAACTTTCCAGATCATTCGGGACATTTCTAGAACGTTCTCGAACATTCTAACTCGATAATAGCAGTTATGGACATTTTAGAATGTTTGCATTCATTCTAGAATTTTCTGGATCATTCCAGATATTTCTAGAACTTTCTGCAACATTCCAGATCAATTATAACCGTTTCACTCATTTTGTAACTTTCTAGATCATTCTAGAAATTCCTAGAACTTTCTCGAACATTCTAATTCGATCATAATCAATTGCACTCATTATGGAACTTTCCAGATCATTCGAAAAAATTCTTGATCTTTTTCGATCATAATCAATTGCACTCATTTTGGAACTTTCCAGATCATTCGGGAAATTTCTAGAACGTTCTCGAACATCCTAACTCGATAGTAACAGTTTTGGACATTTTGGAACTTTCTAGATGAAGCCAGAAAATTTATAGAACTTTCTCAAACATTCTATATCGATTATAATAGTTTGCATTCACTCTAGAATTTTCTAGATCATTCCAGATATTTGTTGAACTTTCTAGAACATTCCAGATCGGTTATAACTGTTTTACACATTTTGGAACTTTCTAGACCATTCCGGAATTTTTGAGATCTTTTCAGAAGTCCTCATGGTTTAGAAAAGGACAGCAATATATGTTTTAACATTTTCGCCACCCAAAACCACCCCCTTCCACCCACCGCAACCAAACTCCCTTACTACCACCTGGAGACCAAGGGGTATTTACCACCCCAACGGGAAGTTGATTGGGGTTGGTGGTGATTTAGAAAACTGCGTATTTACGTACTCACAAAAGCATTTTATATATATTACTAGCAGCGAAACCCGGCGTTGCACGGGTTAAAATACACTTAATTTCAGTTTATATACCATCAGACACCGAAATTTCTGGTGTTAGAACACTCCAGAACACTGACGCCTACAATCTAGGTACTTTCAAGGCCAGAGTGAATAGGTTTCTTCTGGATAAGCGCGATTCATCTTAGGCTTCGTCATCGCCCCTTATGGGCGGGTTAGTGGCCAAACGCAAGCCCATCCAGTTAAAAAAAATTAGTTTGTTTTTTCACCGAAATTTCTAGTATTAGAACAATCTAGAACATTCAAATAGGTTGTTTTTTTTTTACTTGTGAAAATCACTTGAATCTTTTTTGTAACTTACTCTTGATTCCAATTGATCTTTACTCGACTGCAATCACGATTGAACTGACTCATCAGACATTGAAATTTCCAGTACCAGATCACTCTAGAATATTTAGATGTACATCACTTCGATTTGGTTCTTTTCGATCAATAATAACACTCGTACACATTTTGGATATTTCCAGATCAATCCAAAAATTTTTAGAACTTTCTCTAACATTTTAAATCGCTTATAATAAATTGCACTCATTTAAGAATTTTCTAGATCATTCTAGAAATATTTAGAACTTTCTCGAACATTCTAAATAGATCATAATCAATTGCACTCATTTTGGAACTTTCCAAATCATTCGGAAAATGTCTAGAACTTTCTAGATCATTCTAAATCGATCATAATAAATTGCAGTCATTTTGGAACTTTCCAGATCATTCGGGAAATTTCTAGAACGTTCTCGAACATTCTAACTCAATAATAAGTTTTGGACATTTTGGAACTTTCTAAATGAAGCCAGAAATTTGTAAGACTTTCTCAAACATTCTGTATCGATTATAATAGTTTGCATTCATTTTAGAATTTTCTAGATGTTTCTAGAAATATTTAGAACTTTCTCAAACATTCTATATCGATTAATAATAGTTAGCATTCATTCTAGAATTGTCTGGATTGTTCCGATATTTCTAGAACTTTCTTAAACATTCCGGATCAATTATAACCGTTTCAGTCATTTTGGAACTTTCTAGATCATTCTATAAATTTCTAGAACTTTCTCGAACATTCTAAATCGATCATAATCAATTGCACTCATTTTGGAACTTTCCAGATCATTCGGAAAATTTCTAGAACTTTCTCGATCATTCTAAATCGATCATAATAAATTGCACAAATTTTGGAACTTTCCAGATCATTCTGGAAATTTCTAGAACGTTCTCGAACATCCTAACTCGATAATAACAGTTTTGGACATTTTGGAACTTTCTAGATGAAGCCAGAAATTTGTAGAACTTTCTCAAAACATGCTATATCGATTATAATAGTTTGCATTCACTCTTGAATTGTCTAGATCATTCCAGATATTTGTTGAACTTTCTAGAACATTCCAGATCGATTATAACCGTTTTACACATTTTGGAACTTTCCATTCCAGAAATTTTGAGATCTTTTCAGAAGTCCTTATGCGTTAGAAAAGGACAACAATATATGTTTTAACATTTTCGCCACCCACAACCACCTCCTTCCACCCACCGCGACCAAACTCCCTTACTACCTACCTGGAGACCAAGGGGTATTTACCACCCCAACGGGAAGTTGATTGGGGTTGGTGGTGATTGAGAAAACTGCGTATTTACGTACCCACAAAAGCATTTTATATATGTCGGATCGCCGGGCTGATTAGTCGCCATATTGTTGTCATTTGTACGTTGGTTTGTATAGTTGTCAGGATATAGGAGATTTGTTAGAAAGTACAAACACCAGAAATGTATTTTCTCCTGAATTTATTATCACTACTTTTAAATGTAAGTACAACATTTTATACAACACCGTATTCGTATTATTGAAAGAAATTAAATAAAAGAGATAGTGGATTTGCGACCGTGCGCACAACTTCGTAACTGATTAAAGTCTGAGCCCGACTGCTAGCGTGCAAGCGCTTATAAACATTCTCCCCACCACTAACGTTGGCGCCCGGTCGTAACCCCACTCGAACGATAACGTTCTCTCTATGATATGGAAATAGTCAAATGAGTGCCCAATACTAATCATAATGGTAAATCACAAATAACAGCTGTACTTGTCTCAATAATCAAATTAATAATATTGAAATTAATTAAATCACAAATGATGTAATCTTTACATAAAGAAATGATACTTTAAACTTTCAATTAATCCATTCATGTATAATCAAAAGCGATGCGCCGTCACGGCCGTCCTGCGCCTTTACACGTCCTCGTGTCTCATCATCCTTGAACAAAACTGTGAACGCCTCATCATTGACACGCTCGGCCATACCTACTAAAATCAAATTGAGGGCATATTTAAATTGAAAAGCTCTTTTCCACCCAGACGTTTACGCAACGTGATCCCACCCAGTTTTGCCACAAAGTTATGTCACACAGTTTTGTCACACAGTTAAGTCACACAGTTAAGTCACACAGTTAAGTCACACAGTTCTGTCACACAGATTATCCACACAGATTTTCCACACAGATTTCCAGTTTTTTTTTTTTCCACACAGATTTTTTTCCACACAGATTTCCCACACAGATTTGCCACACAGCTTTACCACACAGATTTGCCACACAGCTTTACCACACAGATTTGCCACATTATTTACAGTCACATAGACAACTTACCATATTTACCAATTTGTCATGAAGTAAAATGATCATCACAACTATTAACGATGTACCCACTACTGCCGTCATCGGCGCATCCGGACATAGTAGGATGCAACTCCAATGATACATAGCAGTCCAGCACGGCACGCATACGGATTACGGCCATGTGCACACATACGTTCGATAACAATTCAAAGATTTGAGGAGACACCAGTCACCTTTTGATTAGATTTGATTTAGATTTTGTACAACTAGTTTTTTACTTGTTTTCTACTTCAACCTTTTAAGCATCACTTAAAGCCTCTAGCTAGTGGCACATTTTAGCTAATTTCGAAAGGGGATAGAACCTTTGTGGCATAGCTGGCCGCCGCCATTTTGATTTTTTTTCAATGTCGCGGCGCACGGTGTAAGTGGTATATTTGGGTAGAGGACACTTATACAAACAAAAAATGTTAATCAATATGGTGGCCTAAAGTGTCACGTTTCCGAGATATTTGGAGGTAAAGATCGCCATATGATAATTATGACAATCATTAAAAATGAACTTATTACGTATTTATATGCATTCGATTGTATTCAAATAATAGTTTCCAGGTTGATTTATCAATTTTTTAGAATAGAGTTACACTAGGAGCACGAAAAACAATATTTTTAATTACTTACTGCTGTTTAGGAGCATCGTAATATTCGCTATGAACCACAATGTTGTCAAAGTAGCTCAGATCGTGACTTGTTTTCCATCTTGTCATTATTATACAAACAAAAATGACAATACTTGTCCTAAAATCTATGTTACCAAGTTAATTGGAACTAAAGATTGCTAAGTAATGTTCCCTAGGCGCCAAAATTGCAATAGCGACGTAAATAAATAAAAAAACCCGGTCCCGCGGCCGGCCCGACCTAATAAAACTTCCACCTAAATTAAAGTCCTGTCTTCGTGGAAGACTGCTCACGTGCACACAATGGCACTGGTGTCTTCTAACCAAGTTACCAGCATATGGGCTTCCCGAGGGACTATGCAAATGGGTCGCCAATTTTCTGTCCAGCAGATGCATAAGAGCTGAGAGATATAAATGCTGGCGTTCCGCAAGAGTCTGTACTGTCCCCAACACTGTTCCTGCTGCATATCAATGAAATGCTGTCTATTGACGGCATTAATTGTACACTCATTGCAAATATTTCTCGTTTCGTGGTGGATGACCGCGAACGGCTTGTGTCTGAAATCGAGAGCACACTAACAAGTGTCTCCGATTACGGTCGACTAAACCTAGTCCATTTCAACCCCACTAAAACCCAAGTCTGCGCGTTCACCGCTAAGAAAACCCCATTTGCTGTGGCTTCACAATTCCAGAACATGGACATCAGTGAAAGCATCGGAATCCTCGGCATCGGCATTTCTAACGACGTCAATAGTCCGTCTAGAAGACAAGGTTAAGCTAGCACCCAAAAAGCTCGAAGTGCATAACAGAGCGAAGCAGTACTTCACATCGGGGCAAAGGCTGCAACTTTACAAGTCACAAGTCCGGCCTTACATGGAGTACTGCTCTTACCTGGATACCAGTTTGGGCCTTTAGACTCTGTTCAGCGACGTGCCATTAGAATTGTCCACGATCCCGAGCTCACAAGTAGCTCAATCTAAGGAGAGACTTTGCCATCTTATGTGTGTTCTACCGCTTGTACAACGGACAGTGTTCTGTAGAATTGTTTAACCTGATACCCACGGCTACCTTCTACCATCGCTAGTCGCAAGTCTCGCCATTGACGGGGAGTCCATCCTCACACATTGGAACCAAAATAGTTTCTAACTATGCGGTCTCAAAGGAGCTTTTTTCGCATACAATCAGGCGGGCCGTATGTTTGTTTGCTACCTAAGTAGTTTAAAAAAACCTTTTATTTAAAGGTTTAAGGTCACGGCTTGTTTCTATTATGTGTCTTAATATATTTTTAAAACCGTGATGCAATATTATTTGACCACTATTGCTTAAAAACAAGAACATAAATTGTACTTAATCAACTTTAAACTCACTTCATTCGTCAACTTCATTCGTCTCATATTATATATACATCGATATTCCAATATCTCGGTAACATGATATTTTAACACAAGTATTGTCATTTACGCGACATCGTGACCAACGTGTCCATACTCCACAGGAGCTAGGCATCACGCAGCGTTTATCGGCCGTAGTACAGTCGCACATACTGCAGTACTTTGGGCATGTTTCTAGGCGGCATAACGACTCCATTGAACGGCTGGTCATACAAGGAAAAGTAGAGGGAACCAGATCACGCGGCAGGTCACCTATGCGCTGGTCTGACCAAGTAAAATCTGCAGTGGGAAACCGCGTATCTGACTGCACCAGGCAGTCTGCCAACAGAGATAGATGGCGGGAGATCGTGCGGAGAGCCGTGTCCGCCTCTATCACCGATGTGGACGCCTCAAAACGTGACCACAACCGCTCTGCCAAGAGCGAAACGACAGAGAAGAAGATTGTCATTTTTGGTTAATAACGGCGACATGGAAAACAAGTTAACCACTACGATCCGAGCTATTTTTTTTTTTTTTTTTTTTTTTCATTTATTTTTTAGGAACTTTGAGTCTATTAAAAGACTATGACAGCTCCATCGTAACCTAACTTTACACTTTTACCTTACTTTATTACATATAATTTCTTAATATAACTAAACCCAAGCTATAAAGTGCTCTCGCCACTTCAGAATTTGGTGTGGCCAAAACGCTCTGATACATACCCACATCTAACATATTTAATTTGAATTGATCGGCCAAGGCCACCCTCATAGACCCGCTCCGAGCACAGTCAGTCAAAAAATGTTGGACGTCTTCTATAGCTCCACACACAGAACAGTTAGGTGAATCTACTAATTTCATTAGATATTTGAATTTATTAAGAGGCATGTGCCCGGAACGGAGTCTATGAGCCATGACAATAGCCGATCTACTTAATCTAGTCATAGTATACCAAGGTATTCGAAAAGGCTCATTTTGTATAGTTTTGTACCAGATACCCTTTATCAATGAATTTTCATTATAGTTTTGTTTCCACTTTTCCCAAATCTTATTTTTATATCTACTTAATGTTTCTAAATATTCTGGTTTAATAAAAATTTCTGAACCTGACACAATCGCTTCTTTAGCTAACTTATCTGCCACCTCATTGCCACAAATACCCACGTGTGAAGGAATCCATTGTAATTTCAGAACTACATCATTTTCTAAAAGATTTATAATTTTTCTTAAAATTTCATATGCTAACGATGCACCTCTGTTTCCAGAGGCGCATCGAGCTATATGTTGAAGAGCACTTTTGCTGTCACTCAAAATTGCTACTTTCTTAAGTCCCGTATTAATTACATATGATATGGCTTCTGAGATGGCAAACAATTCAACGGACATAATACATATATTACGAGGTGTAATTTTAAAAGTTTCGCTAACATTGCGACTGGGATCATAATAACTAGCCCCAAGTCCGTCCACTGCTTTAGAACCGTCAGTAAAAATTTTATGAAAGCTGTTATATGTATTATTTATTAAATTTAATGTAATTATTTTAAGTATTCTAGAATCATATTTGTTTTTCGAATGCATTACGTCTTCAATTTCAGTACTAATAAAACTCATATTTATATTTGACGTCCACGTGGATAGACTAAACATATTCAAGGGATCACAAGAAACAATCTTTTCTTGTCTAACATCGTCGTAAATCAATATCAAAAGCGGTTTTTTTTTCTTTTGCCAATACCTATTATTAGTCAAAGTAGATAGTTCCTTAAATAATTTAATCGTTGGATTATTTGACCTTGACAAATTCTTAAGACAGTATTTGGTAGCCAGATATTGACGCCGCAAACCAAGTGGTGGAATGCAAGATTCACATTCCATCACATGGATCGGGGTAGTTCGTATAAAGCCTCCGATTATTCTTAGTGACACATTTTGAACCCTATCCAATTTAACCAAGTGGGTTTTAGCTGCCATATCATATAAAAAGGACCCAAAATCTATTCTGCTTCGAATTAAAGCAATGTATAGCCTGCGCAGATGTTTCGGATGTAAACCCCAAGATGGTCCAGCCAAAATTTTTAATATGTTCAACATTTTTAGCGATTTTTCTCGTGTTTCATTAATGTGCTTACTCCATAATAATGATTTGTCTAACCAAATCCCCAAGTATTTTAAACAATCGACAGAATCCAAATTAATACCATTAACTGACAAGGATACATTTAATCTTTTTCGGCCTCTATTAAATATACATAACTTTGTTTTCGTAGGTGATATATCTAATCCAATTTGTTCAAAATTTCTGATAATTAATCTGAGAGCGTTTTGCAGATAGTCGCTACTGTCTTCTATATTCCTATTTTGAGCATAAAATACAAAGTCATCTGCATATTGTAGTACATAAATATTTTCGAGCTCATTGCAAATTTGGGATGTTACTATATTAAATAAAAGTGGAGAAATCGGGTCCCCCTGTGCCAAGCCCTTGTGAGTCCATCGGATTAAATGATTACCCTCTATGTTGTTATCAATTTTTAAATACCTTTTACTTAAAAAATTCCATAGATATTTACAAAGTTTCGTACCAATATTTAATTCATCGAGTTTTAAAACTAGTTGGTCGACCAAAACGTTATTGTAAGCACTATCAATATCCAAAAAACACGCCAAAGTCGGAATATTTTTTGAAAAACCTATTTGTATTTGCGAAACCAAACGAACTAAACAATCTAAACATGATTGACTTCTTCTAAATCCAGTGGTTAGGGATGGCAGTATCATATTTTTTTCAACAAACCACTCAAGTCGTTTTGTTAGCATGATATGAAAAATTTTGCAAATACAAGAAATCAATGAAATAGGCCTAATTTTGGGAGCTGAATTAGAAACATCATTTTGTTTCGGGATAGGAGTTATTTTAATACAACGCCATTGCTCTGGGATGTAAGAAGTTTGAAATATACAATTATAAATATCAAGCAAAAACATCTTACCGTCATTAGGTAGATTGGAAATCATCGAGTATGTCACATTATCGTCTCCTGGAGCCGTATCTTTGTTTTTAAGGCAGTTATACAATTCATGTGTCGAGAAACTAACTTCTAATAATGGGTTGTTTGAATTGAATATCGGTGGGGGGGTCACAACGAAATCAGGTGCTATGGACTTCAATAATTTTTCGTTTATATCTTCTGAAGTATGAAAGTATCCTCTCCGCATTCCCTTAACCCAACGCATCTTATGCCACATCTGTGACGAGTTTGTCGCTTCATCTATTTCACCACAAAATTTATGCCAGTTCTTTGTTTTAGCTCGTCTTATAATTCTCTGGGCCTCAACAACTTTTGCATTTAATATATCTAAATTTTGTGGTGTAGGGTTGCGCCTAAAATCTTTAAGTGCTAAACGGCGTTTGGCAATAGCTTGCGATAAGGAAAGATCCCAATAAGGCTTTGGTTTAAATAATTGATCAGGGTTGCTGCAAGCTTTAGTCATTGGAATACTTTTACTAGCCGCGTAATTTATTTTATCAATTAAATAATTATACATTGATTGGACGTCGCTGCCACAGGGAGGATTACAAAAACTATCTTTAAGAGTATCTTGATAAAGTTGCCAATTTGCTAATTTAAAATTTCGACGTTTTGTAAATTTAATTGTATCTTCATATTGTAAAATATATTTTATAATCAGATGGTCACTGCCTAAATTTTCATTCGTAACTCGCCATTTGAAATAAATGGCGATATCAGATGTAACAAACGTAATGTCCGGAGAAGTTACTTGTAAATTATCGTTTACTAATTTAACCCTTGTGGCCTCTCCACTATTAAGAGAAATAAAATTATTATCTAATGCAGATTCTAGTATTTGTAATCCCCTGGTATCAGTTTTGCTCGACCAATTTGAGTGATGGGCGTTAAAGTCCCCAGCTATTATAGATTTATTACCAAATTTTGAAAAAATACCATCCCAGTCGCTTTGTGACGTATGTACAGACGATGGACAATATAGTGATAAAATATACTCCAAGTAACTACAATTCAAAATTTTGATACACACTACCTCAATTCCTATGTTAGTGTTACTTATCGGATACAAATGAGCCTTAATAGATTTGTGGACGACTATCGCCACTCCACCATAGGAGTCAACCCTATCATTTCTAAAAATATTATAACTATTCAGTTTCAGGATCACTTCACAGTTAAGCCAAGTCTCACTTACCAAACATACATGTATTTTTTCCTGATTTAATAAAACTTCAAATTCATGTTTTTTTGGCAACAGACTTTGTGAGTTCCACTGTGCAATATTTAAAACGAAATTTTTATGGTTACTATTATCCATTAAAAAAAATATCGAATACCTTGTTCAACCATTCTCCGCTACTTGCAATACTTTTAACAAATGAAATAACTTCTTCTAACAAAAATGCGACAATAATTTGTACTTTCTCTTCGAACTTCGCCTCCGATAAAATAATCTCCTTTAACTTAAAAAAAATGCTTTTAAATTTATTCTTCTTTTTACTACTTTTATCTTTCTTCTCCTCTTCTTCATCATAAGAACTTGACATTGATGCCAAATCATCATCTTCAGAACTATTTGATAACCTATTATCATCTTTTTGGGTATTATTCTTCTTTTTCTTCTTCTTCGTTTTCTTCTTTTTTTTGTTCTCTTTCGGGTCCGTCCTTCCATTGGTGTTTTCGCTTTCTACGTTTTCATGTACATTTTCATTTATTAAAGTAGGTTTTTCTTTATGGGATCCCGCTAATACATCACTGTAAAATTTATTTGGATTTGACGTAAGTGTGACTTCTGGATTTACGTGTTTATACGTAGAACTATTTTCCTTGCAAGGCTTATCTTTTAAATATATTATCAAAGCATTTTTGTACGTACAGTTCTCTTTGCTCATGATGATACGTATTTCTTTTTCTTTCTCGAAAACAGGACACGACTTATCGAATGACATATGCCTACCTCTACAATTAATGCATATATATCTCTTCGTGTCACAATTATCGTGTCTCTCGCTGCATTTTGGACATATTTTCTTAATGGACGGACAAGATCGTGAAAGGTGACCAAATCTCCAACAAGTCGAACATTGCGTTACTGGGAACGTGTACGGGTCGACTTTAAATCTACAACCATAGCTATATACATATGTTGGCAAAATTGAGCTCTTGAAACAAAATCGTACAGTTTCACTTGCGGTCCATTCACGATTATCCTTCATTCTATTTAGTCTTTTGATACTAACTATTTCATACTCACATTGAAACGATTCAAAAAGCTCTTTCTCTTTTACTTCTAATTCCAAATACTTGACAATACCATATGAGAGATTTATTTCATTGGTGAAATGTCGTCTATATCCCAACTCAGTGAATTTGACGTTATTTAGTAATTTGTCTGCATCTTCTTTATTTTCAAAATTAATCAAAACTTTGTACGGAGTTTTGTATTTAATCTTAGATATGTTTTGTATATTCTCTGATTTAAGAAGCTTAGCCAGTCCTATCTGTTTAGGTAATAGTTGCGTAGATGTCATAAATATTTCATATTTATTTTCTAAATTTCCGCTATCTTTTGGCAACTCCATATTTTTTGACAACATTCGTGCTAATCTCTTGGACTTTCTGCTAACAACTGTAGTATATCCATCTTCAGTAATCTCATCTATTTCTTGGCTTTCACTTTCTTCTCGAGTTCTTTTGGCTGATCGTATATTCTCGCTTACACTTGGTATTCCATGATCACTCCACGTAAACTTCTCACTCCCAAAAACTTGTTGCTCGCTAATAGTTGTAACACTCCCAATTTCTTCTTCACTCATGTCACTCGAAAGGTTTGATATAGAAGTGGTATTAAATGTATCCATTTGACTCCATATATCGTATACTGCGTAGGAACGAGATCCGTACCTACAGCGCACACCTGCACGGCCGAGCGGCGGCCGGCCGCTCGGGTCGTAAATAAAAGGTACCTCGATTCAATTCGCAATCAACACAAAACACGATATCCTCGCACGAGTGGCGATACGAGACTGTCCGAGCTATTTGACAACATTGTGTTTCATTGCGAATATTGCGATGCGGTTTAGTAGGTAACCAATTAATGAATATTGTTTTTTCGTGCTCTTTGTTTTGCTATATTCTATTAAAAAGTTAAATCAACCTGGGAACTATTATTTGAATACAATCTAATGCATATAAACACGTAATAAGTTCATTTTTAATGATTGTCGTAATTCTCATATGGCGATCTTTACCTCCAAATATCTCGGAAAAGTGACACTTTAGGTCACCATATTGCTTAACATTTTTTGTTTGTATAAGTGTCCTCTACCCAAATATATCACTTACACCGTGCGCCGCGACATTGAAAAAAAATCAAAATGGCGGCGGGTGGCTATGCCAGCTCCCATACAAAAATGTTCGGACCCCTTTAATATGCGGATAGTATATAAGCTGCAACATTGTTTTTTTTTTCTTTTTAGATTGTTACGACTTTATAATGTAGCTTTTTACAGGCCCGTAATAAATAAAATAAAGTAAGATGCTCCATTGAATTGAAAAAGTATGTATGTGCCTATAATGTTTTGAAAAAAATAGCCAATATAGTCAGTGTAAAAAAAAAGAATATTTAAAAAAATTACCTTGCTGAGTTTCCTGCCTGTTCCTCCCAGCTAAAGGCCGACTTACGAACTGGTGGTAACTTCAGTAGCTTTGACCTTCATAAGTGCCCTACTAGGGCCTAAATTGAATAAATGGCTTTGATTCCGACTTTGACTTTGATTGCCCACTGGAAAACTCCTGGAACAATAGGCAACCAAAACCCACAACAATTTCGATCCAACTTTCCATGTAAAACTCCATGTCGTAGTTCATCATGTTTTTGCTACAACACTATTCACTATTGAGACCGTTACTGCCAAGCTTCGACATTATACCAGACATTCCAGAATCCCTCAGTTGTTCTGCTTGCAGCTAGCTATCAGAAACTTCAATAAGACCAATTATATTCTACAAAACCTTTGCCACAGGATTACGTTACAAAAAGACAGCATGTTCCATTCGTGGCTCCCGTCGACACTAGATATCGAAATTTAAAGTTTGAAGAAAGCAACACCACCCACGAACACGAGGTGCGACATGTTTTTCAATCCTAGAACCAAAGATATAAATAGAACCGTAACCTTCAGAACTTGCTTCTGTACACATTTTTTAAGGACTGTGGATTAATAATGGTTAAATGGTTAAAACTATCTTTTCAGTGACTATAATAATTATTTTCTTACGTATTGCCTCACAGCGTGGACTTCAGTCAATGATACCCTTTTTAGATGTAATCCTATAAAGAGGTGACGTAACTTGAGAATATCCAGCTATAGGTACATTATCAAAAACAGGATGCTAAGCTAATAAACTGTCGTAATTATAAAGCTGTTTGAGGAGGCGACTGCTAAGGGCGTTTATCTTGCGAGGATTTGGTTGTATTTGACCACCTGAAACTAGACTGATTTCCATGAGCTTTATTTATAGCACGTTGGTACTTCGATGGTTCATTTCGTAAACCAAAGGGTATAATATATACCCTTTGGTTTATAATTATTATACCAAGTTACAAATTCAATTTTCCTATCGGGAATAACGAAGGCAGTGTATTAGATTGAATCTGGATAGATATGAATCATTAGCAATCAGATCTGATCAGCAATTAGATCTGCAACTTCGCGTCGTACCACTTCACGATCTTCTGGGCCGATTCCATAAGAACAAGCGATGTTGCCTAAGATCCACTAACCTAATTTTAAGCCATTAAGATTTAATTCTACTAGTGTTCCTTTTTACGAAATCCTAACTATTATAAATGCGAAATTGAGTTTCTTTGTTTGCTTGTTACGCCTTCATACCTCAACTACTCAACGGATCATCATGAAATTTTCATGGAGAAGGATATAGGCTACCTGGGTTTTTATCCCGAGAACGTGGAAGTGCACTTAATAATTTGAGGCGATATTTAGCGGGGATAATCAAACTAAATCAATTTTTACAATGATGTACGTGTTTTAGTGATAATATTTTTTTGTAATGACAGAGTATCCTAACTTATCAGGATCAACGCTTAAAGTAATTTAACAGAATAGTTTTGAATGATAACTGTCGATAGTATCTGTAAATTATACCAAATGGTTCGTGTAATATTGTTGTATTGTTGAACTTGGCTTGACACGCTACCACGTGTCTAGATTGCATAACTAAATCATAAAACTTTTATAAGAGAGCATTCAACACCAGAATAAAAATAAAATGAAAACTTCTCACCCAAACTATAATGGTAGTCAGTGGCAGGCCTGATAGTGCAGACATCTATCCTTTGTTCGACTGCTTGATGTGAGCTGCGCGGTGCCTTGGCATAGCTCACCAAATCGATCGGAAATAGATGATTGTCCTTTGGCCTTCAGAGTCCTTGCGTTGATGTTATAAAGGGCTTGGTCCTGTTCCTGTCGACTCGAGTCGAAAAGTAAGTATTAGCATGGTATTAGCGGTATCTTAGTAGGAATTTTATCGGACAACATAAGCAAAATGACCAACCAACCTTGCTAGTAATTGTTATCGCTTTCTGAGTTATTTTCAGAAGACGGTAAGCTTCTTTTTCTATACCTACACAAAAGGCATAAGTTCAAGCTGTAGCTTGTGTTTGTATATCGGTCGTTAAGGCCAGCCTATGTATCTCAACGTCAGTAAGTAACACGAGCTAATGCAATACTAATGGCAATTTATTCCATTAACAATTTCACCAACAATACTCCAATGTACTTAAAATTTGAGACAAAATATGATGATATATTTTTCCGTAATTTTGGGCTGCCATTCAAAGTTGGTAGACGTTTGCTGCTGGTGTTTCTATTATTCCGAGTCGATAAATTATTCTTTAGGGTTAGGCCATGTATCCAGTTATCTACGAACGAAGTAACCTAACACCTTTTTATGGTTTAAGAAATGTAATAAATCTGCCCTAGATGTGAAAAACTGATATTTTAAAAGTTTGAAAAGTCCACTTGTATTCTAAACAAATCACTTATAATCAGAGACCAAGGTATCTTGATAGAAGTTTTGGGCAAGCCATGTGCCCGCAGAAACTTTTAAGGCTTGACATAAAATAAAATAAAATTTACTTACACTTGTTGTATTTCCTATTAGGCAAGGATCGACAGTGTTGCACCATGCTTCAGCATCTGTATCTGCTTTATCAGGATTGAATTCCAATAGTTCCAATTTGCTAGTCATCCTTCGATCCTTGCAATGATTTAACGAATTCAAGCATATTGTGGTACGTGTCGTCAAACCACAGCCTGGTATCAATGTGATGAGTGACGATGATTCTGCTCGGGCGCCGGCGGGTAGATCCATATTTGCGTTCACACATGTTGCTCTTTCGGCAGCTGCTCCGTGAATGTCATGCCACCGACTAGCACCACAGTGCGTGTTCGCCTCGCTCGATCGCACAACTTACCGTACATAAGTAGGCATGTATAGCATCGCTTTCGCGACAGTACAGACATGTTTTCTGCATCTGGTTCAGTCCCAACTTCTGATGTCGGATCGCCGGGCTGATTAGTCGCCATATTGTTGTCATTTGTACGTTGGTTTGTATAGTTGTCAGGATATAGGAGATTTGTTAGAAAGTACAAACACCAGAAATGTATTTTCTCCTGAATTTATTATCACTACTTTTAAATGTAAGTACAACATTTTATACAACACCGTATTCGTATTATTGAAAGAAATTAAATAAAAGAGATAGCGGATTTGCGACCGTGCGCACAACTTCGTAACTGAACAAAGTCTGAGCCCGACTGCTAGCGTGCAAGCGCTTATAAACATTCTCCCCACCACTAACGTTGGCGCCCGGTAGTAACCCCACTCGAACGATAACGTTCTCTCTATGATATGGAAATAGTCAAATGAGTGCCCAATACTAATCATAATGGTAAATCACAAATAACAGCTGTACTTGTCTCAATAATCAAATTAATAATATTGAAATTAATTAAATCACAAATGATGTAATCTTTACATAAAGAAATGATACTTTAAACTTTCAATTAATCCATTCATGTATAATCAAAAGCGATGCGCCGTCATATATATTATTAGATTAGATTTCACCTAAACTAATTCGCCAGGTTCTAAACCAAGAACCAATCTTTGCGTGAAAATATTTTTCATTCAGATTCATCAATATTTAAATGAGATGAAAAGGCTATTATGAAATTCGTATCAATCCTCCACATCTTCCGCTACATAAAATTACCTCAGCGCACGTACGCGTACGTTCAAATAAAATACGTCGTTTTTTTTCATAATACGTTTATTTTTTTTGAATAATTATAAACCTTAATGAAATATTGTTCTCATAACTGAGGTGGCCTAACATCATTAATCCACTTTACAAATGATAGCTTGGGACTTAATCTTTATCGATATGGCCATAGATCTTATTGGCATGGTACTTCGTGTATCTAGGGTGAATTCAACCAAATGACATTGAACACTAGAATATTCCTTGAATATTATATACTCTTTGAACCTATACCTTGTCTTTTAGGAATGTAAAGTAGATAATAGTAATACTGTGTATTGTTGGTCCATTGTAAATTGATGAATACATAAACCAACTCAAATTGAAACAACGTACGGGCTTCATCTACAAAGCGAAATCGTATGTCAACTTCATTTCACAGGTGAATTGCTGGGACGCAGTCGCCTGCCTTGAAAATATTCGCTGACGACTTGTTTCTTCATGCATTTTGACGCTGTAACGAATTTACTCTTGAGCAGACAGCAATGTTCAAGAGCTCTAGTAATTAATGATTTTTACCTTAGTGTTAGTCATTTGGTCAAATTCAGCCTTGCAGTTATTCATAAATATAGCTTATTAGCTGTGACAGTCTCCACAGTGAAAGCCTCGCAGCCGCCACGCATAGGCTTTCATGATCGCCGAAACTGGCGGAGGGTTATAATAGTAAAATCGCGCATCAATACTTAACTGTATCGTGTATGATATAATTGGTTTATAATCTATCAATACTATAATAAAACTGTAGAACCATCGTGCCTGTAGGTAATTGATATTTACCAATCAATTATGTAGGTAGAGTAATAAATTAAATTATTAAAAGAAACAAAAAACCCGACTGCGTAAAACATAAGTTAACTGAAAAGAAAAAAACAAGCTCTTAAATCTATAGAATTTTGAATATAACTTGAATTTTATAAGGTATTGCAAGCTAATCAAAATAAGAGCTTGTTTTTTTCTTTTCAGTTAATTTATGTTTTACGCAGTCGGGTTTTTTGTTTCTTTTAATAATTTAATTTATTTCAGACTTTTTAGTTTTATACAGAATGAGTTGTATGTATTAGTAAGTAAATGAGCGGTACGGTAAAGTAACACTAACAACCGTCGCAACTCTGTGTGTTACGTACGGTAAGCGCTCAGTACCTACTGTCCTTGCACTAAACGTGGTTTTTTGCAGTTTACGTCAAAATGGTAGCATATAAGTATTACAATATATACATATATGGAATGGTCTATTTACAAGCTTTCATTTGATACCCATATTGTTATAATATCGAAACTTTTATTTTTAATACCCCCCCTATTTTTTTATTCTTAGGCGCTATATAAAAATAATATACCCTATGACACTCTCCCAGTCAAGACGAATCTAACGACACTTCATATGCTTAAATCCATCAAGCCGTTTAGGCTGCAGAGCGGCACAAAGAAATAGACATACATACATACATACATACACTCGAAAAACATAACCCTCCTTCCGGGTCAGTCGGGTAAAAAGAGTGTAGTGACTCTTCATGGGAATTCAAGTAAATTAAGCTTAGCTTGGGGTATAAACTTATATACTGTTCCCATTATTTTATATTGTTCATGAAAGCGGATACTGTAATTAAATAAATAAAAGCGCTAAAAATATCTAGCCACTCACGTTTACACCTATAGAAAAATTAGCATACAAAAGATTTTAGACTTGGCCTACAAATATCCCAGATAATAAATTAAATAATAGTCTTCCGAACACTAACGCATTTATTATATTCTTTACGAAACATATATACTTACAAATTAATTAATTCGAACAATTAAGTTTAAGTCCAATGACCACAATGCCATTCAAATACATTATTTGAGTTACTCAGGTGTTTTAGCCAGTCATCTATAATGGAACCTATCATGTAACAGTTATGTATTGGACAGTATGCAGTTGAGACTTATTCTCTCAAGTTTTATGCTAAAGTATTTTAAAGTTATATCATCCCAAGCGTATATTGTAATAACCGTATTTCAAGAAAGGTCTAAATAGTTTTAGTTAGATATCAAAATATCATTAAATGAAACAAACATGAAAGTGACATTGAAAGATATCTTACATTACAGCGATTCAGCAAATTTTACTATAAATATTCTATTGAATATGGAAGATTTGAAATAACACTATAAATATTTGAAATTGGCATTTTAATTGTTACATTATCATAATATTAATTTATCTAATTTCACATCTTATGGGAAGGAATGTGTGATATATAAAGTAGGTATAATTGTATTCATTATAATAATTAATGTACTTAGGTTCTAACATAACATGTATCTTTCAGAAATAGATATCAACATCCTAATTTGTTATAATTGTGGCAATTAAATCAGCTATGACGTTGAATTTCGCAACTAAAGTAGATTTTGATGTTTACTGACCTGATAACATTAAGGATTGCAATCCCGCAAAACGGGATCACGCATTCCCGCGGGATCCCGCTGCTTTTATTAATCTGCTGGGTCCCGCACCTTCAAAGCGCGGATCCGCGGATCCCGCAAATGGCGCTAAAACTAGCCGAGAGAGCGTTTTCAGCATCAGGATATATTTGCAGTTCACTCAGAAGCAGGCTCGGAGATGATACAATAAATGCCATTTGCTTCTTAAGAGCGTATTTTCAAAAGTTATCACCATAGGTTGATATCATAGTAATAGTATGGTAATAGCATCTAAGAGAAAGTTGTGATTTGATTATTAGTCAATATATTAATAAAACTGAATTTAAAATAAAAAACTGTTGTTAAGAGTAAGGGTAAATTAAACAAAACTATTAAACTATGCCAAACATTTAACCCGTTGGTTCTCGCGAGGGACGCGCGTTCTATTATAACAATTGATGTCATTGTTATATTTTTAACCGCTAGCCAAGCGATTAAAGATGAACATAAGAAAACAAATTACTTATACTTAATTAATAGAAAATAAATGATGTATCTTGCTTAATGTAAGAAATGTTTAATAAAAGTTGTTTTTTACACAAAAATCTGTAGTTTCAATCTGATTTTATAACATAATTTCAAATATGCGGGATCCCGCGCAGGATTAAGTAATCCCGCATATCAATCCCGCGGGATTGAATAAGCTGCAGGATTGCATTCCCTACTTATAATATAAATATTTTTAAAGAATTTTTGGTAACTATAAATTTGATAACATTTTTCTCTCATGTAATATGTTCTGTCATAGTTTAAAATAATATCCCCAATGTCAATAGTGCCAACAGACACCAATTTAATTCCATAATGATATAATTAACTATGTATCTGGCTGGAGGCGACGTTTCTCGACTTTGTATTGAAAATATTTATACAGCTGTTGGTATGGTAGATGCAGAAAATGGTGACATAATGCGTTCATATGGTTGGTGCATAGTTCACATTTCGAAATATATTCGTTCGGTATACATTATACATAAAAAAAGTTACTTTTTAACAAGTGGATACTTATTCAAATGTATGTATCACATTAATAATTTAGGAAAAGACCCACTACCACTACCTCACCTACCTTAAAGCTGGGCATTGATGATTAGCCTGGTTTTATTATTCACTTGCAACTACCACTCAATATGGTTAAGTTATATCATTTATCAAATATCAAAAACTGTATCAAATTAAACATTAATTATAACCTTCAATGTGAATTTAGCAGTATCTCACATTTATGACCTCACCTTACTGACTATACTTAATATAATACTAAATTAATAGTTAAATGTCCAACTCAGTAACAAAAATATAAAATCAGTACGTAAAGAAAACTTAGAACCTCATATAGTTGTGTGATCTTCGTGAGGATCTTCCCCGTCTCATTCCGCGCCCTCGAGGCCCGCTTTCACTATCTTTAAAAAGAAATAAGCAAATTAATAGTCTGTACAGGGTATGGGATGTACCTAGCCATAGAAAATTATGGAGTGGAGAAAGGGAAGAGCAAGGATCTGACGCCAAGGGATTTTTAGCGCTGAGTGATTGGTTACATTACAACCAAGTAACTTCTATCTACAAAGTATAAGGTCCATACAAGCAGATTTTCGTATAGGTTGGCTGGCTGTTCTCAGCTGTTTCGTCCAGATTACCAGGAATAAAAATATACTTTGTCAATCACCAGAGCCTAAGGGGTAATATACCCTTAGCAGATTTTTATCACAATCGGTTCAGTAGTTTTACCGCGACAACATACCAAGGTGACAGACTTATACACGAACTTCGCTTGTCGCACAGAATATTAAATAGCACTACACAGTCAAAAAACCCACATGGAAAAAGACATTTAAATAAAAGCGACTCTTGGAACGGCACAATAAAGTGCAATTCAGCAGGGTTATTTTAAAATTGTCGGATTCGTTATCGGAAACGGATTCGGAAACCTTCACGGAATTCGGAAGCGTTTACGAAGATTTTTTAATACTGGTAGGAAATGTAAATGATAAACTAAAATAAAAGCAAAATAGAAATTATTACGTATTTTTATTCTTGGAAGGCCTCATTTGGGCACATATATCAAATGCATAAGGCCAGAAACATGTTATTTTTTATATTTTAGATTTTAGTTGTATCGAACTTCGTAAATGACTGATATGTCAAATTAATTGCTGTTTATAATATTCGCCAAAAGTCAGGCAAAGGTTTGATCCATACAGCCTAGTCGTATTTGAGTTAAGGACGTATGTATTTACAAAATATTGAGAAATTAGCTGTTTTCCGATCCATTTACCGATGAATCCATTGAAATTTGCCAAATTTTGCGGGTACCTAATGCTTCGATATACCTTTGCCTGTAGTTGGTATAAACAGTTTTTTCAATTATCATACTTTTCATACAATAAAATTGGTTTTCCGTACCCTCCTCCCGTGAAAACTACGAAAACAGGCCGAGTTACGATCCAAATATCTCAATAATTTGGAGATTTTAATGAGTAAAAAAAATACTCTAATAAAATAGAAATAATCAAGATTAATTCCTAAAAAGGAAATCCGCATAAATATCGACCAAACCTCAAAAAAAATTAAAACATTTTTGTAAATTTTTCACCATTTATCCAAAATTTTGCTAATTCACGTCAAACTTGACGTCTATGAAATAAGGGTTTGTTTCCTTTGCTCCGTCTGAGTTTTGATGTATAAAGTAACGAACATTTCAAATGAACTCTCAGTCAGCGCCCGTGCGCCGTCGTGAGACTACCTCTATGTCGCTAGCCAGCAGCCGTTCACAAAAAATAGATCGCTGTGCATACACAAACAATTTTATCGTCGATACTTGATATTTGTGAGCAAAAATGAAATTTTATTTTATATTACGTCAGTTTTGTATACAGAATTACCCGAGTAAGGCCGATATGTCGTGTTTGGGCTCCTTTTTTTAGTAGTGATGAGAGCTTAGAACAAAATAGACTGAACTGACTTAATGATCGATCTTGGAGACTGGTACTGGAACTCCTTGATGGATTGGGATAGATATGTCGTGTTTGGGCTCCTTTTGTTCGTAGTGATGAGAGCTTACAACAAGACAGACTGAACTGACCTGATGATGGTTCTTGGAGACTGCTACTGGAACTCCTTGATGGATTGGGATAGATATATCGTATTTGGGCTCCTTTTGTTCGTAGTGATGACAATT
Source organism: Polyploca ridens (assembly GCA_951394255.1). NCBI lineage: Eukaryota > Metazoa > Arthropoda > Insecta > Lepidoptera > Drepanidae > Polyploca > Polyploca ridens. The sequence goes on along the minus strand of OX596256.1, from coordinate 7,712,653 downwards.
TACAATAAGAGAGACTGAACTGACCTGATGATGGTTCTTGGAGACTGCTACTGGAACTCCTTGATGGATTGGGATAGATATGTCGTGTTTGGGCTCCTTTTGTTCGTAGTGATGAGAGCTTACAACAAGACAGACTGAACTGACCTGATGATGGTTCTTGGAGACTGCAACTGGATTTCCGTGATAGATTAGGAATTTGGGATAGATAGTATGTCATAAATTCATACTTTTTTTATACCACTAAAGTGTCAAACAAGCATATGGCCCTGATGGTAAGCGGTTTCCGTAGCCCATGGACGCTTGCAACTCCAGTCCAGGGGAATCACTCGTGCGTTGCCGACCCTGCCGAAATCTCTTCACACCCTTATCATACTATACTGTACTGTGCTATGTTATACTCTACTATAAAATGTTTTCAATCAATCTCACACCCACATTTATAATAAATAACAAATATATTCCACTAAGGAGTTCCAGTGCCTGCCTACCCTCCTACTCTATCATCAGACCTTGAAAACTATATATAGGGTGTTGTTTTGGTCGGCGACAAGCGACCTAGGAGCGGTAGTACAAAATATATATTCCCCAAAAATGGACTTAATTCCATTAAATACTGTAAATATGATGAGAAATACCTTATTCAATTTGAAATAAAATTACCGCAAAGTATGGTTACTAGGCACGTGCACAGACTAGAACTAGGCACAAGCCGCCATCGCCCCACCCCTTAACTCCCTCGTACTCCCGTTGAGTATTATGTCTACACTTTAGCTTATTACATGATTTTCAAAATTTTAATTTTTTTATTTTTATTATTTAAAAAAAATAAAGTATTTTTTTTATATTTTTTTTTAGCACCAGTATCATTTGTATTATCGACCCTGAGTCGCTTGTCGCTGACCAAAACAACGACCTGTATTGTCAAAAGTAGTCAAAACCAACAACCCCAAACACGGCTAGGATATGTTGCTCCGCTATGATGTTCCATTGCCTACCCTCCTACTCCATCATCAGACCCTGAACACCATATATGATTAAAGTTCTTCTCATGACAATTCCAACAACCCTAATCACGGCTAACATAAGTTATTATGTCATGGAGTTCCAGTGCCTACATTTCGGATCTATTATCAGATCAGCTCGATGGTACCAAATTATTGTATTATCATCCGAAATACATACACTAGCAAAGTTAATTACATACACGTGAAATTTAATAAAAGCGAAATGATAACAAAAATAGATGAAAAATAATATAATGTTAAAGTATCAAATTAGGTTGATTCACTATTTTTAACGCAGCTTCTCCATGCACGTGTGTGCGTGTGGGCCTTGCAAATGTATTAGTGCGATTTGCTACCTATCAATTTTGTAAACGCGTCCTTAAAATTTCTAGTCATAAAATAAATAATTTTTATACAGTACGCACTGTTAGTCACCGTCCATAAACGTCATGTTTTAATAAAATGGTGGTCATTATACGAAATCTTTTCACGGACTTTGTGAGACAACTTGATAAGTCACGATACACATCATTAATTTAATTATCCTTCACTGATGCACATGGATTTATCTTTAATGTATATACCACACCACAGATAATATGAAATAAACTCAAAATACACGCATAAAACGAAAACGCAACGTCACTTTGTAAGTTCTCGCCAAAAAGCCCTCTATGTCAATGTTTTTTTTTTCAGTACATTTATGGACAGTTTAATAAAACAAATATTTTATGAATACCTAGATCTCTCAGTCGTAGGTGATACGTAGTACCACATAGTGGTAGTGAATCTAGCATCCAAAATTAGTGTGATCAATATGTTTTAGTTCCTACGAGGTTTGAGTATGTAGCTATTATTATAACCGCAGACCTTTCTCATTCATTATTTACTTAAAACAGGTGCAAACACATTTCGTTTGGTACCAACTAGCCTTAAAATAGGTTTAAATAATTAGTTTATATGAAATAATGGTAAAAAAATTACGTTAAATAAAATTCGGAAAGATTTCCGCCTGCTAAAAGCTATCGGAAACTTTTCGATGAATCGAATTGACATTTCCGTCGAGAAACGTCAAAAATTCAATCAGTCAATGAACTATACAGTCAGTTTATGAAGTTCGATACAACTAGAAAACATTTTTTATTTTTATAAACACAAATGTAGACTTAAAATATAAAAAAATCAAAAAAACAAGTTTCTGTCTTTATGCATTTGATATAATCTGCTCAAATGAGGCCTTTCAACAATAAAAATGCGTAATATTTTCGATTTTGCTTTTATTTTAGTTTATATAATTTCCATTTCCTACCGGTATTAATAATCTTCGTAAACGCTTCCGAATTCCGTGAAGGTTTCCGAATCCGTTCCCGATATCGAATCCGACAGTTTTAAAATAACCCTGCAGATAGGGTCGTTTTCACAGCAGACGATAATTACACCGTAACGACACCGTAAAAAAACTGAAGATTTAACGGACAATACATTTATATGCACCGTTATCTCACGCAACGAATAATAATTATAGTTTTCTCTGTCTATCGCGTAACCCTATCCTGTTTGACACGGCACGAGAAATTCTAGGGTTGTCAACTTGTGACAAATGTGTTTTTACCAGTTATATACCTCTTATTATTGTTCCAATAATGATATTTAAATGTGTATCATAACATTGGTTCTTAACTACCTTCATGCCGGTTGATAAGTCATTTATTTAAAAATAATTAAATTAATTTAAAACTGTAAACATTTACCAAAAAAGGATATATTATATACTTCGTCACAAACTTTAAATTGTTTAACTTTGAAATATTGTTCATGACATAATGTTACTACCTTAATTTCAGCGTACTAGCACAGAATATGTAGTTCACGGAAGTTTGAGTACTTAACGAATATTTTACCCACAAAGGGTCTAGCCGATTATCCATATGAAAACTGCACCAGCGTCAAACTTGTAATTATTGTTCTTTATCTAAAACACATTTGTACTTAATTTCAGACTTCTACCCCCCTTAATTACGGAATAATCGGGGATCCAGTAGAAACGAAAAATTTTTTTTTTTTCGTATCTACTGGAGATATCTTAATGAAATTAAAACTATTTATAAATGTCTCTGAATTACACATTACAGAATTTTTCCAGAATTTTAGCTCGATTTAAAATGGTAGAAAAAAAATCTTTTATTTTTGGGGCTTAATTTTTTATACCAACCCCCGAAGTGACACCTACCAAAAAAATACAGTTTGTTCATTTCTCAGCTGGTTTTGGCTAGTTCATCTATAGGTACATTATAAATACTGACTGATCAACGAAGAGCCCAAACCGCTGGGGTTAGAAACATGAAATTTGGCACACAGGTTCCTTTTTAACGTATAGGCATCCACTAAGAAAGGCTTTTTAGTAATTCCACCCCTAAGGGGGTGAAAAGAGGGAATTTTGTTTGTATGAAAAATCTTATTTCTTGAGTTTATAAACATGAAACTTAGCACGATTTTAAACTTATAATAAACTTTCTCATTATTATTATTTCAAAACTACCCCTGAAAGGGGGTATTCAAGTTTGTATGGAAGAAATCTACCGCGAGGTTTGATTAACTTGAAACTCGTTATTAATACTTTGGATAGAAAATAAAAAAATACGTTTTTTTGGGTTTCTCGAAAATCAACCACTTACGCGGTAAAAAGGGGGTTTAGGTTGTAACGGGAGAATTTTACTGTGTGTCTAGATTAACTCAAAAGTTAGTATACATACACCGGGTCCTTTTTTTACTGTTTGTAGGCCTGTGATTGACAGCAATCTCACCATGGTAAGTCATGATGCGGCCGAAGGTGGTAAGCACACAAAGCATAGAAGGAAATGGCTCTCAAGTGCAACTGTCGGTACACACCGATAGGTGCTTGGCGACAGAAGAAATTCCATTCCTAAGGGGTTAAAGAAAGGGGGCGCGGGCCGCGGGGCGGAATGCTACTTAATATAGAAATTATATTTTTTACCTTCACTCTCATAATAATTTCGCATTCTTACAAGTATTCAAGGCTTAGACTTTCATCCATAAGATAACATACTGCTTGTGACAATTGGTAAGTGCCAGTACCTAAATAATATTTAGAGATAATTTTCAGTGAGTTCTGAAAACTTTATTAGAAGAACCCAATGGATTACAATCGCTTCTACAACAAGGTGACTTCTGCGTTGCTGCAAGTAGCAACGCATCGCGCTTTGGGCTCTGCGTTGATCAGTCAGTATTTATAATGTACCTATAGATGAACTAGCAGAAAAACCAGCTGAAATATTGACCTCCATATTTGATGAAACTTGTGTAACTACAAGTGATGAAGAAATTAGTGTTGATAATTAAGCTCCTATTCTAAATAATTCTTATATTTCGTAGTTAATATATCTATAGTTTGTATGATTGCTTATGTCAAATGACACTTCTTTATATGGATTATATTTTTTTAACTATGTTCCACCAATTCGATTCTTCTATATTTTTTATATATGATAGCTAACTAAGAAAAGAAACAAACTGTATTTTTTTGGTAGGTGTCACTTCGGGGGTAGGTATAAAAAATTAACCCCCAAAAATAAAAGATTTTTTTTTCTACCATTTTAAATCGAGCTAAAATTCTGGAA